>CM065052.1:148098192-148698192 GCA_032883995.1 Coronaproctus castanopsis
GTGGACACCAAGTTTTCGAAATTCGTTTCTCTGATTAAAGAAATTGCGCGATAAAAATTTTCCAGTGATGAAAAAGGGCTCGAAGAATTAATGTTGCGATTTTGAAATGCATCGTATAGTAAATCAACGTGTGGCATAATAGGATGGAAGACGCCAAGTCAAAATATAAAGTTGTTGTCATTGAGAAGACGAAGAAGACCGGATGCTTCATTAACCGTTTGGGTATTATTTGAATTCTGCAATTTTTCGAAACATTCTTTCAGCTGTTCAATGTTTTCAAAAACTGTATTTACGACTCTTGAATTGAAATTCCATCTTGTATCGGAACCACGTGGAATTCTTCTTGACATACAATTTTCAAGCTCAGCTAATCTCTGAGAAGAACGCGAAAAAAATGCTGGAATTCCTGACAAGTTACTAAAAAAGATGCCTACTTCTCTATTAGTTGAAACTGATTTACTCTACTAAATTTAATTGATGAGCATAGCAATGAATGAAATGAGCATTTGCGTAAGTTTCATTTACTATTTTTTGAACACCGCCACGCGCTCCGCTCATAACTGCGGCGCCATCATAAGTTTGAGCAATTAGTTTCCCAGTATTATCTTTTAAAACAATTTTCAACTGCTCCAACATCTGTTTCAATAATCCTTCTGTATCTTGTTACTCAGGGTTATAAAATCCCCAGAATCTTTCGTATATAGTTCCATTGCATTCGTAACGAAAAACAATTACCTCCTGTGTTTTCTCAGAGATATCAGTCGTATCATCGGACATAGCCAAAAATTGAGCTTGTTCAATTTCATTAGAAATTTCAGTTCGACAAATGTCTAACAACAATCCAACAATTAATTTTGAATTGTTTTTGAGTTAGCTTTAAATACTGTAGAATTTTCAAAATGCACTTTCAAATTTTCATCCAATTTCCTTGCGAAATTTAACAGTCCTCGAAAAATACCAGGGTTATCGGAATCCGCTTTTTCATTATGTCCTCGTAGCGGAAGTTCAAAAATTTACCGCAAAATATCAGGCAGTCGATGATTTTTGATAAAATATCCCTATTCTTTTTGATGTTTTCATTGAACTTTCTGATATTTACTTTATACGCTTCGCTTACCTGTGTCGCGATATTAATTTTTCCTAGCATACCAAAATCTATCGAATTTTTTATATGTTGTGCTGAATTTTCGTGTTTCTTGATTTTTTCATTCAAATGTTTCAAGTCTACCACACCAGTTTGAGTCCAAGAAATTTCACCGCCAAAAAGTAGACAAGAAAACAAAAGAAAGCGTTTTTAATTTCACAACCGCAAAGCCAGTCACATTTTGAATAAATATCCACTTTAAATTTTCTTTCAAAAGTATTGTTTCGGCTAGATGACGTTTGTATAATATTCAATTGCGGAGTCGGCCACCCACGAGCCTTAACGTTACACTTTTCTGCAAACGATAACCGCAAAAATTTGTTATTCAGCAAACACGAAACCGAATTCAATTCACTTTCAGGAAAAATGCTATTTCCAGCCATAATTAAAGTTAGCCTTTCTACCAAAACAATCGAAATAATAAAATCCTTATAAATAAATATATTTATTCCATCAATAAAACAAGTAAATAAGCAACAATAATAGAAGAACGCGCGCGTCAACATTTCATTCTGCAGTTGGAATATTAATCTTGAAAATTTGAAATACAAGTCTACTGGCTGGGCTGGTTTTCATGCAGCCCGAACGCGGGCAAAAAAAGAACTATTGCACATGCGCTTTTACCATCGTCCGGTTCCGTTTCCGTTTCCACGCACTTTATGTTTCCTAAACACGTAAACGAGAGCTGGTTTTTATGCAGCCCGAACGCGGTTAAAAAGAAACCACTTTGCATGCTCCTTTAACATAGTTTTCTCGCGGAACCACACTTTTTTTGTTTCCTAAACGTGCCAACAAGAGCTGTACCATACGTAGCCCTCACCAACGTTCTAGAATGGGCATCCAAAGAGAAAAAATTACTTTTTTAAACGAAATTTCAAAATTTTGGATAATTTTAATTGATTTTTGAATATGAAAAAAAAATTATACTGGTAATTTTGTAGGTAGCCCTTATGCACGAGCCGCCACTGCATATATCAACATAATTTTATATTTTTCTTTTTCTCACTAGTTTGATTATGTCATATTTATTTTGCTGCAGATGGTTTGAAAAGTTTTCTGCATGTTTATAATTACAGTTTGTAATAACATAATTAATAATAGGTCTGGTTTACTTTATTTCTGATTAGTGTGGCATAATAACGCTTCTTTTATTACAGTACATATGTTTGAGGTGTTTTTAATTTAATCATGTATATTGGAATGTTTTTTATACATTCGTACAAAAACACGGAAGTTATTAATTATTAAATTTCAGCAAGTTTATATGGTTAATAAATTAATTTATGAAATATTTAAATTATTACTTACCTTGTATTACTTTTTCTTCGTACAAAAAAATTATCGGACTTGAAAATGCTGCACTTAATAACCAAGAGCATATTATTAATATCCGAGCTCTGCGCCCTAATTATTTATAACCATACATATTGTATTTATTGAGTCATCATTTAATACTAAGTGATAAATGTTTGTCGTAACCTCGTAACTGGTTTAATTTGGATATGAAAGTTGTCCATAATGGTCAAACGATAAGAAAGAATGAATATACCTTACTACGTAGATAGTTAAGTGTTTGCCGTATTTTTAAATAATGTTAGACTTATTTTTATATAATGTAAAATAATTTTTGTTTGTAAAATAATACTTACAGCTACCGGTAAAATTCATTGGTCTGGTTATAGCATCAAATCGGTCAATACTTAAGGCCACCAGTACATACGTCGATGAGTATGTGACTAAAGCCTATGTATTAGAAATATGACAAACTTACACTTTAAACGAATAATACAATTTTGTTTAAATATTAAAGAAATTTAAAAATTATGCGAATCATAAAATGCGCGTTAAATAAGGTATCTACGATTCCTACCTATTCGTATGTTTTTTTTTATGTTAAATATTTATATTTTAAATCTGTGTAATCCGTGTTATATATATATATATATATATATATATATATATATATATATATATATATATATATATATATATATATATATAAACAAAACAAAATTAAATCGAAGTTAATCACTAAAAATCTTTTTATTATATAAGCAAAGCTTTTCGACTATAAAGTCATTTTCAAGCATTACCAATATAGTGACGAAAATTTTTTCATCGGAATCCAAAAGTTTTCGAAAAAATTTATGTTATATATATAATATATATATATATATATGTGTGTGTGTGTGTGTATTTTTAAAAGTTGAGTAGATTACAAATCTTAGTTACCTGTATAAAAATTCTATACTAAAAGTTATGATGATAAAGAACAAGTTATTCTTGTTTGAATTTTAGTGTATTTCATTTGATTCATGTTTTATATTATCACTACAATATATATGAATTATGTTTTTAATTTTTTTATATTTATTTTATATGGTTTTCGAGAATTTAAACAGCGTGTTGTTTTGTATGTTTTTGTGTATTGCGTGTGTATCATTTAGTTTCATAATTTTATTATGTGATTACGGTTTTTCATCATTTTGAGAGATTTATCTTAATTAACTTATGATCGTATTTGCAAGAGAGATTATGCGCGGGGAATTAATGTTTTAAAATATCAAATTGAAATCAAGTGTATAAATATTTATAACTTCTTTCTCTTCTTTGGTTTGTGACCGTACCGTATCCTGGAGACACGAAAGAAAAGGTGTTAAAAATTAGATTAGAGGAAGGATGTTCGTGTTTTGGAGGAAGAGGAGAAATTTAGTCTCGGTGGAAGAGGTGTGTTGTAATCTGTTGGTAGGATTGTGAGGAAGACCAGCGAGCTCGTCGTGGAAATAGAAATATTTGCAAAGCAAAATGGACTAATTTATAGGATTGATGTGTAGGTCGAATCGTCAAGTATAATGCCCGAATTCTTTAATATCCTAAGCGGGTGTATTGAACTAGAAATTAATATTTTAACTGAATCTCGGAGTAATTTAATTTAATAAATTAATGTTTCGCAAAGAAACTCGTCAAATTCGATTATTAATTATTGCAGAGAAGTGACAGTTAAATTACGAATTTGCTATAGGAAGAAGATATTTACGAATATAATTAAAAATTAATATATTTCGATTGAACCTGAATAGATATGCAGTAATGAAGCGATTGGAGAATTTTCAGTGTCGTGAAATAATAATTTTGCATAAATGTATTTTGTGTATGATTTTTTTCCAAATTTGTAAGTTAAATTTAGTATAAATATATGATACGTGTAACAAAAAAATAAACAATAATTGTAATCAACGAAAGTTTTTGGTCAACGTGAATAATAATATATATATTTTTTTTAGTATTTATATTATCCAGTAATTGCCCCCCAAGTACGTATAACTGTAATTTGTACGTAGAAATTATTATAACGTAAATTTGTCGTTATTTGAGTAAAGCTGCAGTTGCTAATTACGGTTTGTTTTATTTTTGATTTTATAAGGAATTTTGAAAAAATTACTTTTTTCTCTTGATTTATGTGTAAATTTACATCGTTTAAATTTATATATATATGTATATGCATATATAACGTCCGTTTCTCCATGTAAATCATGGTTTATGTAATTACTTAAATTAACTTTTTCGGAACGTATGTATAAAATATCCGTTAAAATACCTGCAAGAAGCGTACAATTTTACACGCTAATAAACCGGCTTTCCACGATATAGATATGCGCCATATTATATCCGTTAGCACACTTATCAATCCGACTAAAAGATCTGAAAAACAAGCAGTCCTGTTTTAATAAGTGTTCTAAATATATTTCGAAAATTAGTCAATTATGTGGGTCATATTATTAATGCCGTTATAATATGAATTGCGTCGGTCGAGTTGTAACTTTTAAATATAAATCTTTTTCTCATTTGAAGACAGTTGTTAGTTTTGGGTGTATATTTTTTATTTTTTTTGCTGAAATGAGGACCTCGAGGTGATTAAAAGATGACGGCATCTAAAGAAGACGATCAATTCTACAAGTTAAAAAATGGTATGTAATAAATATGTACGTTACATGTATTGTCCCTATGATGAAGTTTCGTATTAATTTATATATTTTTATTATTTTCGATAGTTCCTAATTTCTTTTTTTTCCTTTTACGTTACTTTAAATTTTTTAAATGTATCTATAAAACTGAAACCCATATAGTAACTTTTATCGTGTATTCCCTCCACAAAAATATATACACATTAGTACCTATACTTCGTTTTATTGGTATACCGTCAGTTTTTAAGAAACTGCCGCGACCTATTATAAATAATTACACGTCGGTCAAATAAATATTGAATATTTTTTACAAAAATTTTGTCAAACATATAATAATTATATGATCAAATTTCTATACGTTTACGTTAATTTCCGTAATTGAGACTATAATTACCGAACGCGTAGGTATTTTAATTTGCTAACATATACGGGTTCTATAACTCAATGGGGTGTCACGTCTATATCGGTATTAGAATTTAGCGGGAAAGATAACCTTAAGTGAATTTTCCTCCATGTCGGAATCTTTTCACGGTATTACTTATCTATGACGTCGATAACCAGTCACTGAATCGTGTCCGTTATTTAGAATTGTTTTTAAGATCCTGCTACTCTAGCCCAGAAGATTAATCTAGACATATTGTTTTTTGATAATTTTGATCTTGAGAAATTATTCTTTATACAATATTTTTCGATATTAAATTAATTTACATTAAATAAATTATAGATCGTATTTTAAAATTCATATTTTTGCTACTATAATTACATTAATCGTTATCGATAATTTCTTAGTTTTCCTTTGAAGTTTTTTTATGAAAATACAATCTTTTTATGCAGGTTATAAATTTCTGACACACGTAAAACTGGTATTTACAAGAATATAAATGCAACGTTAATATTTATAACATTTTCAACCTTTTAAATTCATACTATTTTTAATATCTGTTCGTTGTGTTACAGGGTCATCGTCGCCGTATTGTTGTCGTGGCTAATTGTACGTTTAACAATGTGAGGTAGCATTCATGGCACTATTTTATATGGGACGCAGATGTTATTCGGAGTGGGGTGCCATTGCCTTCTCCGTGAGAAATAATTAAATAACGATGAAAAACTTTTTTTTTTTTTAGTGGGAGATCACCTATTGATTTTATATTTAACACACAACATATATACTAATACGTATACCTGTATAAACCAGTGATTATTATTCATAACTTTTAAATACATGGTGATAATGATTACCGACTAATAATTGTTTAGATAGCTAGATTATTATTTTTTTAATGAGATATATCGATACATGTAGCATGGATATACATATGTATGTACACATATATATGATTTGCAGAGTTCCTTTTCGTTTTTTAAAATTCTATATATAAATATATTTTTAAATATTATATTAAAATACGCGCATTGTGTATCAAGATGAAAATTTAAAGATGGAATGTTTTGTCTTATTTCAGTATTTTAAAACTATACACTTAAAGCAGTCTTATATTTTATATAATATTGCGTTTTGCATTTACATTTCTAGATTAACCTTGGAACCAACTTTTTGCGCGTGAGCGGAATATTTCCGCACCCTGGTTTTTCAAATTTTTAGCTTGTATTTCACACGATATGTTCAGTTTTTAAATTGTGGATGTCCAAGTTGAATGGAAAAAAAAATGGTAATCAACAAAAAGGTTGGCTTAATAGACATTTTAAATACAAGTAGACACCTACATAGTTGTTGAAACATAGATAACGTCAAATAAATCAAACATAACTTTACAACGTATCAGAATATCGCAACATTTTAAAGGTACATATTACAGAATATTCGGTATACATAGTTAAAAAATAAGACTAACCGGAGAAAGAAAAAATTTTCAAAGATTCGAAAAAAATTCTCAAATAATTTTAATAATTCATTATTGTAATTTTGAATTATAAAAGTTCTTAATTGTAATGTTGAATTGCAAAATTCTTAAGTAATTTTAACAAACAGAAAAGAGATGAGCATATTTTTCATTGAAATAAAAAAAAGTGATAATCATCATCTAGGTACTTTCAGTAGTCGTCTTCATCAACATAGTCTTCTTCTTGACAATTCTAACAGGTGACTTTATGTTGGCTGTGACTTCGACAGACTAATCATTGACAAGTGCTACAGGAAACCTTTGTCTTAGAATTTTTGTGAGTTGGACATATGTAGCAAAGTTGTCTTTGAGATGATCTCGCAGTTTGAACATTTGGGGTATTCTGCCGATACTTGAATAAAAGCCCCTGAATATCCTTGGGCAATCGCCACATGGTAGCTCTTTCATGTAAATGTGGTTTCATCAACGAAAAAGCTAAATCTTTGAGATACGTTTTTCTACAGCATTCGATTTCAGAGTTGTTGTATATTTTGTATGAGTTTATTCCAGCTATATCGGCCTCACGAAAAAATACCGTTAGAGGCCATCTGTTTGATTTTCGGAACACTTAATATAGAGAGCACATTTGGTACACCGTATCAACTCCACCTTTGGTCTTGTTATAATCGACAATTGTGGTAGGTTTATTAGTTTAAACATCAATAAAATTGAACCGAAAACAAAAGATGAAAGATAAGGAACAATGTACTTACATATTTTGCGCGTGGCGGAAATGTTCCGTAAACACTATAAATCCAAAACACTTCACATTTACAACTGAATTATGCAACGAGTTCACATCAGGTTAAAGCGATAATAGTGCGACCTTACCTCTAGACTGTCAGTTGAGGAATAACAATGCTCTTTTTGCCCCTCCTACTCATACTCGTCAAACGGCAAATAAAAAAGTGTGAAATGCGGAAAAAATCCGCTCACGCGCGTGGTGCAGGGTTAATAGTGCTAATATTTTCTAATTGTAAAAGTGAAATCTATAAGATTTCCCGTTAAAAAGACTCTTATTTTACCTATTATTTAAAAATATATATATGTGTATATGTGTGTATTTTGGTGTCGTGTGTGTGAGAGCAATCGTATTTAATACATTAAAAATAAAATTCTATTTATAATTACAAATATTGTCCGAGTGATGAAACACACATATATATATATCAGTATAACACATGTACGTGTACAAACCAGTGATTATTATTCATGACTTTTAAAAACATGTTGATAATCATGATTACCCGATTAATAATTGTTTAGATTGTCGGGTTATCTTTTTTTTTTAATGAGATATGTTGATACATGTAGCGTGAATTTTATTAAACGGCGAACGTCATCATCGACAATGAACCTTTCCCAAGAATTTCGATAATCGAGCAGGGTAAAATTAACCGGACAATTGGTTAATTTAAGTGAAACAAATTTTTAACAGTATTATCTAAATGGTGCGAGATTCGTTAAAGGTCATATAAAGTTTAAGAGCACTTTCTAACACGGGTAGTATCGTATAAGGGGATTTAATTAAATATGATTGATTCTCACGACAATAAAGTATCGATAAGGTCTAATTTTTTTAAAAATATGTTTTAAGTTTAAAAGTGGAATTTGATTATTTCGCATATTTTTCCAGAAATCGAATACAATTACTGTTCTTTGACGATATTGATAATAACGAACAATCATTTATTTTCTTCGTTATTGTGCTTGTTATATATATTGCGTGAGATCAATCAATTGGCCGCAATATATATATATATTTTTAGAAAGTTTCTTAAGATTTAAAAATAGGTAGACAGGTGGTATGTATTTAATTAATCTATTATTCGGAATAAGTAAATAGTTTCTGGAAAATTGTGAAATTATTCCTTGACTACAACATACACTATTATTAATATTTTCTTATACGTTTTAAATAAAATATATTTAAATTATTTTTTAGGTTGACATTTATTTCTGACGCTATTTAATTTGATCGTTGTGTGTTTTTTAAACTTCGTTTTCTGCATGGTATTCGGAAAACTTATTTAGGTTTCATGTTAATTCTCAATGTGCGAATATTTAAAATTGTTTCCGAAATATTTCATCATTATTTCAAATTACTACAATTTCAGGCGTGTAATTTGCTTTATAACAATCATATATCGTAACGTAAAACTTTTAAATTTCATATCTTAAAATTTTTATTAATTTCTGCCGGATATAGGAATATAAAGAAGTTAACCGGGTTTATTTAATTCGATAAGTAGTTCTTAACACGGACGCACTTTACGAATTTGATTTTTATTCTAATACTTAATAATAAATGTAGTATCCTGAAGATCGCCACATTGTTGAACTTGTCGTTATTAGCGTAATTTCTAATATTCACGTCAGCAATTAATGTACCTTTCTCTTAAGCTTTTTTTTTGTTTTTCATGTTGTGTATCAGTAATCGATATCTTTCTACTATTTCGTATAAAGTGCAGATATAAATTCAGCGTTATTTTTATACGTGGTTCCGTAATTATCAGGTGTAAAGGCGATAGGTTTTACTGTAATTTTTTTTCCTTTTCCCTGTCCGGATAATTATTATGCATCCGCCCAGAAAGTAGCCACATATATGGCTTTTTCGTTGCATTCGGCTAAGTCTTGAAGGCTGCACTGCTGATCCATTAGCGGGCACTGCAGTTGGTGATCACAAGTCTGGATATCTTTTGCATTTATCATCTTTTTCAATGTTTCATTTTTTTTTCTTTAAATTGCCCTTACATCGTGCTGTACTGAGAATGCCAGATCTTCTACGGTAAGTTGTGGCCGTGCGGTAAAAATTCCATCGTATTCATCATTACTGGCTGCATCGGCTTCGTTCCACAGCTTAGCTATTGCAGACTTAGGATAATTCGATAAGATCGAAGTTGATTTCAGGAATCTATTCCTAGATTTCAGTCGACTGATTGGAACAGTGTGTACAAATAGTGAATACCTGTCGTTTGTCAATTGAGAAGCGCGTTCTAATGACGCTGCTACTTCTCGCCTTATTTTGAGCGGTGAGATTCCTGCCAAGGAGTAGATTTTGTGTACTTTTGTTGATTTTAGGCAACCTGTTATTATCCTCACTGTTTCGTTTAATGTCACATCTATCTGTTTTGTATGGCATGAGTTTCTCCATACAGGTGCTGTATATTCGGCTACTGAAAAACAGAGAGCCACTGCTGTTACCCAGTGGCGGCTCATGATAAGTTAATTTGGGAGGCTCTAATATAAAACTATAATAATTTATAAAATGTAATGACATAAATATCTATTTTTAGCGACTTCTTCATTATGTTTAATAATGTTTAACCTATAAGCAGAATCTAATTTAAGCGCAATATTTACAGAACCCATTAAACCTAGTTCCATACAACAATTCATGTGACGAGCTGATAGTTCATGCTTTTTTGCTCTTTGATTTAAATGTTTTAGATCATTAAATCCTAATCGTGCCCATGTCATGTCACTTCCATCTTTAAAAAAAAGTACACAAGGAAAACAGAAAAAGTGATTAATTACCTCACATCCGCATATCCATTTGAATTTTTAACGTTATTAGCAGCTATTTAGCAAACAGACTATTTTACGTTACTATCAATGATTCAAGGTCTACTATGAAAACGTGCTCAGCGGGGGTCCCCCAAGGTAGTATTCTGGGTCCCTTTCTGTTTACTTTGTTTTTATCTGATTTCCCAAACCTACCTGATATTCAGACTGCTCTTTATGCAGACGATACAGCTCTTTTCTGTACTTCTTATATACCTAAAGCAATTACTAATAAATTACAGTCAGGAATAAATTGTGTCTTTCGTTATTATAAAAAATGGCAAATTGATATTAATTGTGATAAAACAGAGGCTATATTTTTCACCCGCAGGCGTCCCACATTACCTGCTGAAGTTAAGGTCAACTCTACCACTGTAAGTTGGTCAAAACATGTTCGATACCTCGGGGTAGTCTTGGATAACAGACTAAATTTTTCTGAACATGTCAGTCATACTACCTTGAAAGCTAGCAGGAGTATATCTACCATATATCCATTAATCAACAGAAAATCATTTCTTAATGTAAATAATAAATTAATTCTGTATAAAACACTTATACGTCCCATAATGACGTACTGTTGTCCAGCTTGGAGTTTTATTTCAAATACAAATTTTAATAAGTTACAAGTATTTCAAAATAGATGTCTCAGATGTGTGCTAAATGTCCCTAGATACCACAAAATAGTTGACATGCATGCTACCTTAAACATGCCTTATATTAAGGACCATATCTTAAATTTAACGCGTAAGTTCTGCGATGACTGCTTAGTCCACGATAATAGTTTAATTTCTACCATTGGTAATTACGATTCCAGGCAACTCCAATTTATGTATAGTAAATATAAACATAGGAGGCTCAAACATAACCTGTTGTAATGTTTTTGCGGCGCCTATTTTAGAAACTAATATTCCTTCTTTATTTATTTTTTAATGTCTAACGTGTTTTTTCTTTTGTTTTAATTATTACTATCTTAATTTTTTGTTTTTTTTTGCTGTACAGTTTTTTTTCAATTATTTTTTGCTGTCATTATAAGTATAAGTATAATTACTTCTTTTATTTATTACGGGTCTTTGTATTATTATTTCTGATGTACGGCGAGCCATGTTGGGCGTTACGTAATTATTATTTAAAATTTTTGGTTTGTGTATACTCAATGTAAATTATGCTGAAATATACGTTGTTGTTGTTGTTGTTGTAAATTTCTTTTGAAAAATGTCTTATAAAAATACGTGTACCTACTTTATCTTGTTGATTCAAATTTAATATGGGTGTGGGTCTCCCTAGTTTCTTAATTCTAACCATTTCTGATAATGGAAGCATTTTAAAATTTCCTTTTAAAATATTACTAATTTTATTATCCATCATTATGTTTTAAAAATCAACGTTTAACAATAATTAAATTTAAACGTTTAATTAGATAAATAAAAAATATTACACGTTGAAAAATTACTGTAAAATAAGTGTCGGCGAAAAGCAGTGCTTGCGTTCAGTTAAGTAACAAAATCGATATTGTAAAATGGATTATTTAAATAAGAGAAAAAAGGATAAAAAAAAAAAAACGGCAAATGAAAACACGTGTTTTTCGATAAGTAAACAACGACGCGCAACGCAAATATATTGTTAAAACTGGTTATAATCGCGTGTGAAATAGTCGAGGGCTCACTTATCTAGAGCCCCCAGACGCCTTTAAGTTACGCTCGGGAAACTTCGGTTCTCTTCGTTTTTCGCATGTATTCTACATACCGTGTGAGGGCTCAATTCTGAATAGCCCACGTACTGTATTATTGGTTGTTATTATCATGTGACCGTAAAATCAGCTATCGACGACGTTGACACGAGTCGATTGCATAGTTCCAGTACAGTTAAAAAAATTCAACGATTGTTAGCCGGTATTTTAGCTGTTCGTTTAAAGTATCCGCGCAAAAAATGCATATTTTGCATTCTTTTTTAAAATGGATTCTTACAAAAAAATTATTTTAAAATTAAAAGTTTTATTCCGTATACTGATTTTTTTTAAGTCATTAAATAATATGCATTTCTTAAAAACTCGCACAGGGAGGCTCGCGCCCTTGAGCCCCCCTGGAGGAGCCGCCCCTGCTGTTACCCTTAATGTATACGGTTGCGCGCCCCAGTTAAATTCTGTTAAGTTTCTGATTATATTGCTCCTGGCTGCGATTTTTTGCCTTATAAAAGTGCAATGTCTTTTAAATGTGAGTGATTGGTCTAAGTAAGGTATTTTGGCATATAACAATGTTCAAGCCTTGTTCCTTTTCATATGATGTTTAGTTTCCTATTTGCACTGTAATTACGTAAATGAAAAGTGCTGTATTTTGGTCGGATTAGGTTTCAGTTTATTTTTATCATATTCTCCTTTAGCTTTCAACGCAATTTTCTATTTTGTTTCTATTCTGTATGACGTTATTGTATGATTTAAAAAAAATAAACAAAGTTTTTCGGCTATTAAGCTATTATCAAGTGAATATTTAAAAAGATAAAAATGTAAAACGAAAAAATATTAATATAAGATTAAATTCACAAAAATCGGCAAAATGAAAAACAGTATTAATAAAACAATCTGAAAGTGAATGTGGTAAACAACACAATAAACGATCGGTAACATACATTTTTTTACATATCCGGTAAAATAAAAAATTAAACTTTTAGGAACCCTGTTTCGGAATTTATTTAATCAACAAAATGGAAACAAAAAATTCTTTTTTATCCCATATTTAATTTAAAATAGCTAAATATACTTATTAAAAGTGCTGCGCATAATTAAAATACGAAAATGTTTTTTTAAAAAAAATTATACTTCGTTTCGTTCAAACTTTAAGGCTAGTTTCATAACAAGCGAGTCGAGCCGAATCAAATCTGACTCCATAAGATTCAACACAAAACTATTGAATGTGCTCGTAATGCTAAAGGTAAAATGTCTTTCACACTAAAAGCATCGAGTCGAGTCGAATCATCACGAGTCTTTCAGAGTCAATTGTAAGTCGAGTCAAGGACCCAGCAAGTTGAATTTATAAACTGTCCTGCAGAGTCATATTTTAATTGTTTCTTTGTTTATATTTATAATTATGGATATCAATCGTTTGATAATTCTAGTTCAGAATTATTCTGAAATTTATGATCCACAAAATCGTAATCATCGTAATCGCGACCATATTAGTAAAGTATGGAAATATATATTGCAAATGAGTTAAATATTGGCGGTAAGTTCCTTCTAATTTAAGTAGAAAATGAAAAGTTTTGTAACTCTCTTTTATACTTTTCATGTAATTTTATACAAACATTATATTTAAAAGTTTTGTTAAAGTATTATACTTTTTTATAATTTTATATAAATATCATTATTTTTAATATGTAAAATGTAAAATAGCATGAAAATCTTGTCATATATGTTTTTAAAAGTATATTGTTTTTTAATTACAATAATATGTATAAACATAATTTATCAAATTCTTATGCTGTTGTAAAATAATTTAATAACTTCTCTGTTTCTTATTGCCTCTGTACTTGCTCTATGATTTGTAGACGGCATTAAATTTGTAACTTGTGGTTCATTTGCCTCCTGTAAAAACTGTGTTTCTAGATTTTTACTTGATTCATTTTGCCTTTGTCTAATAAAATTGTGTAGTACACATGCATTTTTTATTGTCGTTTCAGCTAATGTCACATCAGTGTCAATACATGTTTGAAGCAAACCAAATTTTTAAACTAAGATCCCAAAAGCATACTCAACTGTGCGTCTAGCTGTGGATAAGCGATAATTAAACAGACACTTTGAATCATCCAGTTGTCTGGTGTGGGAAAGGTCTCATTAAGTTAGTTTGTAATGGAAACGCTTCATCCGCTACAAAATAAAACTACATTCGAATATTATTCTATTTTCCATATGGCGCTATTAATTTCCGTAACAATATTATTTATTGTGGAAATGCCTACTCGGAAAGTATAGCTTAAAGATGTAAATGATTCTGCTGTGGCTATATATCTGAAATGAAAAATTGCATTTCCAAAAAAAAAGGGAAAATTGTTCTAGATATTACATTTTTAATTTATCGTGTTCTAAAATAAAATACGGATAGTTAAGGATTAGTTTTTAAAAAATATTCAGAAATTTTTCATGTAACTATATAATTAATAAAATTGTATTCTATTATTTATTTTAGAAATAGAAGCCAAAGCAAAGTGGCATAATTTACGGAGTAATTATTACAGAGAAAGGCGGAAATTGAAATCGGCAAAAACGGGATCAGCAAGTGAGGCTACAAGAATTAAGTTTTCTTATTTTCAATAAAATTTTTGGATACTACTCTTATACCTAGAGAATCATCAGGAAATGTAATAACGGAGAAAGATGAAGAGATTTATATTGATGTTCCACTAGAAGAGTCTGATCCAGATATGTCATTACTAGAATCTGTTGACATTATTACACAGAAATGGATCAGCCGATAGAAACACCGGTAACCAAAAAAAGAAAAAGAAAAGCAGCAGATATGGATCCAGTTGACTTATTATATTTAAAACAGTTAGAAGCTATATCATCAAGAAAGGATGATGACAGTAACGATCCGGACTTATTGTTTCTCAGAAGTATACTTCCAGCGATGAAACAATTATCATCCGTACAAAATCTAGAATTTAAGGCAGAAATTTTGGAATTATTAAAAACTAAGCTTGAAAAAAATAAATAAAATTTGTTATTTAATATACTTTCTTTTATAATGTTTTAATGAAGTTTAGAGAAATACAGTTATTATAATCATAGTAGAAAAGTTAGGTGTGATAATTTAAAGCAATGCGCATAAATAATGTAAAATAAAACATATATGTTTCTGTTCATTTACCTCAAGAAAATTCCTATACGTTGCTCTGGTGAAATTGATCGTCTATAATTTGTATTTTGTTTTTTTATTTCATCACTTATAAAATCGTTCAGTTAATAAAACAAATCGGGTGTCATTCTAAAATAGTTATAAAACTTCTTCTCATCATCTAATAAATCGGGAAACATGTGATGAAACATGCCAAAATCTCACATTTTTGGATTTTTCGGATGTATCCAAAATTTACGTTTTTTAAACCGTTGTCTTTTCATTCGGCGATAAATTATTGCATTTATGAGTACATCAAATCCATTTAAAGTATTATTGAACAGCAAATAGTACAAATATCGATAAATAAAACAATAATATAATTTAACGCAATTAATGTGTTATTATGTTTATTACATAGATACTGTTTGTCATTTCTAATTGTTCTGTTTCCTATGTGACATGAAAGACTCGGTATGTGTGAAATCCACTGACTGAATTTGACTCAGCTGAACTAGATTCGACTCGACTCACTTGGTGTGAAACCAGCCTAATGTTTAAAATAAACAGAATGCTAGTGTTCTACGATTGGTATCAAATATTACCGATTGGAGCGCTCAAGGATCAATGATGAATATTTTTTATTTTTAAAATTACTTGCAAAAAGTTTTATAATGAATTAGATTGAAAATGATTATAATTAATTACAAACTTTTTAAAGTAATCTATACGTAATTTTTAGGTTTTTAAAATTAATTGCAAAAAAATTTTTATCCAAAATTATTAAAATTAATTACGAAGTTTTTAAAATTATTTGAACATAATTTTTTAGAAAAAAAAATATATTTTTGTCAAAATATTTAAATTCCGCGCGTTTTTTCGTAATTTAAGTCAACAGAATAGAAAATGGCGGGTACTGTGTTTTACCGAATGGAAAATGGCGGGTGCTCTGTTTTTTCATTTATGAGAGTAGTATGTACTGCCGTTCGCCTGATCTTATTTTCTTGTGTCAAGTTATTGTGTTTATTTTTGTTTCTTCGTTTTATTTTTATTAATTATTAAAGTAGACTTTTATATTTTACTATACTTTTTACTTTTTTTAATAGTGGAAAATGCATTCGATTTTCATAGTTTGTGTGCGGGATAAACGGTGTTTATTAAACCGGTTGAGGGATTGGGAGTTTATTACAGGAGATTGACAATACAAATGTACTAAATGCTCTCAATCCCTTAAATTGTATAAAGATGCTCGGTATAGTACGGATTTTGCTCTTCAGCTATTCGGATTTTTATTTTGGTTTCATTGCTTCAATGCTGTATGTATTTCTTGTATCATGAAGACCGTATGGATGAACATTATATTCTTGCAAGTACGTTATTTTATACATTATTATCTTGCTTTTTATAATTTATTTGTTTGTTTTCGTTTAGTTATATTACATTTTATTTTGTTGTCAAAAATACAAATCAAATTTGTATATATTTGCAATTTGCGATGAAAAACGCCAAAATTTGAAATTTGTATCATTAGCTCTAGAAAATCAGTGTTTTTACTTATTAACTTTTTCCGCATTTGTTTAAAAAATTCCGGCAAGAAATTTTTCGTCAATAGACGTTTTTATACAAATGTGATTTGTGTTCGAAAAACGTCTAATTTTGGAGGTGGTTATATAAACGTACATGTGTGTGTGTGTATTACACGATTTTGTAATCAAAAATAAAATTATGCGCACCAGTGTAAAATAGCTTTTTAGAGAAAGTGAATTTATCATACATAGCTAAACAATTGTGTGTTACATCTTTTTGACGTACATTCATTTTCGAGATAATCTGTTTTTTTTTTTTTTTTTTTTTTTGTTATTTTTTGTGATTTTAGCATTCGATTATATATAGGAACCGATTTCGCGACTCGTACATACTGACTTTTAAATTACACAATTCCTAATTGTGATTATATTATTAATTTTTCGAAGAAATTAATTAATTTCATCAATAAGCTTATTTACCTTAATCTTAAAAAAATAACGAACGATTTATACGATAGTTCAACTATACGCGCATACACGCGTATGATACGCGTATACATACGTGTAATGTTGAAGGTCCTGTTAAAGTAAAGGGAGTGCTCAATTTGAAAATTAGTGAGACTGCTAAAATTCTGCTTTATGAACAAACCAAAGCAGGTGGCTTTATTTATTTTTTTAATTATTTTTTCAGCTCAGAAAGGTGAATATTTATCGACCAGACTGAACGCATAATTGAACTAGTTGGTGATTGTTTTACTTTAAAATGTTTATTTTTACTCGAATTCAAACCGAAATAATCGAATAAGTGCGTTACGTCAGGAGATTTATAATAATATATGGAAATATTTGATCGTGTAACAAAAAAATTAGTGCTGGCAGACTATATTTACCTGCGAAAGCCAATTGCATGATAAAATAGTTCATTCTTGATTTGCGCGACGAACTGAAGAATAAAGCTATCAATACCGCACTATTTCCGAGCACTATGCTAGCGAACATAGTCCATAAAACTGTAAACTGCATCGTCTGTATAAAATAAAACCAAATTGGAAACACGTGAATGTTATAAATACGTAGTAATAGCCCTACATTATGTCAAAGGGATTTTATTTATTTCTGTGTATGTATTGGTACGTGCGCAATTTCGCTCGAAAGTGTTCCTTTTTTTTTATTCTTAATGCGATGTATAGAGTCGATTTGTTACTTTTTATTTTATTATTTCGCTTAAAGAAATATTTCAATCCCCCAATACTCTATCAAACGTATTACGTATTTATTTTTACGCGTATTTATTAAAAAATTATTTCTTAGCATGTTCGTTTAATTTGACATTATCTGAATGAGCAGTTTAGTTTTCGCAGTTTTTAAAAAATCACTTAATAATTCGTTTCTAACACGATCGTATCGGGTATGTTTAAAGAAAGGAGGCGCTATTTCGACGGTACCATTTCACTTATTTGGCTAACGTACTATCATCATGTTCGCATTGTCGAAAGCATTCTTATTTACCGGTTTTTTATTGATTAAAGATTTAAACAATGACGCGTTAATTTTATTTTAAAAATAGAATTATTGAATTAGAAGAAAGTTATTTTAACATAATAAAAATCGATGTATAATTTTCAAGTAGATGGAAATTTGAAAAAAGACGGTTGAATGAAGTTAGTAAGTCCCAAATTAAAATTTTGAGCATCTAATTTTCATGCAATTTTCTGTTTTCATTTGTTAATAATTTATTCTTTATAATATACAAATGTGAAATGCTACTATTAAAAAAAATTATGTTGTTCAAGGTCGGGCTGGAACTTGAATCTTTACCGGGCATATCTTGACACGGAGTTAATACTTTTTTTTTTTTTTTAATATAATTTAAAGGTAAGGAGAGAATTCAGAAATGTGATAAAAAATTAATTTATAACGAAAATGATACGAATACACGACATTTTTAAGATTCATAAAAAAAAAAATATGCCCTTATTTGTTTGTAGGTCACGAGATTGATGATGTCATTAAAAATCGATTTTAAATAATGTCTGGTTCAATGAAGCTTTACATATGTTTTTGTGTCATAGTAGTTTAGGTGATGTTTGAGGAAACACAGCTGTGAGAAGCTCCTCTTAAAAGTTGTCTACATCACTGACTGCGTGATGATGTATTTATAGGCTAATTGGACGTAGCATCTATCGCGTTGTATTTTTCTACAAAACACAATCTTTACAATTTTTAATTTTTTAGCTTCGTTTCAAGGTTCATCTGAATTTACAGTCATTTTTCATTTGGAAGTTTTCAAATAGAGAATCGTTGATTGTACGGTCTGTCAAACTTTTTTTCAGTTGGTTACAGTCATTGATAAAGTGAAGCAATTTCGACCTTAAATTCTTTGAAGATGCTGCACAGTTAAATTTTAATAACAAGTCGTTTCAGGGTTTCTAAAACTGTTGCACATATCTCCAGGAAGCTTTTTATGAATGATTATAACAGAATCCATTATTATGATGTATATGTTGACTTGATATTTTTTATATTTATCAGAAAATTTAGAAGATTTGCTGGAAATTGACTCATCTGGTATTTGTTTTCTTTTTTTGATTGTATGGAAATCAGTTTCTACTGCGAAGTTAATTTCCTAATTTTCATTAGTTTCTAAATTTTTCAAAGTATTTTTCACTTCTTCCAGTTTTTTTGGAATATGTCTTCATCTTTTTTTTAAATCGTTCACAAAATCATCCAATCCAGATGTTTGTAGGTATTTCGATGAGGGATCCGTAATCTTGAAAATTTTCAACAATCGTGTATCTAAATTTCAAAAATCGTTTACATTTTTCTAATTAAAGCTTTCGCTATATCAATTAATAATAATCTAGCATGTTTATTCAAGTTAAAATTGTCTGATAAAAAGTCAGCTATCTTGGCAATCTGATATACGCTGTAGAATGGTTAGTTATATAAAACCAAATTGTTCATTTACAAGAATATTGTTTTCTAATGAAAACCTTACATACTAAGTATACTTTTTTTTTTTGCTAATTTACTTATTAATATGGAACGAATATTATTTATATTTGACATATATTTACCGAGTTTAGGCAGAATAATAACTAGCTATTTTCCATTGTACCGGAAAGAAAGAATTTTTGAAAATGGTATTTATGAATTTCGGTTAAGTAAACGATTGTTTTGCGGGGGTAAGTTTTTAACCATTGTAGAGATTTCGTCCATACCAGAAAATGTTTTATTCATTAATGATTTAACGTGTTTATTAACTTCAGAAGGCGTATTTAGATGTGTTATCTCTGAGGAGCTAGCTGCAAGGGTTTTGAATCTGTTTTTAATTTCTTTACTTTATAGTGATATGTTATTGACGCTAACTTGTTATGTTTACCAATGTTTGAAAAATGGAAAGCAAGCAATTCTAATTTATCACTTAATTTATAATCCAGTTTAGTAGTTGCGGTATTCTTTAACGAAGGAAGTAATTGGGTTTGTTTCGTTCAAAATTTACTGCTTTTCTAGAGAGTATTATATTTTTAGGGGTTAGCCCGGACAAGAAATTTTTCAATTTGTCGTTTTTCCAATATATTTAATTAAAATGTCGATAATTCGAGCAGAAATGAATATATATGTTTAATTCTGATGTATCCACGTGTACATTTGTGTTTAGTTACCTGTCTAATATAATAATTTTTAAGAGAAATGATTCTGATAAGACGGAATACGGTTAATTTTTATAAGGTAGTTGATGGGGCAGAAATTTTGGGGATGTAAAGCTCTTTACTTCATATGTAATTGAATGAGTTAATAGATTTACGGGCTGTAAAATGTTTAGATTAATACTATTATGAATAAAAGTTTTAAATCGATTCTGATTTGCCTTTTTATATCTAAATATTTATTACGTGTTGGTATATCAAAAACAGAAGATGAACATGATAGTGAAATACGGATTGTGACATTGTTGAAACATTTAACTAATATTAAATCTATGATACTAGGTTTCAGATTAATGTCTATTAAAAATAACGTAATTTTACAACAGATATGCTTGACGGGCAACTGACAGCAGCACTGTGGGTTGGTAATTTTTTTTTTTTGTGCAATAAATGAATGCGTGTCAATGCATAATATTACTTTTTTCGTTCTGTTACTTCCATGTTCTCAGCACATGAGAACCATTGAATATAATTTTATGGATCGTAGCTAGATAGATATTCTCTGCCAATTACTATTTCGTGTTTCAAAATGTGTTTTAAATATTCTTTGAAGTCAACTATCGGTGCAGGAGATATCCGGAGCGAATTTTTTGATTCATCATCTATTGAATTATCATATGGACTGAAGTGAGCTGGTACCCACGAAAGTATTATGTTCTAAGGCGTGGTTTGTATTTCGTTGGCTATCGGATGCAAATTTTTATTATTTAACAGAATTCTTAATGCTGAAAGCGAGTCAGTAGATAAAATCAAATTTTTATTTCTGTTGGCATCTGCGTATGTGTCACTCGGATCTAACGTAGCTCCGTCGATAAAACTGAGTATGTAGCTGGAAAAAACAACTACGTTTTCGTTGACAACTATCGAACAACCCTGCTGAAGATTTCGATCCATCTGCGTCCATAAATACATATTCTGCGTGATTTTCTTTAATCTCCTTTAACGTTTCTTCTCTTTATTTGTTGTTACGGAGTGTTACATTCGCTTGTGTGTGCGCAACTGTGTCAAAGGCAGAATGGCGTCGAAGTATTCGCGAGATAACGTCGGGAGTTAGACGTTAGAAGTTTGAACGAGTTTATGCGGTTGTTTTTTATAATGGATTATTTATTCTTAAGCATCGTTATAGAGGTTAATTCAAGGTTTTTTGGGATCATATTTACAAGCGGATGATTTTCATTTTCCTCTTAGTCTCTTGTCATTGGTTTCAAAAAAAAGTTCAGAGGAAATAACGGGCTCTTGATTTTTCCCGAATAATCGCGTTGAATTAAAGACGCGCATAACATTTCCCGATTTGAAGTTGTACCGTGTAAAGTGAAAAATTCAACCCGGAAAATACAATTATTTTTTTCGTCGCTCTACTCTAAATCGCATATTGATATACATATGTATATATAATCATGTATGTATGCATAATATACGTAGACGAGTATGCGTGTACCTATATAGAGTTTGTTAGAGGGACGTATCCTTCGTCAAGCTAGTGAAAGTGTTTCAATTCTAAAAAAAGGAAAAAAAATTCTTCATTGCGTGAGCGGAATTTTCTTTTGCGAAGTAACCGCGTTTTTCAATGTTATGGGCGTACGAAGTAGTGATAAATTGTTAAAGCCAATTTTCTCTCGCCCGATTTCCGATATGTTCCGCTGTAGATGACAACACTTCTTCTACTGTCTTAAAATTAAGTATATAAATATGTGTATATATACGCATGTATGTGTGCGGCACTTTTCTGCTGGAAGATATAACATTCCTTTCATAATCGTTTTTCCTCATTCCTCATTCGTCATTATATCCGGCGTAACGGCTTTTTTGGTTCTGTTTTTTAGGACGAAATAAAATACGGAAAAAATTACATTTCGTCTTCTTACTTTTTATATTCGTCAGTTGTACGGAATTGATTTTTTCCTCCGTATTATCCAAGTTACGATTAATTGGGTGGTTGTAGCGTGGTGACTATTATTCAGGGGGATAGAAATAAGAATGATAAAGATATAAAAATAATAATTATAAAAAATAATCGTAATTAGCCGCGAAAATAATAATGATAATAATAACGAAGAGAAATATAAAAGAATACTAATTTAAATCCGGTTATTATTATTATAAAACAAGACAATAATAAATAAATCCTTTATTTCGCCAAATTTTTATCGGCCGAACGCCTCCCATCCATAAATATACTAACAATATTGTATACACAACAATATTGTATAACATAACAATATTGTATAACATAACAATATTGTATAACATAACAATATTGTATAACATAACAATATTGTATAACATAACAATATTGTATAACATAACAATATTGTATAACATTATTAACGTTTTTTTTCGCGCGCTTGTGTGTTCGGTTAATTGAGTGAGCGAAGCGCTTATTTTAATATTATTATTAGTTAATCTTTATCATTTTTTTTTCAAATGAATATATTTATTAATAAAATACATTTTATAGTATGAAATTTAAAGCGACAATCCAATTAAGTTTTACACGCCAATTCAAACTCCATTTAGAATCAAACACAATTATAATGACAACAAATAACACAATTACATTAATCTTAATGTATATATAGTAATAGAACGTGTTAACTCGACATTTAATAATTCATTCTTAATATACCATTAATTGTATCCTAAATTGTAATATTTTCGGAATAAAGTTTTAAATATATGTTATTATCTTACTAATATAACAAATTAGATTTTTTGTTATTGTTTATTTCTTCTATAGTTAAATTATTGAAATCCTTAAATTTATCTCTTACTAATTCTTCACTCTATAATCTAACACTGTCCCTTTAAAATTGTACGTTATAATAATTGGGGAGTGAAATATCTGTTTTTAAGTCTTTCACTTAAATCTGGGAAGTGTTTGTACGCTAATCCGCTATACTGATTGCACATTTTTTGATATTGTAAAATCTAATATTGATTTAATTTAGTTTTAAACTGTTTAACGTTAATTTGTTTATTTTAGTATATAAATTTTATATTAATATATCTTGATTAAATTTGTGTTCCGTTTTAGTATTATTTCTAATTAAAAATAATAATATATTTCTTTATTTTCAAGTCAATGGGTATAATTCGTACAACCACTTAACTCCTTGTTTTGTTTGCTTTGATCACATTCTGATAATTCTTTGATAGGATCTTATTAATGTCATAAAATTCTTAATTTTTAACATATTGTAAATATTATTACCATATATTACGTTTGGTATTATCATTTAAACTATCTATCTATCTATCTATCTATCTATATATATATATATATATATATATATATATATATATATATATATATATATATATATATATATATATATATATATATATATATATATATATACAGTGGCGTAGCCAGACTTGGTTGAAGAGGGGGGGTTCAAACAAAACTAAATTATTACAGTAAACCCAAGTTAAATTGAATTTTAAGTAAATAACCAAAATTCAAGTAGGTTAAACCACAAGCCCTAAGCAATTCAACTCACCAGAGTTATTTTTATACTTAATATAATATTCTTTATTGTCAAACAAATTGAGTTTAGGTTATAAAGCCATTACTACTCATTGTACATACAAATTAAAATAAACTAAACGCTAACGATAATAAATGGGTTATAAAATAGAAAGGAAAATAACTAAATTAAGACATATAAGGATAATACGCTGTACATGCATGTAAAAATTACAAAATAATATTAGATTTATATATATAAGAGGCCAGTGCTATTAACACAGGAGGATTATTTAAGCATAGGAGGTATGCAACAGAGTACGGAGGGAAGATATCTAACTGTAGTAATATCTTAATTAAGGTTCCTCTGTGTGCCCTATATAGATTGCATGAAAAAATGACATGATTAATGTCTGCTGTCGAACCACAGTCCAACAGGGACTGGCAAGTACTGGAACTAACCTGCCCTAACCGGTGGAGATGGCTGGGCAGCAGATTATGTCCTGACCTAATACGAATTAAAATGGAAAAAAATTACGGATCGGTATTGAATTTGGAGGCTTAATTAGAAAGAGAGATTGTTTGGGTAAACTTGTTTGAATTTGTTTATAGAAATTGTTCCGAGAACCACAAAACATGGAGCTCCAGCGATGAAACAGATCCGCCTTTGCAGACGCGGCTAAACATGTTGAGGGAATCGCAGGGATCAGTAGGCTCTGGAGGCACCCATTTTGGCTGCCTGATCACAAATTTCATTATCTTTGATCCCGATCTGAGCTGGAATCCATGTAAATTTCACATGGACATTTTTTACATTATATTTTCTATTATTGCCAGAATAACTCTATTAGTTTTGAATGTACGATTGGGATTTTGGATGGCATTCAGCACACTTAAGGAATCAGATAGAATAAGTACATTTGCATGTGTAATATTGACTCGTGCAAATTGCAAAGATTTAAGGATTGCATATCCTTCTGTTATAAACACAGTGGATAAACTCGGTAAACGATATGATTTGGTGATTGCCAGTTGAGGTATATAGAATGCTGCGCCTGTAAAGGGTAAGGCATTGCTCTTAAACCCATCTGTATAAACTAACAAATGATTAGGCCACTTATGCATGATAACCAACCTGAAAAGGCTATTAACTATCCTGGAATTACCCTGTCCGATTTGGGAATGAAACTCATTGATATGTACTTCTGGATCTAAAAAACTGCATTCATAGGGAATGGAGGCATACTTTAAAGAGACTTTAGGAATGATAAGGTTGATGTGAGGATGCCAATAATTAGCCCTCGATGCTAAATTTTATGATATGAAAATCTCCAATTAGTATAAATCCACAAGAATTTATTGTATATGCTATCAGGTACTCGCTCATAGCCTTTTAGGATATATCGGTCTCCAAGATAAATTGCCCTCAGCTGTAGAGAGGGGATAAGAACTTCAGATTCTAATACAAAATTAGGGGTTGACACAAATGCTCCAGACATTAACCTCAAACAGGTATTTTGCAACACTGTAGCTTTCTTAAGATACAAAGCAGAGGCTGAATGGAACAGTAGTTCCCATACTCCTATCGAGAACAGATAAGTGAGGTGTAGAGAAGACGAAGAATGATTGCATCCCAACCCCACCACCCCACCAAGTTGAACTTACTGCCTTCATAACATTAATAACCCCACTGACTTTTGCTAATGTAGCTTTGATATGTGGCCCCCATAGTAGTTTTTGGTCGAGAATGACACCTAAATAGGAATGATACTTGACAAAGGTAATCGGCACATTTTCCAAAATGAGGGGGTGTTGATCAAGATTGCACCGCTTCAATGTAAATATGGTAAATACTGTCTTGGTTAAAGACACACTTAAATGAGATTGACATAAAAAGGAATTAGCAGAATTTAATGTGGATTGAAGAGATGTCATGCAATGGGTGAGGTCATTACCTTTCAAGTATAGGAGTATGTTATCTGCATAAGAGAGGCAGTTCGAGTGAGGTTGCAGCTGTGAAAAAAGTGGTGATATATATACGTTAAATAACAATGGACTCAGCACTTATCCTTGGGGTAGACCAGTATAAGCAGTTCTTGTTGCACTTCCAGCTAAGCTGGGGCAGAAATGAAGTGTACGATTAATTGATAATTTATATAAATAAGTAGCTAATAATTTCGGAACTCCAATGTTGAGTAGCCGTGAATATAAAGTGGGTATATGTACATTGTCATATGCCGCTTGAATATCAATAAAACTAGCCAGAACAAATTCTTTCTTAATGAATGATGTATAAATATCAGCCATGAGCTGACATATGCAGTCCATTGTTCCATATCCAGGGCGAAATCCATACAATGTACTGAGGAGCTTATTGTTTGCTTCCAACCACCATATCAGGCGGTTATGGAACGTTGTTTCCAAAACTTTTCTAAGACAAGAGGCAAGATCAATAGATCTATAGGAGTTGCAGTCTCCTACAGGTTTATTTTGTTTCCTAACTGCTTTAATTATAAACTGTTTCCAATCATTGGGAATGGCACTAGTAAGCCACAATTTATTAAAAATATCACTAGAATATTAAGTCCAAAATTGGAACATTTTTGAAGAGCATAGTATGGAATAGCATTCAAACCTGGAGTGGTATCTGGTTTGCTATAGAGTGCTTTAGATAATTCAGGTAAAGTGATCTCCCTGAGCAGTACAGAGGAATTTATGAAATAACACTGATTAAATGGGTCAGGATCAGCATATAATTCATCTAAAGTAGGTACGTGGGGGACACACTTTGTCAACAAATTCGTGGAACCAGGATGAATTGTGGAATGAAGGGAGTACTTCAGAAGAGGAATTGCGAAAACGTTTACATCTGTCCCAAATACAGCGGATTGGGGTGTCTCTATTAAAAGATTTACAAAATGAAAGCCATGATTGATGTTTAATGTGTTTCAAATAGCGCCGTGTTTCAGCATCAATTTTCTTAAAATGGAGATAGTCACACATGTTTCTCGACCTACGAAATACCAAAAAGGATTGATATCTTCTATATACATAGTCCGTGAATCCAGCACTCTACCATGGAGGTAAACGCTTGCGAGAACCAATCTTCCTTACAGGAGTGGATTGCTGTAGAGCATCATTCATAGCATTAACAAATATATATATATATACATATATATATAAGAAGAAGTAACTTTATTTAAATAGCCCGTTACGTGTATAATACGTATAGCGCATGTAGCTCATGATATCTTCACATTTATCTTAAAACTAGTATTTTTTTTTTTTATTGGGCTTCCATATCAGTTTACCCATTAAACTATATTATATAGACAATAAAAAATAAAAAAGAATTATCCTAATTTTAACTATATGGGTATGTTACAATTAACAATAAACCTATATAAACATATGTATATGTGCATGTTACGTGTGGAAAGTAAGAAAGGAATATTGACAGGAAAAGGAACATTTAGAGATATGAGGTGATTATAGAAGGAGTCACGAGTGGAGCGGTAATATGAGCACTCCAGGAAAGTGTGATTTGCGTCTGCGATACAGTGGATATCTGAAGGATGTGAACAGAACGGAGAAGCAACAAGATCCATTTGAAAAAGTGTAGCCGGTAGACGATTCTTTCCAAAACGTAGTCGACATAAGGTGACAATAAAACCACGAAGCAGACTCGCTTGTATTTCGATATTATAGAACCATGGTAGACAAGGAAGATCAGGCTGAAGCAGTTTATATTTTGTAACATTATAAGGATTATTCCAAGTAGCTTTCCAGTATTCTTTATGAGCTGTCTTAATGATAGACAGGAGATCAATGCACGGCGTGTAAGCAATAAATAAATCAAGGTACGTTGTACATTTAGCGTAATGATCAGCAAGTAAATTCCCTTTAATACCAGCATGACCAGGAATCCATGCAAACTTAACAGAGACACCGGCATCTCGTAAAAGGGTAATGTGATTACGAATTTTAAGTATTATGGGAGAGGAATGAGGATTGTAAAGTGAGAACTTTAAGGCCAAAAGACAACTTTTAGAATCAGAAAAAATTATTACCTTTTGAGTTACCCGATTGAACAAAATGAAGCGCAGAGCTTGAAAAATAGCCACAGACTCTGCTGTAAAAATGGAAGAAACTCGCAAAAGGGAAAATTTTTTAACTATGTCTAAGGAAGGAATTATAAAAGCTGCTCCTACATGATTCTTTGATTTAGAACCGTCTGTATATATAGCAAGAAATTCTGACCAGTTATCACAAATATGAGATGTAAAGAGAACATTGGCGATAGAAGGGGGTGTAGAAGCTTTGAACGTTTTAAAAGAATTTAAATCTATATCTAATACAAGATCATTATTAAGAAAGGGAAATGAAAAATAAGCGGAAGGTAAAGAAGGAAGTAGTAATTCACTGTACATAGAAAGGTGATGTGCAGAAAGACATAAAATAGGACGACGATTAAAAGAAAATCTCCAGTTCTGAAAAATTTCGAGGAATGAGAGAAATATAGAGTATGAAGTAACTGAGAAAGAGTTAATCAAAAATTTATCAGCCAAATAAGATCGCCGCATAGATAAAGGAGGGACTTTTGCCTCTACTTCTAGACTGGATATGGAAGTAGAGACAAAAGCTCCAAGGGCAAAACGTAGACATGTATTTTGAAGTTTGTCTAAAGTTGAAATATACCTAGATGGAGCATTTGCAAAGAGAAAGCTACCATAATCTATGACACTACGAATAAACGATTTATACAAAAGAAGTAAAATTAGAGGATCACCCCCAAAAGTTGTATGCGAAAGTGTTTTTAAGAGATTTATTCGTTTGGAAGCTTTAGAATAAATGGCCTCAATGTGATTACGCCAATTGAGTCTATAATCTAGGACAAAGCCTAAATACTTGCAAGATGTGGTAAATGGAACACAATAATTGTCAATCATTAAACCGGGTAATGAATGGTTAACACGTCTATAAGAAAATATGATAGAGTCACATTTATGAGATGAAAGAGTGAAACCCATGTTGTTTAATAACTTACAGATCAATTCTAAAGAAGTATTTAGTAATTGAATACCTTCTGAAAGATCAGAGTTGGTTTTATAAAGTACAATGTCATCAGCGTAGGATAAGATATTAATGCTATTACGAGGGCAGGCTTGAAACAATTTAAACATATAGATATTGAATAAAACCGGGCTTAAAACAGATCCCTGAGGTAGTCCCAAATGTACAACCCTGATGTAAGGATTAGCGATAGACGAATGTTTAAAAATAAGAATCCGATTTGTAAATAATTTACATACGCCATAGATGAAAGAAGGAGGAATTCCTAGTGAGGCAAGTGTATCACAAAGCATAGGAATTGAAATGGAATTAAAAGCATTACTTATATCTAGGAAGCACGCAATTAGATATTTACTTGCTATCAAGGACTTGTAAATGTCAGCTACCAGATAAGAAACGCAATTTAGTGAGCTAATATTATTACGGAAGCCATACATTCCAGAAGGGAACATATCATTATTTTCCAACCACCAAACAATTCTGTTCTTCAATATTCTTTCATATGTTTTTCGAATACAGGAAGCAAGAGATATAGGTCGATATGATATATTACTCACAGGAGAGTTAGATTTTTTAACAGGAACCACTAGAAAGTGTAACCAGCTTTCAGGATAGGAGCCAGTATTAAGGAAATGGTTAAAACAATTTAAGAGGATGGTAACAGCAGAGAAGGGAAGGTTGTTTAGTATTCTATAGGTAATACCGTCACAACCAGGAGAAGAGTTTTTTTTGTAAGAAAGAGAGTGTAAAATTTCAGACAATTTTATAGGAGAACATGGAAAATTGGAGTCGTGGACGGTATGTTGTATGGGCATAGGAAAAAGACATTCGGCTTGATTAGGGATATAACTAGGAGCTACAGAATCTACAAAGTCTATGAAAGTTTCAGAGTTGAAGTTGAGATTATAAGTTGAGGAAACTGTTTTACCAGCAAATAGTTTAGCTTTATTCCAAATGTAAGATGAGGGTTGAGTACGATTTATAGAAGAAACAAAGTTCTTCCAGGCCTCCCTTTTCTTACTAAGTAAGAAACGACGGGTAATGGCTTCCTGCTTTTTAATCTCTAATAGAGCGACTCCGTCGAAATTGTTTAAAGTAACCGCTTAAGATATTTTGCTGACTGTAGCAAGAAGAGTCACACCAAGGAGGAGAGTGGAATATTGTATTGGAATTTTTTTTTTGAAAGGCGTAAAGTTGCAAAGCTATATTAAAATTATGCATAAATTTATTGTATAAAGGGATGTCAAAAGTTGAGGCTAAAAGTAAAGGAGTGCACAGTGAATCTAGAAATGAAGAGAAATTACCTATATTATGCTCAGGAAGCAACCATGGATTAGAATATACCGTAAAGTTTCGAACAGAAGAACAAGAAAGGAATTGAATAGTGAGGAAAATAGGAAGGTGATCACTACCCAACGGAATAGACTTAAAATCCCAATCTGAAAAAAGCACTAGGTTGCTAGACATTAACGATAAATCGAGAACATTAGATGGTCTATGAATATAAGGAATAGTGGTATGACGGCCATCATTGACTACCGTTAAGTTAGTTGAGTCAATAATGTCCAGCATATGCTTTCCAGTATTATTGTTTGCAATACTGCCCCAGCTGGAATGTTGGGCATTAAAATCCCCACAACATATTGTGTAAGAGTTTGCCGGTAATTTATGGATAAAATCAATAAAATTATCTTTATTAAAGAAATGGTTGGGCGGACAATAAAAAGAGAAAATATATATGATCTTGGTTGAGAATACAACCTGCAGACATAATCCATTACAGTTACTGCTATGTAAAATTGAATTAATAGAAAGTAAGGAGTGAGGCATACTACTATGTACTAAAATAGCAACACCTCCATATCCATCCGCTCTATCATCACGAAAACATTGATACCCTGATATTGAGAAATTTTTAGAAATTGAGAGCCAAGTTTCAGATAAAAGGATAACGTGAAAGTTGTTAGTGGAAAGCAATGTTTCTAAGCTAGCTTTATTTTTTAATGCACTGTGACAGTTCCACTGTAGAACTCTTAGGTTAGAATTATTACTAATAGATGACATTAAACAAAAAAAGAAAAAATCCTGGAACTAAAACCAAGAATAATATTAAAAGAATACTAAAAAATAATTAGCAACGTGCAAAAAAAAGGAATGGAGGAATATAGGAAATAAAAAAAAAATAAAATAAAAAACAATAAAATGGCATGGTGGAGTACAGAAAGAAAAGGAAAAAATGAAATGTTGGGATAAAGGGACGAAAATGAAAAAAAAAGAAATGTAGGAATACAGGAAAGAAAAAATATGAAAGGGAGAAGTACAGGAAGAAAATTGGAAAAAAGGAACAAGGGATATAGAAAAGAAAAGAAAAGATTGACTGGAGGAAAGAGGAAAACAGAACAAAAATGGGAAAAAAGGAAATAAAACCGCATGAGTACACATTAAATATTTCATATGAGCTCACTTGCACACGTTTTCCAATATAATATTCTAAATACAAAATATGAAGATAAAAATAGTAATACAGAATTACTTTTTATTCATATTTTTATTCGCTGGGGCTGGTTTTTTGTCGACGTGACCTGATTTATTCTTCGGTGGAAAGGAAGGATGTGAAGACGTTGAAGCTGTAGACGCAGAAGATGATGACGATGTGATTGAAGATCTCTTCATTGTAGTAGACGTTTGCGCTTCTTTATCCGCAGCAGGAATGTTGTCTTGTTGCGGGATCGCATTTTCAGAGGCTGATTTTAAGAAAGATCCTTTTATAAAACTAGAAGATCTACCGGACGGAAAACTTAATAAATTATTGTAATCTGGAAAGTTTCTGTTCGGTGTCGTAGTCTGAAGTGTACGACGCGAGTGAACGAGCGTTGGTCGTTTATTTGGATACGGATGCGAAGGTTTCTCATTATTGGAGCGCGTTATATCCGAGAAAGAAAAAGCGCCACTTACAACGGCAGCTTTCTTTTTTCTGATAGCTTCAGCTCTCGTGATGTTGTCATATGCAATTATTTTTTGGATATTGAGCTGCTCAATATAGACAGGACAACTCTTATCAGATGTTGAGTGATTACCTTTACAGTTAATACAACGTTTATCTTGAACGGATATTCCTGGACTGGACGACGCAGAACAGGATTGAGTAGAATGTTCTTCGTGACATACTTGACACTTTGGTTTGGAGCGACATTGTTGAGCAGCATGACCGAATCGGAAACAGTTAAAACATAAACGAGGAGGACGTATGCTAGGTTCAACAGGGGATCTCAATTTGTATAGATAAACATATTGAGGAAGAGTATTTCCCAGAAATTTTATTTCAATCGTAGGTGTAGGAACAAGTTTATCACCTACTTTTCTTTTTATTCTCCTTACACTAGCAAATGAAATGTTACTTTCCAGTTGATGAATAATTTCGTCATCCGAGAGTTCCACTGGAATACCTCTGATGACGCCAAAACGATATAATAAAGAGTTCGGAACATAAGCCGTAAATTCTTCATTCTTCGCGATTTCAAGAAGAAAATTATTGGCATTTTGAATTGAGTCAAAAATGGCCTTTATTTTGTTAACACCGTTACGCTGAAAGTAAAGCAGGCCTTCGTATTTTGATAACTTCTTGCAAATTGCAATAGGATGCAAATTGGCGAGATTTTTTCCGGGTTCTGCCTGTATAATAATTACGTATGGGCCATCATGAATACCAGGAAGAAATAGTTGTGGCGCGTTAGAAAAGGACGCCATGTGATTATTATTATTGCTATTATTATTATTATTATTATTATTTCTAATGTTATTAATGATATTATTGTTATTATTGTTGTTATTATTATTATTAATATAAATGTTATTTCGGCTACTACCTGAATTTTGGTTATCACTTATCTGTACGATAACATCTGTTTCCATGTTGCTATTAACAGGTAGATAAAGCCCCCCCGGGCTGGCTGCATTCATAGCTGAGTACACTAGTTACTTCTAATATACTCAACCAACAATCCCGAAACAAAATAAATAATATAAAAAAAAAAAAAAAAATTAAAATAAAACTTAAATGAAAAGAAGTTTCCTATAATTTTAATTTTCATACTTGCGACGATTTAATATAACTCAGCAATGGTGATTTTGGGTCAGTTGTAATTTTTTAAACACGCTGTTGGAAACTGACCACCAAAGGACACAGGCATTTCTAGGTGGAATAAAATATGTACGTAGTAGTTTCTTATTAATCGACGATAGATATGGATGGGTGATACAACGAATAAATCCGTTAAATTTACGAAAAATTGAGTTAGAATTCCACGAAATTAAGCAAATATTTTGAGACACGAAGTTTGATTTCGAAAATAATAATAATAATTTTAATATGAGTATCAGTGTTTTGTTAGAATTAATATTATTACCAGTAGTTAAGCTTCTAAAAATTGGTTTCGAATTAATGATCATGATATTTCTCTGTGACCGAGTTTGTCTTTCAGATTTCGTAGTTATCATTCGCAGTGTGCAACCGATTGCAGTTAATACATTTCTATGGAGTTGCTACGCATTCTCGACTCTCATGATCGGAATCAAATTTTAGACACTTTCGTGGTATATTACAGTTGGACGAAACATGTACATACCGTTGAGAATTCGCCAAAATGAAATACGAATGAAAATCGAAATAAAAAACGTCGTTTACATCGAACTTTGAAATTGTCGATAAGAGATTTTTACGATATCTTTTTGAAAATGAAGGTTTTGAATAAAGACCGTAGGCGATAAATTTTCGTGATATTGGATTTTATCGACTTTATCGATGTCCGAATTTTCACTTTTTCCGGCGCGATTGGTATTGTACTTTCGTAAAGTCGTATGTTTTACCGTACACAATATTATTATTATTTTCATGATTACAATTATGATTGATTTCAGCAGTGCTCAAAAAAAAAAAAAATTATTTCCATGATTATTATGATTATTGTTATTATTATTATTTAAAAAATCAAATTTAAAATTACGCTTAGTCCTAAATTCTGGGTTAATTTTAATAAAATGAATTAAACGTCTTAATAACTTACTACTTGTAAGTTTCCATATAAAACACACACACTCGCACATATGTGTATATATTATATATATATTATATATATATATATATATATATATATATATATATATATATATATATATATATATATGTATATATCATGCAGAGCTCGATGACGCGCTCAGTTTATGAATTTAGATACAAAGACAATTTTTTTTTTGTTTCATATATTTGCTGTTTTTTAACTAGCCAAGAGTAAGGCTACCTAATAAATTATATCATAAAATACATATACAATATATATATACTATGTACATATAATCACGTGCAGGGGTAGTATCCAATCCCCACAAAACGATTATAGGATTAAGTTTCTCATTTTTGTTTGCTTGAGTCTTGATGACGGTTCAGTGTGTGATAGTTCGGCTGCCAGCTGATTTGGGTGGTTTTGTAACTGCTTCGTGTTGGATTTTTCCAAATTGAGTACCGTATATTCGGACCGATTTTAAAACTCCGTTTTAGAGTATCGCTTTATTTTGAAGACGTTTCCACGTTAACTAATATAATTTTTCTAGTTTTAACCGAAGTTTATTTCTTTCGATAACTAATCGTTTGTTCAGCGTCAGTAGCTTATCTAAATACGTACCCAAATATTTAACTAACTCGTCCTGAGCAAGCGATATTGAGTATAGCCCCCTATTGATATAATTCTGTTTAGATCGTACGAACGGCTTTATCCGTATTTATTAGGTCATTTTTCGACAATATTTGACGCATTCTTCAGTCCGTTTGACACTATATAGTCTCATCTCGGTGAAATATTAAAAAAGCGCTGTCATCGGACACGAGTTTATATCGTATTTAGACGCCGAGTAGATTTTTTACAGGCCATTGTTAAGTTTTTGTGTTTTTTTTAAAATATGTTTTTCATCGTATTCTCGTGTAGTTGCCGCGTGCTTTACATTTCTTTCGAGAACAAACGTCTTTTCTCTCTTTTAAAATCTCGGTCGAATAGGTTTGAAATAACCGGATTCGTTAAACAGCTGACGGCGTAAAACCGGACGGATAGACCGAACTAACGAACGGTTGAACGGAAAGTTTTATACGTTTTCTGGCGACTTTTAAATATTTTACAATCGCACGCTGATCGTCCCGTTTGGGATTTTCTTTTGTTATTTAAAACGAAAAAGAAAATTTAACCTTTGTTACTACTGGATACGATGTTATTTATTACGATTTGCAACTTTTTAATTTTATCGTCGGGAAAACATTTCATCTATGAACGCGTCACCGATTGTAGATTTCAAAGAGAGTATTTTTTAAATTTAAAATATATTTCGTATACTGTTTTATTTTATAATTTGAAAAGAGCGATTTTTAAAAAATAAACGACAAAAATAGGAGTTAAAATGAAAAATCAAAAAGATTTTCGACTCTAAAGCCGTTTCGAGCAAACGTAATATGCAATATAAATTATGAAAAATACTAATTACCAAAATGAGAAAAGCAGTATTTATAAAATAATACGATAGCGAATAGTTGATAAAAAGTATTTTTAATTTATTTAATTTTAAATTAAAAAAAAAAAATGTGTATCACCCAGTGGCGTAGTGGTTTTGGCGGTCTGAACCCCCTCGGAATCAATCTGATAATAAGAAAATATATACTCGTTAAATGCAGTTTTGCATTTGTTAAATATATATATATATTTTTAATTTTCATTTATTTTATTTAAATTTCGTTGTTTTTGAAGTAAATAAATAGTTTTGTAATATAGGAGGTACTAGAAGAATTTTGTAGAAAAACACGAAGAATAGATTTTAAATTTTAAATTTTAAATTTAATCAAGTATTACTATATATTATTCCTTCAAAAAATATAAAATCATTATTTATCGTTTATTTTTCGCGGAATTTATTGTACTTTGTAACAATCTCCCTCTGTCCTCAATAACATATTATTAGTGTGTTCCAGTGACGTTAAATACTTCTGCCGTCTATCGCCTCTATTAGAATTACATATTCGACGTCTAATAAGTATAAACATAACTCCGGTGAGTTGGATTGCTTAGGGGTTGGGATTTAATCTACTTGACTTTTGATTATTTACTTAAAGTTCAATTTAACTTGGGTTTACTGTTATAATTTAGTTTTGTTTGAACCCCCCTCTTCAACCAAGTCTAGCTACGCCCCTGATATCACCGATGCTTTCTGAATAATAATAATAATATATGATTTCACAAAGATAGATTTCTTAGTGTGAGATAATTATGTATGTAGTTACTTTGGAAAATTTTTTGCGATGATAGAAATTACAAAACATTAATTGGTAACCATATTTTAATTTAATTTAAAAATAAAAAAACGAAATGTGAAATTTTAATTTTATATATATATATATATATATATATATATATATATATATATATATATATATATATATATATATATATATATATATAATAGTTTAGTTAATGCGCTAATTTTGGAAATGTGTACTATTTTATATGCATAAATACATACATTATAAAAAATATAAATTGTGAAAAATACTAATTACCAAAATGAGAAAGACAGTATTTATAAAATAATACGATAGTGAATACTTGATAAAAAGTATTTTTAATTTTTTTAATTTTAAATTTAAAAAAAAATATGTGTATCGCCGAAGAAGCACTACAGAAATGCTTTCTGGGTAATAATAATAATAATATCAGAACATATATGACTTCACAAAGATGAATTTCTTAGTGTGAAATAATTATGTATGTAGTTGCTTTGGAAAATTTTTTGCGATGGTAGAAACTACATAACATTAATTGGTAACAACATTTTAATTTAATTTAAAAATAAAAAAATCAAATACGAAATTTTAATTTTATTATATATATATATAATAGTTTAGTTAATGCGCTAATTTTGGAAATGCGTACTATTTTGTTTGGTTAATATTCATGATAAAAATATTACTAGGATAAACAAAATATTCTGACAAATTAACCTAATCAAACTTATTAACTTGGTGGGTGTATTTTTTTTTTTAATGGGGACACCTTTACAGTCTACCCAACGTGATACTCGTACTAACTCATATTTCTATAAACGATGACAACTTCTCGAGAAATATCCCTATCTCTGGAAACAGATGTAAATGCTGAAGATGAGAAAGGACAATACATTGTATGGAGGACCGTTACATGTTGAACGCAGCAATGAGTGTAATGTTATTAAACAAGGGCATTTGAAGAACACGTGAGATTTTACGTCTAGTATGGAGAGGGTAGTAAAGAGTTTCTCTAAGCTGCATAAGGAACAGACAATCCGGCAACAAGTAATGCCCGAATCGCAATCTACTGATAAGTATAATTATTTTTCGCTAAATGCTTTAAAAAAAATAGAACCATAGAAATTTAGGATGAGATGGTTATAATCGATAACACCTAGTAAGGGGCGACTGCTATATACACTTCACACAAATCTGTTCTCAAAATTTCTTATGTTCCGACTGTATAAAATTTATGATATTAAGTGTAGAAATTAAAAAGAATACCGCACCACTTGGTTGAAAATTATATTAGGTTAATCAAAGTAGAGTAATTAAACGGAAAAAAAAAAACAAAGTTACGTAAATTAATAAGATAATACAAATAAAAACGTATTCAGTTGAAAATTAGTAAAGTCAAGTGGAAAAGGAGATAAATTATAAAATAGCTTTCGAATACGCTAGAATTGCGTTTACAGGCCATTCAAAATAATTGAAACCACGGAGAAAGGATAATGTTTACTAATTTGTTTTAGTTTAGATTCATTAGCCGGTAGAGAAGCCAAAATAAACGTTTTTTCAGCAAGTGAAAAATATCTGCGCGGGTTCTTTTTAAATAAATTGAGAAAAATGAACAACGAGGCGGATTCAAAAAATCTTAATTTAAATAAACAAAAAGAACCCGGACAATCGTGGATTTAAAATTAACTTTCCTCATCCACATTTTTCACTGTAACGAATAAATGCCAAGAAATTAATAACAATTTATGTAAATAATAATAATGAGGTAATAATAATAACAATAACAATAATAATAATAATAGTGATAGTGATGATAATAATAGTAAAATCAAATCAAGTCCAATTTATTTAAATCCATCACACGGTTTAAATTTAATACAAAATACAAAGAATAAATAATAATAATAATAATAACTTAAAATAAATACATTAATGACGAATATATGCCTAGCTGTGCGCATAAATGTGTGTGCGCTAGGTTATAACATGCATATAGTATAAAAATTGGCAGCTAGTTGTAACTTAGTCGTTATAGTGCAACATACACGTGAAATTATAACAATATAAACTTATTACAGCTTATATTAAAATTCTTCGTATTTAAATATAACATACATATATCTGCTCAATCGTCTAGAATTTTGTCGGTGTATCTACAGTTATTTAAATTTATTTTGTATTTTTGGTTATGTTTTTTCTTTTCTTTTTTTTTCGCGCCCATTGTGATTATTTTAATTTGATTTGTATATAATTAAATAATTTATTAAGGAGCGTTTTATAATTTGTTTATGATTTTCCACTTATTACTAACATGTTTGTAAATGCGACAATTTTAATTTGTTAGCCGGCGCTCGCGCAGTTTATGCGCATAGTTGGTCTATCTTTTATTTTCATGTATGTAAATTTTTTCATGAAATGTCAATAATTTGAAATTGAATTGAATAACTTGTTGCAGAACGCACAGGAAACAAAATATGTATAAACTTATTGTGTAGATACTGCAAACATAAACGCGACGATGACATAGTAGTATAAAAAATAACGCAAAATAATTTTTTTTTTTATATTTTCGAAATTATAAACATTGCTCACACATACATACCCATACAAATATACGAAATAATGATATTAATAATAATAATGAGATTATGATATTAATAATAATAATAATAAGGAGATAATGATATTAATAATAATAATGGGAATAATAATAATGAGAATAATAATAATGAGATAATAATAATAATATAACGAACACATAAACAGACTTATTGGTCCACAGATAAGGATAAGACCCTCTGAATTTCTTTATTACTAGAGGGATCGGTAACAGTGTTACTGGTGTAGAAGATTTATCTTTTGATCATACACCTGTAAGATATTGGTACTAAGTTCTTCAATTCTAATAAGAAAAAATGGATTCAACGCGCACTCACTAATAAATTCACTGAGTTGTATTTATTTCGCAGTAAAATAGATAAGTTAATAGATCTTAAGGTCAGGCAGAGCAGCAAACACAACATATTATTGATTTAATAGGGAAAACTACGATGAAAACTACACCAACAGTCAAAGAAGAAACACAAACAGTAACACGTTATCCGCTTGAAGTCAAGGAACTAATCAATAAACGGCGACGTGCATGGAGAATTTAGCACTGGTACATTTAGGCTTATCTCAAGTGTCAGCCTTAAGTCCTGTCTTATTCAATATTTATATACTTAGACTTTTTCACGCATCGTTCCTTAATAATACTAACATTTTATCTTGTGCTGACGACATTGTACTTTATGGAATTAATTTTAACCCAACTGATATGTTCAATCTGTAAATAGTGCTTTAGTTTCATTTAACATGCTACCAAACAATATGAGTCTTTCCCTTTATCCCTACAAATGTGTTTCCATTATTTTTTCTTACAAGCGCATCCATAGACTGATTATTGATGACTATTATATGTTCCTTAAATATTTAGGTTTGCGCAACCACATTGACGTTATCTAACAAAATCTTTAAAACGGATTAATCTCTTAAAATCCTTTTCTCACACAACGTTCGGTGTGATCCTCTTATTGTATTGCTTCTGTACATATCTTTCATATGCAGTATCATGGATTATGGTTGTTTTCTGTTTGGTAATTCTCCAGCCATATACATTTCTACATTGGACAAAGTTCAAAACATATGCCTACGCCTATCCTTACAAGCACTTGTCTGTACTCTAATATCAGCTAATATATGCGTCGGATATATTTAGCTGACAGATTTTTGATAAACTCTTTCTCATTTTGCACGCCTTAATTATTATTCATTTTTCTCAATATTTTCCAAAAATGAAGATTTACTCTTAGTCGTCGTTTAATCATTTGCCTCTCCGCGCATTATTTTTCCAATTATAGTAATCTAATAATTCCACCTTCTCCTTCCACTTATTTTCTTTTACAATAATGAGGTATCCTTATATATAGACTTAATCACAAATGTTGGTGCAGCTCTCGTTATTCTTCCTTCCAAATTGTTAAAAAGTTTACTCTCGCGAATTTCTTCTATCCTTACTTCAGAGGTCGTAGCTGTCCTTTATTCTTTCAGTTTCACACTTTCTAGCCAGTTGTCTAAAAAGATTTCATATTTTCAAATTCCAAAAGGTGGCTCTCTACCTTAAAATTTTCACACAACAAACCTCATTCCTCTTCGCAATCATGTTCTTCTTCAGGATGTTGGTGTTTCGTATGAATTCCCAGCCACTCTGGAATCAGCGATAATTTTATCGCCGACTACTGTGCTCACTATCTTTCCTCTCTTGGACTGATTATCGCTTATTAACCGCACATTGATTTTCTCTCCATTATTAAAACTGCCCGCAAGGAATACTGGAAAGTGATCTGAAATAACCTTTATAATGTTTCACATTATAAATTGCTTCAGACTTATCTTCCACGATTACGCTGGTTTTATAATAAACAAATACCAGTTAACCAAATTCGTCCATTCATAATCATCATATGCAGACTACGATTCGGAAAAAAATCGTCCCCTTCTTCACTATTATAAATAATTAACCTTACTATCTCTCACTGCTGCTCACACCTTGCAGATACCGACCTTATTACCGATGCAAATCATATATTTTTTGAATGTTCTCATTATCTCTCTTCCAGTAACACATACAATTAATCAAATTTTTATCTATTCCTTTCGCCATAAACATGTCTTTTTTACTTGCTATTCGTAATTGTCGGTATTTATATTTGGTGATATAAGTTAATTTGTGAATGTGACTTAGCGATATAACTACTATATATTTTTATTTAATATTTTATATTACAATTTGTAGTGGATAAACCTTGTGGAAGCCCATAATACAATAATAATAATAAATATATATATTAAACCGCGCAATTTCGATAACTATATTGAACATTTTAGTTCTGAAGTTGATGAAAAACTGCTTAGAGGTTCAAAATACCTCCGGAACAAATCCATCGTTTGTAGATGAATAACATACAGCGAATTGGAAACTATACTCGCGACTCGCTGACCAGAAAATATAAAAAATATAAACACAAAAGAATTAAACATTCGCTTCTCTAGCACCAGATTGTCGAACTACTTAAGTCGTTATTAATAAGTCACTATCCTCATGTGATCTATTGTATCAGTACTTCTTTCTTCCATCCTCTTATTTATTTGTTTAACCTTAATATAATTTGTATAATTTTACCCATATCCTTATTGTACTATTAAGATCAAACTATAATTAATTAATTTCTCTATTTTCGGCTACGCAGGGTTTTTAGTTGTATGTTTTTCCCTGTATAATTATTGTATAATTATAAAATAAATTTTAAGATTTCTTTGTACACTATTTCCTAAGACGCGTAGTAAGAGCGTTAACGCTGCTCGGTATGCGCATTTTTTATTTACTTATTATTTGCTGATGTATAAAAACATAAATATACTTTATTGAATTGAATTGAACTGAATAGCGATAAAACGAAAGCTGAACCATTCACTCGACGTTTAGCTTCAATTTTTTAACCTCTCAATTAATTGTCAGACAACAAGTTATTAAAAATGTTACATCAGTTGAGGTCTAAAAAGACACCCGAAACTGACGAAATTAGTATTGAAAGAATTGTCAAGGTTTCATTTTTCTTACGTAACTATTTAATACGTGCTTCATGTACTAAAGTGTTTGAAGATGGCTAAAATTATTACGTTGCTCAAACTAGGGAAGCTGTCTTAAACAGTAGATACGTACTCATTATTATTATATCTAAAAATACTTGAAAAAATTCTACTTGCACGACCACTCGTGAATTTGCCCGGTCATAAATTCAGGTGCGGAATTAGCATTCAACGGATCCAATCAGATACAATGACGTTTTATCGAGTTCAGCACGATGGGCTAATCCATAAAATGGCCTAAAAAAATATGTGCGACAATTATTTGAGTCATATCTTTTGCACCGAAGAACCTTCCTCATTTTTCATTATGAAAATAATTCTATTACCCGATATAAGTGGGTGTTCTAAATTACTCTTTGACCTATATACGGAAATACGAACATATTCTTTTAATTGGTTACCCCCAAAGGGTCATGGTGAATTCTGCGCCATGCTTCTCTGTTGCGTGCTGCGGCGGTCGGTCCTTTGGTCTGTTTCCTTGAATATTCGCCTATAACTAATTTTACTTTAACATTCTTATTAACGGAGCCGTTATTCAATATCTTGTTTAGTCATTTCAATGCGACGTTTTATTTATTTTTCTGCGCGACCTTCGCTATCGATTAGCGACCCCAGGTACTACACAAAGTCGTTTACTACTTCATATCCTGCGAAGATTTTTCCATTGAATTTTATTAGTATTCCTCTGCATATAATTATTACTTTTGTTTTGGTGTTATTTATTTCACGTCCATATTCCCGACTAACGCGTTCGACCTTTTTTTATAAGTTTTTTTATTTCGCTGAGGTCAGATGTAATAAGGGTTGTATCGTCGGCATATGAGTAAGCTTGCTTAGTCGACAATATGCGATTATCAAACGTTTATTTTAGTACTGCGAGTGTTTCTGTCGAAAAGTAACACGTCGCACCATCTTGTTGAAACCATGTATGGCCCAAACGATGACGAAGTAAGGGAAGCAAAAACGAGTTTAATAATTAGATACAATAATTTCGGAATAACCGCGCATAAAAAGAAAAAAAACAATTTATTAATAAAAGTGAAAAAATAGATATTAAACTCGAGTTTCCGTTTCAAGCAACATGCCGTGCCCATCATCAGAAGTAATAACATTCACACCGTTTAAAATTACGCGATCGGGAATAACATTATAAGCGATAAATAATGTAAAATTAAATAAATATATAAGTAAAATCTAACTCGTTCTCAGTCCGTGTACACACATAAATACAATACAAGCATTGATTCAAATGAACATACAAATATATATGTACATATACATACACATAACTATTTTGTTAAAATATATATAATCCCGATTAAAAAGGGACAACGTATAATACAAAATATAATAAACAAAATAGCGATCGCTTGTGTCCGCTTTAAACAAATAAAACTTATTTCAATAAAACTCGAGCAACCAGGAAAAATAAAATCGAGTTATTAATTATTAAATAAAAATTAATAAGAGATAAACAATTCGGACACGTTACTGTACACCAGTTAGACTATTCATGTATACATACGCACACGTACACACACAGCCGTATTGTTCTGAACATACAATTCTAGACATACATACTAATGAACACGCTTTCCTACACGAGTGAATTAAGGAAATATAGACCGCATAATTCTAGTTTTAATTATTCATTTTTTTTATTTTAATAATAATAATAATAAAGTTTAGATTGTAGAATGTAGTGATTTTTTATTACTTTAATTACAAAAATCAGTTTAAATCACTAAAACTTAATTTTCTTGAAATTCACAAAACTTTTCGGCAACTACGCCATTATCAAGCGATATAAAGATTTAAAAATAAAAACACAAATTATAAATTTAAATATAAGTTTACAAATTTATATATATAAAATAAATTTAGTGTTTTTATTTTTAAATATTTATTTCTATCTAAATTTAAATATCGCTTGATAATGGTGTAGTTGCCGAAAAGTTTTGTGAATTTCGGGAAAATTAAGTTTTAGTTATTTTAACTGATTTTTGAAATTAAAATAATAATAATAACAATAATAATAATAATAAATAAGATAGGAATTTGACATTTGTGTCCTTGTATAAAAAAATTACCTATTCTCTGAAATATACGATTTATTTTTAGAATCATCCGACAGATACATTTAAGGACGTTTAATTGATCTCATTCATTACCTATTCTAAAGTTTTATAATCTGTTCGTAAAATTACGTTTTAATTTTGTCGACTGATAATTAATAATTTTCGGTTAATTATTACCATTACGAAGATGGAATTATATACATTATATTTTATATATATGTGCCTATTAATCAATCTTTTTATCTGTGTCTTTATATGTATCTATATGGCATAAATAGATATATTATCTATTTTCTGAAATATTCGATTTATTTTTAGAATCATCCAATCATCCGACAGATACATTTAAGGACGTTTAATTGATCTCATTCATTACCTATTCTAAAGTTTTATAATCTGTTCGTAAAATTACGTTTTAATTTTGTCGACTGATAATTAATAATTTTCGGTTAATTATTACCATTACGAAGATGGAATTATATACATTATATTTTATATATATGTGCCTATTAATCAATCTTTTTATCTGTGTCTTTATATGTATCTATATGGCATAAATAGATATATTATCTATTTTCTGAAATATTCGATTTATTTTTAGAATCATCCGACAGATAATTAAACGTCCTTAAATATTTAAGGACGTTTAATTGATCTCATTCATTAGCTATTCTAAAGTTTTATAATCTGTTCGTAAAATTACGTTTTAATTTTGTCGACTGATAATTAATAATTTTCGGTTAATTATTACCATTACGAAGATGAAATTATATACATTATATTTTATATGTATGTGTCTATTAATCAATGTTTTTAGCTGTTTTTTTGTATGTATATATATATATATATATATATAATATGTATATATATGATATATATACGCCCCACTGTGTGTACATGTATAAAGAGTAAAATTTTAGAGAAATATTATAACGGTACGTGTGCCAGATGTGACGCGTACGAAAATTTTGCTGAAACAGTTTTTAAAAGACTTAAATCGGCCTAGTAATGCGTAAACGTAATTAAATTAAACTGAGCACAAACATCCACTATAGATGAGACAATAATAGTAATAATAATAATAATAATAATAATAATAATAATAATAATAATGATAATAAAAACGATGGAAACCATCATTTCGAATTAATTAAAACGGATTCAGCTGTATTACAACGATTTGTTACAACCAATTTCACCCCTAAAGCCCCCTCGTGTAAACTAATTTGTACGAGTCAACGGATTAATTATTCGGCCGATATTTATTATAAACATTTTTTTTTCTTTAATGTTTAAATAGAACATTTAGTGAGAAGAACATTGTGTAAGTACGCGATCAAGTTTTGTAGTAGTAGTAGTAGTAGTGAAAATTAAAGAAAACTTAAAAATAGGAAATAAGACAATTGTAACTTATTACAAGGCTTTTGATACAGTATACAATGAAACGTTATTAAATGAATTAGAAGAAATAAAATTTCAGTTGGTTGCAGGGAACTCTGGGAGAAGTACAAAATATGAATATTGGAATACTACAGGGAAACGAATTACCTTCAATATTGTTTATTATAAATACTACAAAATATATTAAAATATAGTAAAATATTTGCACTCGCTGATGATTTAGCAATAAAGATTCTCATAACGATATAAAAACTGCAGAGATAAATATGCAAAACGATATACTAATAGCGAGAAAATGGGGACATGATATGAATTTGACAATAAATGGGTCAAAAACTAAGTGTATGATGTTAAAACCAATGGCAGAATTTGAACCCCATAAACCAGAGATTATAATTGATACAAATGAGTGTGATCACGATATGAATTGAAGATAATAAATGTACATCTGAGAAATGTGAAAAAATAAAATTCGTATATTCGTACAAATATTTAGGAATAATAATAGACAGGCATTTAAGATGGAGAGCATGCATATGGAATATATAGAAAATAAAAATAAAAACAGTGATACCAGCAATATATACACTAAGGAAATATGTAGGAAATGATACACTGAAGATGGTATATTATTCTTTAGTAGAATCAAGATTCAGGTATGGCATCTAAGTATGGGGATTAAATTACACAGAAAAAATTGAAAGATTACAGAAAAAACGCTTGAGGTTAATAACTAGATGCGAAGACAAATCAATAAGTGAATTAAAGAAAATAATTAAATGTATTAGATGTAAATGGTCTATATTTGTTAGTAAAAATATGGAATTATATCGTAAATGAAAAATGTGATATAAAATATGAAAAAAGCATACAGACAAAATATTTACTGAGGAAACAATTAAAATACAAAGTACCGATACCGAGGACAAAATATGGCGCATAAATAGACAAACGTATTATGACAAGAATTCTAAATGAAATCCCGGATAACATATTAAAAGAGACAAATATTAAAATTAAAAAAAAAAAAACGGAAAATTAAAAGTTGGTTGATGAATGAAACGATGGTAAATAAAATAATAACTCAAAATAAAGGAAAACTTGTGAAAGGGCATTCTAAAAATATAATTCGGAGGAGATTGAGCATAGCGATGCTGCGAAATACTAGTGCAATATATATATATATATATATATATATATATATATATATATATATATATATATATATATATTTATTTATTTATTTATTTACAAAACAATACGGCGTACACAACAGCATAACGCCAATTACAGTGTACGCTCTTACAGAATAATTATAAAGTAAAAGTATGAACAAAAATAAAACTGAACCACACTCACACAACAAATTAATATAAATAATATTTAGATTGAAAACAAAAAATTACTAATACAAACCGGAAAATGATTCTAATGTAATACAATACCCACATACAAGCACACATCCAAAAAGCACAAAAAAAAAACAACAGAAATATACCAGTCATACAAACAGAAATACACCAGTCATACACCCATACTCTCATGTAAACAAACTCTCCATCAAGGCACGCACATATGACCAAAATAAAATAAACTTACTGAAAAGTAACAACTGAAATATAGAGTCTAAAAAAATTTATTATATACAAATTTACTATCGAAATGAATATCTAACTGTGGATAAATATTTAGTATGTTATTATATAGACGTAAGGTGGATAAAAGTGGTGAGTTGTAACCTAGATTTGTACGAGCATGCGATTCATAGAAAATACGATGTGACCTACTATTAACACTGGGAACCATAAATGAAATTGTAGATAATAAATAATTGTCATCTATGCGACCGTTACAAAGATCATGCAGGAACCTCAACTTACTTATCTTTCTTCTAGCACTCAAGGATTTAATATTTAGGAAATCGCATAAAATATTATAACTTAAAAATGTTGGATAGACACCAGTTTGGCGGTAATAAATATACCTCAAAAACTGAGATTGAACTTTTTCCACCATATGAATATATTTAGTGTAGAAAGGATCCCAAACCACAGATGCGTATTCTAATTGCGATCTTACAAGAGTGTTGAATAGTAACAGCGGAGTCCTAGGATCACGAAATACGCATGAATTTCTAATGATGAAACCCATAGTTCTGTAAGCATTTTTGGTAACATTACCAATATGAGTTGCAAATTTAAGCTCGTTGTCAATATAAACCCCCAAATCCCGAACACAGGTTACATTACAAACTGGAACATTACCCATAGAGTAATCAAAGAGACATTTATTTTTTGTACGGCAAAATCGAATATAAACACACTTCTTATAATTAAAAGGTAAATAATTATTGTCGCTCCATGTCACCATTCTACACAAATCATCTTGCAACAATTCACAATCACTAACAGTTTTAATTGATCTAAAAATTTTTAAGTCGTCCGCAAATAATAGAAATTTTGAATGTAAGTTAATTCCTATATCATTTATGAAAATATTAAATAATAGTGGACCCAAATTAGACCCCTGTGGTACTCCGGAAGTAGGAGTGTATTGTTGGGACTGGTATCCGTTAAATAATACGTAACACACACGCGAAGTTAAATATGATCTAAATAACTGTATGTAATCGTCAGAAAATCCGTAATTATGTAACTTAACCAGAAGTAAACTATGGCTGACTTTGTCAAAAGCCTTACTAAAATCCGTATAAATACAATCAACTTGAAGACGCTGCTCCAAACAGTCAGTAATTAATTTTGTATATGTAACAAGATTAGTTGTAGTAGATCTAGACCTTAAGAAACCATGCTGTTCAGGAATAACTCTAGGCAAAAAAAATTTATACAATCTTTCATATAGAATTGACTCTAATATTTTGCTGGGTACACATAGTAGGGAGATAGGACGATAGTTTTCAGCTGCACAACGATCACCAGACTTGAAAATTGGAACAACCCTAGCTGTTTTTAACAATACAGGCCATTTACCTGTTCTAATAATAAGATTGAACAAGTATATAAGTGGCTTTTCAAACTCTACCGAACATAGTTTAAACAATATTGCCGGTAATCCATCAGGCCCGACACTCCACTTAGGTTTCAGAATCTTAATAGATTTTTTATAATCATTTATGGTGATTGGAGCAAGTTTTAAGTGTCTTCCATCTTTAATTAAAGAGGTTTTAAGTGTCATGAAGCTGTCAGTCACATGAACAGATGAAAAATACTCTGCAAAAGCATTTGAAGTATTCTTACTAGAACAATGATCTATATTTTTGTATTTTACTACGCTAGGGTGTAGCCGATCATGACGTCTATATTTAACAAAAGCCCAAAAATTGCTAGTGTTTTTTTGAATACCAGCCTCGGTCTTAAGAATATAATCATCATAAGAATTCCTTATTAGCTTTTTAACTTCAGCCCGTAGTTTACTAAACTTAAAATAATCAGTTTCCTTGCGGGTTCTACGATAGGATTTTCTAAACTTAGTTTTCAGTTTTAGTTTACGAACAATTTTTGGGGTAAACCAAGGCGGGTATGTTGACTTTCTAGATGATTTCTTGGTAAGATGCTTCTGAAGTTCATTGTATATTAGACTATAAAAATAAGAAGTAGCATCATCCACATTTCTGATATTATAAAGTTGTTTCCAATCAATCAGGGAAATTTTTTGTTTTAATGTTAAAGGGTTTGCTTTCCTAAAGTTGTAAGGTGCCACGCTTGTACTAAAATCCACTTTATATAAAGAACTACAGCGAACAGTGATATCCAGAGCAGGAATATATAAGGAAATAATTACATAATAAGAAAATTAAAAATAAGAAGTGTGAGTGAAAACGTGGAAATGGATGTGAGCAAATGATGTGTAAGTGTACTTCAATATATCTAAGTTATGAAAATGATTACATAATTATATTAACATGAAAATTATATATAAGTAAATCTGTCGACAAGCAAATGCTTGATGGAACAATTGAGAAATATTAATTATAAGGAGTGTTTGTGTTACTATATAAATGTGTATGTACTATTTGTAAATTTAAACAAATATACGTTTAAAAAAAAAATTAACATCCTCCTTGAAACATGTTCGTAGTGAATTTCCCCAGTATCGGGGAAAAGAACTAATGCTAAAAAATAATTAAGAAAATGTATATACATGTACACATATAAAAAATGATAAGTTTAAACAATTTAAAATTAAAACAAACAAAAAAAATTTAAATTCGAAAAACATTAGTTAATCTTAAAAATTAAGAAGAGTAAATAAATAAAATTTAAAATGACAACAGATAAAACTCTAGACCAATGAAAGTTTTACGAGTTTTATTTAAAAAATTTAACAAAGGTTTTTTTTTTTTAAAAAAAACGTTAAAGAAATATTATTAACATCAGGTAACATATTGTTAAAAATTTATTGAAAATAGAAAGTATCTTTAATTATAGAAGACCGCAATTTATCCTGAAAATCATTATTTTTGCACAAAATCGAGAAAATTGTTCGTACACACGGTATTGTCAAAATACCGTACAGGAACATATTTTGGAATCGTGATATAATTGGGTGGGAATCGTAAAAACTTACGTACTCAAAAGATGAACATAATCGATAATTTGAAACGTTAGCGATTAGGCGACCGATACCATTAATTAATAAAAATGTACGCGTTAATTTCAAGCAGGTGCTTTATTAATGTTTACCTACTAATTACTATAATATTAATAATAATAGTAATAATAATCAAATCAAAATATGTATTTTATATGCTTTTAAAATTACAAAATGGACATATAATCTGTGAACTTCCGCTAATGGGCATAAGTTGCGCGACTTGCGGATAATAATTAAATGTAAAAAATCAAAATGACGACTACCAATAGGAATAAAATTATATACAAAAACATTTATTCTACATTAATTTCATGATGAAATTAACTTAACTTCATAAGCGCATATATATACAAGGGGTCATAACAAACACACACACACCTACACAACGACAATATACATACATACATAAATACATACATACATATATATATATACACCGGTGTAACAATATTTAAAAAATAAATAAAAAAAAAACAAAAGTAAAATTTAAAATGTCGCATCTATATCAAAGAAAGAGTAAAACGCTACCGAAAATAATTTTACACAAGTATATAATTAAACTATTATTATTATTATTATTATTAAATTAAATTAACGTGCATTATTATTATTATTAAATTAAATTAACGTGCCATGTACAGCAGCCAAGGCTAGAGGCACGATAGGAAAAGAGGATTAGATTGAGAGAGACGGGATTGATGGAGGAAGATAATTAGGTTCGACAATGAAACATGATCATCTAAACTATAAATTTTTGTTAACAATATAATTCCAAAGATACTTGCGTCGTCGCTTGAAATTTATTGAATCTAATTTTACTACGTTCGATAACGAATTACATAACAAGGCACCGGCATAACTGGCCTGCATTTTTGTACGATATTTTCTAAATATAGCTTTTTCACCATTCGCTGTCCTCGATCTATTTCCCCAAAATTGCAATTTGAAAACACTTCCTATTCTGAAAAATGAAATTTAAAAGTTGTACTTCACACAATTTTTTCATTGACAAAAATGAGTCTTCGACGTATCTATCCTAACCCAGTTATAATTCCCTTTAGTAATGAATTTTATAATGTTTGTAATGGTTTAATACGATAGGTGGCAGCTCCTCCCCAGTGAATTTATGACAAAACAGGTTGATAAAGGGCAAAATATAACCGACGAAGATGAATATATGGAAAGTATTGCCTTAGGTAATAAAACAGACAATTTTCTCAGCTTTCTAGCAAGATATTTAGACTGCGCATACCAACATAATTTACTATGCAGTTGTATACCTAGATATTTAATTTCAGAAACTCTTTCCAATTCTGTACTAATATGTATGTTTACCATTAAGTTTGACCACAACTTTTGATCTTGATTACTGTACGCGACATATTTAGTTTTTGATTTAGAACTAATCAATTAATGGATAACCATTTGGATATCCTGTTTACATCATTCCGTACTAAAGACTGTATTATATTTGGAAATCGTGAATTCACCAACAATACTGTATCGTTGGCATAACTTAATATGTTTACCTGTTATGTTTAAGTTACATATAAATAATTTATGTATATTAAAAATAAATACGACTACTCTACCCTACGGAAACCCCAAAATCTTGCACTACACTCTCACTCGTTTTACATCCTATCTTTGTAACATATCTACGACTTGTAAGGTATGTCTTGAACCAGCGATGTGTGCTGCCTCTGAAATCGCATATAATTTATCCAATAAAATAACATGATTAATCGTGTCGAATGCTCTATATAAGTCAAAATAAACCGCAAAAACAGACGACCTTCCTCTAAATTTCCCGTAGTATAAAGTCCGTGAGCGTCATCGGTTGCTTTGTCTGATAATAATCCAAGTTGATTTGTACTGAAGTAATTTATAAGAACTTGGACATTAATTCCTTGATGCATTTCTAAAAAAAAATAATAGTAGTAATCGATTAGAACATTAATTAGCGGTCGAAAGATACAATTTTTGGTTAATCGTTTTCAAATATACCCACGATTCTTGCGAAAATTCAATTTTATTTCGAACTGACAGTTTTATGCAGCATTGAACGTCCTAAATATTGATATTAATTAATTTATTTTCGTTGCGTAGTCGTCAATAAATTTTTGGGCTTTTATTTTCTACCGACGTTTGACATCAAACAATTAATTTCTTCATTCTATCCGTAAAAAAATTAATTATTATTTTTATTTTATATAAATATCTATATATGAAAAATTCCCACCGAACTTACACATATAAGATGAACGGAACAGCACTATCATTTTCAGAATGATAGAGCATTATAAGCGACTGTAGATTTAATATATATATATATATATATATATATATATATATATATATATATATATATAAAATTGTATAACCAATATGTACTTCTATAGCAAGCAGTTGGGAAATATTGAAGTGGGTGGAAGACGTTGGCGAAAGCCTTCATCCAAGAGTGGATAGACAAAGACTTTTTCCAGCTATATATGTATAATCCGAATATAATTTTATTTCTTAGACTTACCTCGTAGAAATAGAAGGAATTAATTCCATTTTCAGGCGAACTGCCGTTAAATACGGAATAATTTGTGTAGTCGATAACGTCCAGAAATTCTTCTGTCGTTCTTTGTAATTGTTCGCTGCCACTACGCCATACGTCATTCAGCGATAATTCCGTAGTCGTCATTTCTCGACATTTGATACGTTTTCGGCGGCCGAATTAATGAATGATGTTAAGTTATAAAAATAATAATAATAATAATAACGCATAATAACGTTAATATTTTTACTGAATCTGAAACAGAGAATTAAAAGAAAAAAAAATACGAATAAATATTTAAGTAAATTTTAAATATATAAATATATTCAAACGGTATATATATATATATATATATATATATATATATATATATATATATATATATATATATATACATATTATGACTTAAACCTATGAATGGATTAATAAAAAAAAATGTATATTAATTAAGAATTTTTATATGATAATTTATTAATAAAGCTTTAATTTTATTTTTAAAACATTTGAGAACGTATTTCGAATGATTTGTATTATGTAAGGATATATATGTGTGTGTGTGTGTGAATATGTCGAAAATCGAAACTTGTCGTAGTTGCTGTAGTAGCGGATTAGAATAGTGCTACATAGAGTACTTGAAACATGGCGAAAATACGATTAAACGAAAGATTACGCACGCATCTGCGATCCTAGTGCTGATACTGATCTGAGTCCTACTTTCGGTGCTTGTCCCAGTAATTCGGGTGGTTAGAATTTCTAAAATTTTCACTTTATTTTGTTTGTATCATCATCATCATCATCCTAGTATTGTTCGTTGCCGAACGTCGTGACTAGCTATTGTACGTTTTATTTTTACGTACAAAATGAGCTAGCATTCAAGGCACTATAGATGCACGTGCATATGGTGTTATACGGAGTGGGGTGCCACTGTCTTCGTGACAATTAAGAATTAAATAACGATGAAAACTTTCTATGTCGCGTGTTGGTTTCTAACCCCCGACCGTCGAGTTGACAGTTGAGCACTACGCCACCGTGACATTTCTTTTGTTTGTATATTATACTTTAATTTACTCGTGTTTCAACGTATTTATATTTAAATTTCTCTTATTACTCTGTTCCTTTATTTGTTATTTACGCAAAAACTATTTAAATTTGTATTAGAGGAGTTGCGGCTAAGATTTTGTCACATCCTTCATAATTCTTCACACTTGGTAGCGTAACTTGCACACAAATTGTTGATTTTGTAATTTTTACTTCAATTAATTTTTCTTTTTCACTAGAAGCACGTACTCATTTATAAAATATTTTCTACCAGATAAAATTTGCTTCACCGCGTAAATAACTAACTGAAAAAACATAAATCACGGTAACGCTTACGTTCCCCATAATAAAATCTAGGCAGGATAGATATAGATTCCCTCCTTCAGCCTAAAATTCCGACGAAGCTCCTTAATTACGCAGACTATAAAAAGACAAAAAAAAAAAAAAGAAACGGAACGCGTTGGTAATTGAACGGGATGATGCGGCGCATTCCAGCGAGACTTGTTCGGCATATTCGGCTTCGGAGTCTAATTATAATAGTCGACGTAATAAAACGTTTTGCTAATCAATTTTGACGGCTGTTTTCTCCGCATATTGATTTTCATTTCTTCTTGTACCGAAGGGGAGGGTGATATATTTTCGTTCTGAAGACTTTACGTTGGCTTACCTTTACCGGATAACATCGGTAATTGTATTATAACCGGCTTTTTTGGCAGCTTCTTAAATTATAGACGAACGCGTGCGTGGTTCGTGAATTAGGATATGTTTTATCGATTGTAAAAAAAATCTATCGCGTGTATCGTCATGTTCCACTATAATTGGTACAGAGTGTAATATCTATAATCTAGACACGATTCCTTTTTCCGAATACCACCATGGTGCCGTTAATTTTATTAATAATTCGCGGCGGCTTTTTTATAATGTATCGCCATTATCGGCGAGTGGTGAAAAAAAATCTTTTTCCTTTTTTGTTTATATTTTTTACCATTAATGGTCGAATAATAAATTTTATCCGAAGGATAATTGATAATTAAAACAACAAAAAAAAAAAAATTAAAATCATTAAACTTTTTAATGAAAAATCATAAAGCTTTTCAACTGTTACACCATTATTGAAGTGAACACGAAAATAAAATATAAAAATACGTATATATATATATATATATATATATATATATATATATATATATATATATACAATTAATAAAAAAATGAAGTGCAGAAAAATATTTAAAATATAAAATTTACAAAAATTAGCGAAAAAAAAATTTTTTATATTTTATTTCTAAGCGATTTTCGTCAATCTGAAAATTGATAACAATACGAGGTGCTGGTTTGTCATTTGCTTCCAGCTTCTTTATTTTCTCAACAACCCGGTATTTATTTACCATTAATGTTGATGTATTGGAGAGTAGTGATTTTACGAATTAACAAAACAAAATAAAAACAATGTTAATCACTATAAAATTTATTTTATATATGCAAAGCTCAACTATAATGCATTTGCTTAAAAATGACTATAGTTGAAAAGCTTTGCATACATAAAATAAATTCTATAGTGATTAACATTGTTTTTATTTTGTTTCGTTAAGCCAGTTGGATGGGGAATTGTTTTTTTTTTTTGTCCTAAATTTATTAGTTAAAGTTGATGTATTGGAGCATAGTGATTTTATGAATTTAGCAAAACAAAATAAAATCGAAGTTAAGTTTACAAAAAAGGTGCAGTGACTTGTATAATTGTATTTATGTCAATTATATTTATAAAAGGAAAACAAAATGGAGAAAAAAAAATCAGATAGGATATTCGTGTGCAAGTCTAAATAGTGTGAAGATGGAGGATGATATTAACATAGATCCGATCACCACGAAGTGTTTGTTTAATATATACTTGCAATATATGCATACGTATATACACATATAATTATTACTACTGTTATTACCATTATTATTATTTACAAGTATATTTCTTAAGTATTTATATGGTGGAAAAATAGTTTCCAGCGCGACAGAAGTCGACCATCAATTGATCAATATAGTAGGTTTACGTTTGAAATTAAGCTTCCTACTACAGGGTCAAGATTTAATTCGTAATAGAAAATTTACGCCCTATTACACTTTCTGATAATTTACGTATTGGTTTGTATTGTTCAGTTTGAAGGAATTAATCTTTTCGGTCTTAAATTTAGCACGTTGGAAAGCGAGGACATTCGAATAAAAAGTATTTCAGGTCGTCTATTCTGTTACTAGAACAACGAGTGCAGGTAGAGGGTTATTCATAATATGGAATCTATATAAGTAGGTTGAAAATTTTTCATGACCGGATAAGATTTGTGAACTGTAGAAGTTGATATTTGAGTTCTTAATATTCATTCTGTCAACGATATTTTGGAAAAACTTTTGCGTTTTTCTTCTTGTCTTCTTTGTCATTCTAACAGTAATAATTGAGAAATTTGTTTTTTAAATAAATTAATTGGAACTTTATCGCTCAGTGTACGATGTAAGTTGTTATCTATATTACTATAAGCAAATTTAGATAAGCAAATATGCGAAATTTACTAGTAATTGTTCTATCTATGAAGTATAAGTTCATTAAGAGTAGACCACTAATGACGCTGATCAAAAGTTCGATAGAGAGAAATTAATTATAAATTATCGTTCCAACTCGGGTCATGCGAGAAGAACATTCGAGCATAACCGCTACACCACGATGCCTTAAAGTAAGAATTATAGATTTCATCTACTACATACATCGAGATATCGATTAACACCGACTACCTATAATCATTGTTGTTAAAGAAAATTTTGAAAGTTCGTCGAACAATCCTACACTCTTTACCATCGATAAATACCGTTAACGAATAGAATTAAAACGTTAGTAGCAGATGAAATTTATAAAAAATAGTGAAAATAATAAAATTATGAGAGGAAACAACATCAAAAATTGAGAAACAACATAAAGAAAAAAATTTAAAGAAAGATGATTTTGCCAAAAAGCTTTTTAAACAAGCAGAACACGAGAAAAATATGGAAGAACATAAATCATCGTTGTAGAGAAAATACTGAGTATAGATGCAACCATAGATGAAGGTTAAAAGTAAAAACATACACAAAATAGTATATGACTTTGGGTGTGAATTTAAGAACTCAGTTAAAAGAATAGAGCGTAAATGTGATAGACTACTGAAGATAGAAGTAAAGAAAGAAGTAAATATGTTTATAGTATCGAAATAAAAAATTGCAAAAATTATGGACTCCTTAGCAGTACGAAAGACGCACGAGTATGATGGAATTAGAATAAAAGATGTTAAAAATATTAAAGATAAAACTAAAGGTTCTACCCAAGCCTTTTGATAATTGGGGGTTCCTACCTAAGGGGCAATGCCCTTTTTTTTTTTTGGTTTCCCTGTGCAAGTTTACTGCTATCTCGAACTACTTCGTATACATTTCGTACTTTTAGGTCTTTATGCAAAATTTTCGTTTCGTATATGCCAGGGTGCACCGGCTATTATCCTTATTATTTTTGATTGGGATCACTGCACTATTTTGATATTTGATATTGATGCTGTTCCCCAGAGAGATATGCCATATGTCTACATCGGCTTAATAACTGCCCTGTAAAACAATAATTTCGATTTTAGAGGTAATTTGGAAGTTTTTACCAGGGTTCCGCAGTTTTATTTCTTTAACTTTGATCCTGATGTGTTCCTTTCAGGTCAAGAGGCGATTAAGCCACATACCCAGGTATCGTTCATTATTTTTCTATGGAAAGAAGCGATATTAGGAATCCGACAAATAATCGAAAAAATATTAGAAATGATATCGACATGGAGAAAGCCTTTGACATGGTTGAATGGGAACTTCTATGACAGGTAATGGAAGAAATATCGGTAGACTCGAAAGATCAAAATAATAATAAAAACATTATATAAAACTCAAGAGGCAATAATAAGAATCGAAAGAAACGAAACGGAGATAAAAATAGAAAAAGGAGTAAGACAAGGATGTTGTTTGTCTCCAGGACTTTTTAATATATATATAGAAAAAATAATGCAAGACTGTAAAGAAAAATGTAACTGGGGAATTAAAGTGGGAGCATCAAAAAAGCTGACGTTCCGCTTTGCAGATGACATAGCGATAGTAGGAAAAAATGAAAAAGAACTTGAAGAATCGGTAAAACAACTGGCAAACAAGCATAATATGGCAATAAATGAAGAAAAAACGGTAGTCGTGAAATGCGATAAAAAACAAGGCACAGTAAATATAAAAATTAGCGGAAAACGATTAAAACGAACGAAGTCATTACCTAGGAAGAACTTCGAGAAACATAAGATTAGAAACCAGAAAGTACTTTGTTAAGACATACATATGGAGTATACAGCTGTACGGATCAGAAACTTGATCGATCAACCGCCAAATGTATAAAAGAATGGAAGCTTTCGAAACTTTTTGTGTTGGCGTAAACTACAGAAAATTAGTTGGACAGAAAAAATAAAGAATGAAACATTTTCAAAAACATAGACAAATCGAGATGTCTAATTCAACAGTTAAAAAGAAGAAGGCTTAAATGGATAGGTCACACTTATATCGACATAATCCAAGTTTCGTACAACTAATTGAAGGAAAAATGGAAGGAAAAATGGAAGGAAAACGATATAGAGGAAGGCCACGAAGAATAGATATATTGATCAATTAATAAACGACACGGGAGCAACAAGTTATGCAAACCTCTAAAAAGAAGGACAGAACGAAGACAATTTTAGTTCAAAGTTCAGTTTAGTCACTAGGATCGTGAGTCATAATCCACCAATCCACGGATTGAGGAAATGAAGAAGAAGACAAATTTTTTCATATATAAAAAAATTATAATTAGTAAATTTTGCTATTTAGTTAGTTATTATTAATAAATAAACAAAACAGAAAAAGGTTGAAATGTGTTTTTTTCTCTATGAAAAATCGGAAAGCTTATCGGCTGTTAAACCATTATCGAGTGAAAATAAAAAATTTAAATTATAAAAATATTATATACCAATTTATAAAAATGTAAAATGCAAAAAAGATTACTTAGATACCCAATTTTGCAAAAATTATCAAAGTGATAAAACGGTATTTTTAAAGTGTGTTTACCACACTCACACTATCGGATTATTTAAAAATATTGTTTTAATTTCGTTTCCAAACTTTTCAAGTTATTATGGATAACCTCGCGTAGTTATACAAATCGATTATAACGATGACAATTTAACGACTTTTTCTCGAATAAATAAAAAAATCACAATTTTTATCGTCGGAAGAACGATATTAAAAAGAAAACAAAAGCTGATAACTTTTAAACGAGAAATATCAGAAACGAATTTAAAATTTGAAAAATTCGTATTTCGAAAAATCAAAGAGACAGAAATTCGATCCTAAACTGTTTACGAAAAAAAAAAATAAATAAATAAAACTAGTACACCAAAGGTGTTTTACGAAATAAAAATATAAAAAAATTCTTAACGAATAAAAAACGCATTTTCCTCTTTCAATTTTTTAAAAAGCAGCTCTCATTTTTCTTTTAAAATTCCTTTTGGTAAAAATGAATGTACAACGTCCTTGAGAAACATGAGGCCCGCAGACATTCGTAATGTATTTACTTTTGGTTTAAGATGTTCCAATAGTTATTTTTATCCTTTCTAATCTTATTATATATATATTTATATATATCCACTTATGAAACATTTTCACCATGACAAGCACTAATTTTCCGAAGGACGTGACTGTTGTTACGACAGAGATAAGCTACCAATAACTGAGAATTCGTTTGGTTAACTAAAATATAAAAACTTACACGATGAAGCGAACGCTATGAAACAAGTTTGAGTTGTATCAACAAAAAAAAAAAAAAAATCTGGAGTATTTCACAGTTGTATAGGATTTTCGGATATCTTTGAACCGAAAATCTATTCAATTTGTTTTTCATTTAGAAAATGTATATTTCTTGTAAATTTTGAAAAGGACTACTAAAACGGACACTTTAACTCGGTTAACAAGTATCTTTGTTCCCGTATACATGCTATATATATATATATATATATATATAAATATATATATATATATATATATATATATATATATATATATATATATATATATACATATATATACGTTCTCTCACACACGCATATATATATATATATATATACGTTCTCTCACACACGCATATATATATATAAACCGTACACGCCTACACATAAGTACATAAGTAGGCACACTTTCGTGTCAAGGTTAAATAAAGAGGAAATAGAGAGTAAAAACTTTGAAAAATTTGGTTTAATAATTTAATTTCAAGTTAGCTCGCCTGGCCTATTTTCACGCTGAAATATACTCATTCACCTGTTATTAAAGTTATTCTGAAAGAAAATTGTTACACTGTAGTTTGCGCCTCGAAAGTTTACCGAAAATAAAACAGTTATACGATGAGTGTTTATATAGAAGTATACATACATAAGTTCTTACTTATTCTCAATACATATATATATATATATATATCACGATATGCCTTTATCTATCCACTTCTGGATGAAGGTTTTCTCCAATTTCCACTCATTTCTGTTCTGTGCCTTTCGTAATCATTGCTTCTCGGCTACCTTCGATATATCATCCTGCCATCGTGTCCTCGGTCTACCCTGGGGTCTTCTTTTATTTATCGACCACCATTGTATAACCCGCTGTGACCATCTGTTGTCATCTCTTCGGGCTACATGGCCAGCACAATTCCACTTTATTCTAGCAATTCGTTCCACTGCGTCATCTAACTTCGTTAATTCACGTATCTGTGTGTTTCTGTATCGATCCGATAATCTGATGTTGAGCACCATACTCTCACGTGCAGTTTGAGTCTTTCTTATTTTCTGTATATTTGTTTTTGTATATGGCCATGTTTCTGCAGCATATATAAGGACTCGGAGTACACACTGATTATAGAATCTCCTTTTCAGATTAATTGGCATTTTCTTGTTTCGAAGTATTCCGCTTAATTTTCCGAACGCAACCCAAGACAAATATATTCTTCTGGTAATTTCTGTTTTCGTCATCATTTCTTTATTTGTTGTTATTTTTTTACCTAAATATATATAGTTATCTACCTGTTCTATTTCCTCTGAATTTATTGTTATTTTTATTGTTTTCCCTGTGTTAGTCATTATTTTTGTGTTTCGGAGGTTTATTTTTAACCCTATCTTGCTGGAATGTAGATTTAGGTCTGTCACCATCATCTGTAATTCTTTTGCGTTTGGACTTATCAATATTATGTCATATGCAAACCTGAGGTGGTTTAGATATTCAACATCAATTTTAATACCTTTCGCACTCCAATTTAAATTTTTAAACACATTTTCCAATGCGGAAATAATCAATTTTGGGTGAAATTGTGTTTGAAATTATTTAAGCTTCAATTACATTAGCGTCCCGTCGCGTCTGGTTCGATGCCAGTCGACATCTTATCTGACCTTGAACGTTTGAAATTATTTAAAGTTCAAATTGCGTCAGCGTCGCGTCTGGTTCGTTCATACTACGAGTTAGTCATTCTAGTGTTAATATAAATAGGCCTTCCGTAAGGATACAACATTCATTTTGTTCAAAGTATTCATGAAGTTGATACATGTTTTCGTTAACTGTGATTTCATTTTTGTATATATATATATATTTGTGTTATATGTATATATAAGTTTTCGAATTTTGTTTTATCTCAATTTTGTACATTTAAGTATCGTGTTAATTTATTAAAAATAAACGGTTTGTTCTTATCCGGTTGTTAATCTCTGTTAACATCAAAATCAGCTGAGTTCTGTATACCCGGATTATTTAAGTTTTGAATATTTTTTTAAATATCTAACGTATCACCTAAAATTAATTTTATATATATATATATATATATATATATATATATATATATATATATACGAGCCGGATGAAGATATATCTGCAGCTGTGGGTAAAATTGATCCAAAACTGAAAAATTATTGATTCAGATATAAAATACCACCCGGCATACTTCAGTTGAAAAGCAAGAATATGATAAATACTTCGCACGAACTCTTCTAGATTATATGGTTGGACGAATCTATTCCGAAAGATTTCCAAATTGCAGTCGTTAAATATGAATGTATTAGAACAAGGACGATAGAAGCTACTGCGACAATTATGGAGGAATCGTGTTACTCTCGTCAATAGGCAAATTACTTACGAGAATAATGCTTAGTCGTGTGACAACGGTTTTGGAACGGTTACCCCTTGAAACTGAGAATGGATTTCGCTCAGGTCGTGGTTACAAGTGAATTACTATTTTCTTTACAACAATTACAAGAAAAATGTTCTCAATAAAACGAAGATCAACTAAGTAACGGACAGGACAGGAGCAAACATCAGCAACAACCATTAAATGTGTTTCGTGTAGCAAGAAGTGTGCTGCGAGAATCCTATAAAAGTGTGTGTATGTGTTTCAAATTGGTAGATAGATTGAATATTTACCCCTTGCTAAACGTCTCATTTCGAAATTGTGTTATTTTTACTTTTGTACATGATTTCGGTTTTTTATGTTTTGTGTTAAATTTCTTCCTTGTTCTGCATTAAAAACGATCGAAATTCCATAAATAATCCACTCTATCGTTTTTATTGTTAAGACGATAATGACAATGTTTATTATTATTACTTATATTTATATTATTATTTATATAAACGATAGAAAACGTAGTCAAAATTGTTAAATTGTACATAGCAAAACGAAGCTTTTCCGCTATTAAACCATTCTCAAGTGTACCGAAATAAATTATAAAAAGTATAAAAAAACTACTGAAATAAAATCAAAATCAAATGTAAATTAAATTTTTTAGCCACGTTGTTCTTATACGAAATATAAATGCAAACCGAATATTTTGACATTTCATATATCTCAATTCTATTCTAAAAATATTTATAGACACATTGAAAATTATCTAGAGTCATCTAAAAAGTCGTATTTTGTCGTAAACACACCCTATATACAATTTATAATTAACTTGAAATGTGACTGAAAGGGTTAATTTTTATATATATTATATTACACTAACAGCTGTGATTAACTTTTTATTTTCGTCCACTTGAAAATAGCTAAATAACCGAAAAATTTCTTGGTCCTTGATCATATTAAATTTAGCGACGTTAACGACGTTTTTTACTGTTTATATTTTTAAAAAAATTATTACATCCAACACTAGTTCACATTATGATTATTATTATTAATTTAAAAAGTTTGGAATGTAATGTTTTTTTAAAAAATAAACAACAAAATAGAACTTAAAAATCACTATTATTTTTATATCTTTATGAAAAATATTTCGGCTGTTAAGCCGTTATCGAGTGAATATAAAAGTGATAATACAGTGTTTTTAAATAATCTGATGGTGAATTCGGTAAAATAATCAGCGATATAAATAAATTTAAAAAAACATTCAACGATATAAAATTTATACATAAACACAATAGTAAAAATTACTATCTATGTATAAATTTTATATCGCAGATTGTTGATTGCGCTGTTTACCACATACACTATCAAATTATTTAGAAATACTGTTTTATCACTTTAATAATCTTTGTAAATTGTATATCTAGGTAATATTTTTTACATTTTGTATTTTTATAAATTTGTACGTATTTTTATAACTTATATTTTTTATATTCACTTGATTAAAAAAATAGCGATTTGAACTCCTTTTTAGTTGTTAATTATTATTAATTTATTATTTTGATTGATTAGACAGATTACGACGACGTCGTTAATTATAATGATTATTATTAATAATATTATGCCTGTCTGTAACTTATGTATTTTTTCCGTTTTTTTTTTTTTTATTTTTATTTTTTTTTTGGTTCTATAAATAAAGCACTTACGATTGAAATTTTGTAAAAACAAAAAAATTTGATATTGTTAACGTAATAGTGGATGGGAATGATGTAATTTTTAAAGGCTTAAATTTAATTAACCACGGTAATTAAAGTTTGTCGATTATTTATCGAATTAAATATCGCCATGTACTTAGTAGCTATATTTACCGTATCCAAACTATGTTGATTTATTTGACACGGACGTTTTTGGAATTGTAAAAATACTGCATATATATATATTTTCGATTAGTATCTCGAGTCGTCTTAAGAATTTTATCATCACCTATACTTTCATTTAATTGTCTATTTTCAATTTGAAATTTATTCGATATTTTCAACTTGTAAATAGTAATAATATCACTTTGGACGAGTAGACGCGCCATGTTAGCTTTCGTGTATTCCGTAGATCAAATAATTCGCGGTTTATTATCTCGTTCTCTTTCTCCTGCATCTTGTTTATAGTTTATGTAAAAATTCGCACTACTAATATAATTTTTATAATAAAACGCGAGATAAGATAAAAGGGCGAATGATGGATTTCACCAGGTAAGTGTAATTCAATCGCGCGTGCGATATTATCAACCAACCTCGCAGACAACAGATTGACACCACTTAAACGGTATAAATAATTCCTCTAACGTTCAAATTATCATCGCATAGTTTAATATACCGGGCGCAAACACGGAATCACCTTACTTAAGAGGGCAAACAAGTCGCAATTATAAATTCTACAACAAATTACGCGAGTAAAGCATCCATCGAAGGTACGAATAATTATATCCGCGGTAGAAGTACTACAATAGTGAACGCAACAGGAGTAAAGCGAAATTGTACTTCAAATTATGTAGCAGCCGCTTTGTGATTATCAAATAATCTATTTTGCGTTATGCTTATAAATGTTCGAGCGAAGAAACAATTCGCGAAATTAAATAAAAATAACGGAAAAATATAATAATGAGAAATTATAAACGCCCGTAAAAATCATTGTTACTTATTCATAAATATCTCAAACATTTAGTCGTTGAGACGTGCGCTGGAGAGGCTTTTGAACGTTTTGGTAACGAATAAAGTGAACAGAATAGGTCATAAGCGAAAACGTTTATAACCCCGGATTAATGACAGCGAAGAAACAAATATATCTCGGTCGTGTGTTAAGAGACATAATGAGCTGCTAACAGGAATAGTAGAAGAAAAATCAGAAGTCGAAGGAGCAAAAGGAATTTTAAGATTTATTGATCGAATTAAGGAAGATATCAAGGAACCATAGAGAAGTAAAATAAACAGGAAAAATCGTCGGGATGACGTAGTGGGTAGGGCACGGACTTCTACACACCGAACTCAAATACGATCGACGACGCAAAAATTATCATCAGAAAATAGAAATATAAATAATTTTAATTTTATCGCGTGTAAGGCAATGGCAAACCACCACGCACAATACTGAATTCGTTCTTTAGATAGTAAACGCGAACGTCCTAATTCCGTTCAGCTAAACAACGCGGGACTTGACGCTTTAAAATGGGACTTTTTCTTTGTAAGTAACGACAATAACGATCTTGTAGTATTACTCGGGTTTTGAAAAACTATTTTCCCCTCCCCCCCCTAAAGCAGTACGGGGCGTTCCGCGAAAATTCGTGGTACATAGTATTAATGTAAAAAAAAAAAGTCAAAAGTGTAAACAAGCGTCCTATAATGTGTATCAAAATCCTTTTGGGGATGATTATATATATATATATATATATATATATTTATATTATAGGATTGTGTGTGTGTGTGTGTGTCTGTATGTGAAAGGGAGATGAAATAATTTCGGTAAATTTAAAGGAACAAGCAACGTGATGAGGGATATTTTTCTTAATCGCGTTAGAAAACGACATAACCGGATGGTATATAAACAAAAAATCGTTGGAAAAGACAAACTGTCAAATTCAGCGTTAACCCTTGTTCCCGGTTTTTGTTACGCTCTATGATTGGTAAATAACCGAAATAAATCCTCGCGTAATAGACAAACGTTAATTCTACCCGGGTGCCGTTATAAGCGGATAATGACCAAAACGTTTTCGACGATGAAAAAAGGTTAAAAAATGAAATTCGAAATAAATAAGAGGAAAATAATTTTCAACATTTCTAAACTAAAGAAGTCAAACTGTACGAACGTGTATGTGTTATTCTTCTCGAAAGTCGACTAGAATAAGACAATTTTGTGCGCATTCTACCGAATTTTCTTATTATTATTAAATTAATGAAATCTTATTTAAAAAACAGAGCATTTCACGTTACAAACCGATAATTCCTTAATAAGAACGTATTATTCAAGAGTCCCACGAGGAAGTTTACTTGGTTGATACCGGGTCCTAATATTATTAGACGATATCCTATACAATTTGTATATAGCACATTATATGCTGATGACTTAGGTTTATACTGCACTTCATATAGAAGTGATGCATTCGTAAGAGGTTACAGAAAGCTGTCAAAATATCACACTTACATAATCAATTAAAACTTCCATATATATGGTACTGCATATATTAGCAAAATATTGCAAAAATTTTATAAAAACTGTGAAAAGCATGATAATGAGCTAATTAAAAGCATGGACAGTTACGATATATCTGCACGAACGTTACACTAAATTCAAACATCGTAGACTTAAGCGCAGATTTTTATAATTAATTTTTAATTTAAAAATCAATTACGCTATTAAAGTTATTATTAATTTAAAGTTAATTATATACGTTCTTTTGTGTAGGTTTTTTTGTTTTAATTTTTCCTACGTAATATATTTATTATAAAATTAAATTTTTAATTAAAGTTCAATTTTATATTTCTTAATTTGATAAGATTATTGATTAAGGTACTTAGAACTTAATGAATTTACTTGTAGTTATAATGCTGTAAAAATGTAATTGCTGAAATAAATTGTTATTGTTGTTTTTGTTTTTTTTTTTATTTATTTTTTTGTTTTTTTTTTTTGGCCCAGTTTGTTGTAGAATATAATCATTATTTGAACCGGTGCGAAATGTAGTGATTTTTAAAAATAAACAAAAAAAAAATATAAAAGTAGTTAAAATCTCTAATATGAAACGATGTGAAGTTTTTCGGCTATTAAGCCGTTTTCGAGCGTACACACAAATAAAGACAAATTAAAAATAATCATAAAAATGAAAAAATTAAATTAAATTGTAAGAAAATAATTAAAATTTAAATGTAAAATATTACAACGAATTTTTCTCTCTAGTTAGTGTACGTGGTTTTGTATTATGTATATTGCTGATTAATCGGATTGTATACGTTCGCCACCATCACCGTTAGGTTAGAGTTTATAATCAAATCTGTTATTTCACATCACTTTTTTTTTTTTTAATAATATTGTACATTTAAATTAAGTATTTTCTTAATTTACCTTTTATCGTTTTTTTTATTTATTATAATTATTTTTTAAATTTATTTTTATTTATGTACACTTGGAGTGGTCTAATAGTTGAAAAGCTTTTTGTATCTTTTAATACAAATTTAATAATTTCAACTACTGTTTTATTGTTTGGTAATCATTATGTTAAAAATATTACTATTACTGCTGTATGTTAATATTAAATCCAATAGTTTTATCGCATTTCCCAGAATAGTATTATCTATCATTTTAATTTGAAGCTGTTTAGTATTGTCGTATGGGGTTTTTAATAGTGCTTTCGAAAATAAATTAATTAAATAAACCTGAACATACGCGATTTGTAGAAACTTTTTTTTGGTAATTTCGAAAAAGTAAGTGTTAAAAAAGTGACAAATAGGCGTTGTTAACTCATCTAATTCCGTAAGATACGTTCAAATGTAATGGAAAATATAATTCAATAATATGCGTACTTTAAAAACTTTGAATTACAAGTCGAAAATTCCTCGATACATAGTAAAGTACGCAATGTTCATTTAAATTTTTTCTTCGGTATATTAAAAATTACTGGCATTTTTTTTATTAAATTTCGGCGATGATGTGTGCAAATGATTTGTATATCCAGCGATATGAGTTTCATCTGGTGTTCTAACATAATGTATGCTTATAATAGGTTTATTCCGCTTCGGGCGTCTGACTTCATTGGAGTTATCCAGCAATGCAACGGTCTGGCTATTTTTGTGGTGGCTTTTGACCGTACAGTTCTGTAATCTTATTGATCTCTTCACGGATTACAACCATATGGAGGTCTTGTAATGTATGATTATTGATGTGCCACGGGGTGTTTGTAATTTCTCTCAGGATTTTGTTTTGGTAACGTTGTCTTTGCGCAATATTACTGAGCTTAGCGTATCTCCAGAGTTGACATCCGTAGGTCCACATTGGTTTCAGTATCTGTTTATATAAGAATAATTTGTTTTCCAGAGACAGCTCCGTTTTTCTTCCAAAAAGCCATTTCTATATTTTATCTCTATTTCATTTCTTTTCTTTACCAATATTCGTTACAGTTACTTTTCCGCAAAATACGTCACACTACGGTTGCTGTCTTGCCCCAGAATCTTACGCAGTACGTAAAGACACGGATGAACATGTCGACGAAACTTGCCGGTATAGGATGGGGAGCAGCCGCAAAGGTGTTAAGGACAACTCCGGCGCTCGCCTACTCAGCGGCGGAGTATTGCGCACCTGTTCGGCTCAACAGTGTGTATACTGAGAAAAAAGATGTCCAGTTGAAAGCTGCAATATAAATAATTAGCGGCACATTAAGGTTGACGAATAAAGACTGGTTTCCTGCTCTAGCTAACAATCCTCCAAAATTAAGACGAAATTTCCGAAACCTTTGCGAAAATTGTACACATACGGGGAACTGTTTAATGCATGTAGATAAAGACTACAAACTAATAAGGGAACTGAAATCTACACAGCCACCTTGGAATACGGAATATGGAGAGCACGTCAAGAAACTAGAAGGGAAGGTGAAAGATGAATAGACAGAGAGTAAATCCATTAACGCAGATCTAGTACAAGATCGCAGCATAGAACTTCGGGAATGGACCTATAACGACGAGAATGATGTAGAACAAATAGATTCCGAACGAAACAAGGTAGATGTGTGCCTATATATTAAATAAAAAGAAAATGGTTTCGAATACCTTATGTGAATGTGGGGAACTTCAAACTATCGATCATTTGTACAGTTGCAAAATCTTCTCTTTAAATAAAAATAACATTAATAGACACGAGGTCCATAACGTCACGAATAGCGAGGTCCAGTGGATATCTGGACTCTCAATAGATATGTCAAAAGATTTCTTTCAGCTACATACGAACGAATGAATACTAGAACTGATGGTTCAGAATCACTTAACTGAATCGCAAATAATCTATGTAATATTACATTTCTCTACGATGAAACAGACAATAAGGAGATCGTGAGATGCCGCGTGACATTTTTACACAATAATTTTCGTAAATTTTCGCCGCTATTTTGCACTAAGTTAGATTTAAATAACGAACATCCGATTTACCGATTTAAGCGTATTGTTGTTTAGTAAAACCGGCGAAATGAAAGTTCGTTCTCGCAGTTTCTGAAGAAATTTAATTTAGCAATTTTTCACTTTTTTTTTTCATAAAATTTTTGATTTCAACTTTGTTGGCGAAGTTTCTTATATATTCGATTTACAAAGTTAAAGCGTTCCGGACGTATATTTAAATTAGACATTTTTCTTTCTTTGCTAAATTTCCGCTTTTTATTTTAGAGATTTTTAGATAACGATAAGAGTCTTCTTCGGTCTGAAAATTATCCTTAAACAATAACTTGCATTGCGTGTGCATCGTATGCTCGAGACAGTTTTAATTAGTAGCTATGTCTCGACCCTTTTTTTGTAAATCAGTAAGATAAGCAACGGAGTAAATAAATAATGAAACAAACGCCAATGGTAGTGATAAATATTAATATTTTGTTAAGTTTATTAATTTTATTTCATTATAAAGTTATAAGTTATTAATTCTTTACGTTAATACGAAATACAAATAAGTGTAATAATTAACATTTTTCGACAGTTATTTTATATTAAAGTTCATTCTTTTTTTTATTTTTCGCATTAATTATTTCTAATTTATCATTAAACTGATTGTAATATTTGTTGTCACAATATTGTGAAACTTACTTGCAAATTTGTGTGTTAATTTTATAGAACAATGAATCCGGCAAGGCAAAAGAAGTGTTATCATTATTACCATAATAATTATATTGATAAGTTACGTTAATTTCGAAGAAAGATTTTTTTCTATTTAGAAATAAATTTAGTTTAAACGATATTTTTTTTTGCGAACGGCATATTTCGGATAGTATATGTCTCTACCTGTTGTCGTGACAGTTGATACAAATAAGTGAATTTCAAAAATAAGAAACTCGTATATGTATAACATACGTATTTGTTTGTGTGTATGGTGTGTGTGTGTATATATCTCAATCAACTAACCGGTGACGTGAAAAAAACATCTGTGCCACGGAGCGCAGGGAAGAAGAAGGACATTTTATCTAAATTGGATAGAGAAGAATTTTTTTAAATTTTTACTTGTATGTATATTTATATAAACACACACAGACATATATATATATATATATATATATACATACATATATAAAAGAATAAGGCTACGTATGTGTATAAACGTGGTTTGATGACGAGTGTTAGTAGCGCGGTACATGGGAACGGTGTATAATATATATATATATATATATATATATATATATATATATATCTGTCCGTCACTTCGTTGACACACCTACCGCAACAAAACGTGGTTTGATAGGCGGGTGTTGATTTATATATATATATATGTATACGTATATATGTATATATGTACATATATAATATATCCGTCTGTTATTTCCGATCGCTAGCTCTCTCGCTCGTTTTGCCGGTTAACTCCCCATAAAGTTTCACTTCAAAATAACAGAAAATGATTACACATATCAAATTGCAGTAGGGCAATATTGCACATTAAAATAGGTCCAGACGTGACAAACATCCGCGAACAATCATGAACAAGCATTAGATTTTTCCTCTAAACTTCGAAAATTAAATTATTTATTCTTACAGCATTTCGATAAAGAACATTTGTTAAGGTTTTAAGTATATCAGCCTACTATTTACTACGGTATAACACATTTGCTGCTAATATTCATATACGTCATTGAAACCGTTGATTTATTTACAGATAATTCTGTTAAATGTATAATATCTCAAGCCTACGAACAGCTGCTATTAGCTTACACATTGTTTAAAAAATTCTACACTGACGCGTCAAAATCGAGGGAAGGAACTATATCTTCTGATGTGGTGTCATCAGATAATACACCTTACTGTGTGGCTTCTCTGTTCTTTCCACGGAACTAATTGCACTAAGAGTAATCGTACAACGAGCGATACAAATGAAATATTCAAATATTGTTATCTTCACAGACTCACAGCTATACGAAGTATCAATTAATTAAAACAAAATATTATTCTGTAAGTCGAGAAATCCACGCTGCCGTTTATAGATTCAACCTAAACGTAACCTTCTGCTGGATTCCGAGTCATTCGGACATTACTCGTAACAACATAGCTGATGAGGCAGCGAAACACAGGCATAAACTATATTTCCAGTTCCACCGAGTGCTTGCAGCGAGTGTTACTAGTCATATAGAGCATCGGCTCAGAGATACGTGGAAGTAAATGTGGATAGACACTCCTATCGCGAATAAACTACGAATTATCGAAGCAGACACAACTGCCTGGAACACGTCGATACAACTATCGCGCCGCGAACTTCGTATCGGGCATTTACACACAACCCATATTCTCTATGAGGTCCTGCCCCCATTTTCAATCTCTGATAATCCTAACATGATCGATCACACCTTCTAATTCCACACAAATATCATAAACGGTGTCTCTATAGTATATGGCACCGCTGAAAACAAGAATATTTATTTTTTTAAATTTCATAATTTAAAATTACTTTTCAGTCTTTACAGGACTAAATAAAACAACGTCTGCTGGACGTAGCCGTGAATTATAGTCGTCTTCGTGAAAGTTAGTCTTTATTCACACCACCGTCATTTTTATTTTTTCTTTATCGTTTTTCCTTAAATATTTTATTTTCCTTCATTTCGCGCTCTCTTATTCGAAATGGGAATTTTTTTCCGGCTTCGCGACGTTGCTTTATTATTGTATTATTACAATCATCATTATCATCATTTTCTTATCCGATTCTAAAGAAAATGTGGTTTTCACACTTTAACGGTTTATTTCGCGTTGCCCTTTATTAAAGCTTTTTATCATTCTCCTCAATTTTTCCGAATATTTCACAAAGTTTCCGTTCGATATATATATATATTATACTTGCGTTATAAATAAATTTATTTTTAAAAAATTAAAAAAATACCACGAAAGTTACTAGATTAATAACGATGGAATAATAATAAAAATTTATTTATAATTCGTTAAAAATAACTGGAATCAAGTTCGTAAATAGGATAACTTACTATTTAAAACCGACTGATCGAAATGCCGATAGACTGAAATTGTATTTACTTCGCGTAATGAACACGATTTTATTTGTTACTTGTGATTTAATTACAGTAAATAACGTAAAAATTTGAAACCAGCTATGTTCCTTTTTAAAATGAAATTAATTTAAATATATACAAAATAACGAACGCGCGAACTTAAAACATACAACACAAGTAATATATCACAAATATTTCTATTTGGAAGTTTATAATTTCATATTATTCTTAATAATGCGTCGCGTTTTAACTTTTGTTTTATGAAATAAACATTGATTTAAAAAAACCAAAACATAATGTAGAATGCGAAAAGAAATGTTTCAAACCTTAAAGTTATCTTTCGCGCACAGATTGTAATTTTACAAAGTATATACATATATTTAAAATTGGGAGTTTACAAAAAATGATGATCGAATTGACTTATGGAATAGCATCTCATAGATTTTTTTTTTTTAAAGATACTTCGGAAACAATATACTTTAGAGTGTCCAATTGTCGAAATGTTTTGTCATTCGGGTTCTTAAAGCTATTGGTAAATGATAAATTTTATTCTTTAACGATATCTTTACTGTTATATCGTTTAATTTTGCATTTATATCCGAGTAGCCGTCAAGGGAAAAATTAATTTCAGTCGAGATAAGTTTTGCTTATTATTATACCGCATCGTTTGCAGTTGACTGCTGATACTCGAGGCTAGTACATCCTGCAGAAAACGTAAATCACGATCAGAAGGTTCGCAATAACAATATGGCATGCACGAACGAATTCTGCAGTGAAAATTTTACATTTATTCTTTAGACGACTAAAAAAAAAAAAGATTGCACAATTTTGAGAAAATGTGATTGATCGACGCAACTGCACTTTAGAGTTAAATAATCACCCGCTACTTTAAAATTGCAGGTATTTTTTATGCTTGAAGTCCCATACACCATTTTTAATCAGCTCGAAAATGATCAACTGTATTTATTCATCGATAGATACTGCACACTCGTTGTTATCGGAATACGCTATAAATAATACCTACTCGATGGTGTCAAATGTTCGTGCATTTAGCGAAACAATGATTTTCTCCATTAATATCGACGCTTTGTATTATTCTCATTAATATCACATGGTTTTCCAGAAATGATAAATCTAATGGTTCGTTCGATATATGTAATTACTACTTACACTAAAACAAAATTTGTATAAGTAAGTAGTGTCGCATAAATTGTCCACCAACCTATTGAGGATAAATGATGAATATATATATATATATATATATATATATAATTATACATCATACTTTCGATGTCGTTTGTTTTACCAAATTCGATTGGAGAAGTGCAAATATTAGAAAATACACCTCCTACATTTAGGAGTGCTGTATTTTTTATTTCATTAGTTTTGGCACTTATTTGAAAACAATTTAATCCGCGGAATCATAAAACAAGTGAAAATATTAAAGATCAAATTTCCCAAAGTTAGAGAGATCGACTGAATCTTCTTTTTAAAAGAGGTGGAAACGTAACTGAGCGCAATAAAAATCAATACGACTCGAGCATAATTGGAATAAATAAATTTAGTGTCCATTTTCAAAAATCCTTAATTTCTGTATACCTCAAGTCCAACACTAAAGATATAAAATTAAAAACAAAGCAAATCGATTAAATCGTAGCAAAAATTGAAGGGCTTCAAATGGGGGAGGTTCTTTATTCATTTTTCAAATTTGTTTTTTTTTTTAATATGTCCGGGACGGAAATGACTCAAACGAAACTAACAACGGGGTAAACGCATCACGAACGACAGACAAATTTTCGGATAAAAATTCGAAACGAGGGCTAAGTGTCTGACTTTTACGCTTAATATTTCGAAAAGCAAAGTAACACAAACGAAAGTAATAACAACGCGAACGGTACAAATGAACGACACAAACCGTTTTCAAGTCCAAATTCGAAATGGATTGATGGGCTACTTAAATATGCGGAGAACGGGAAATGACGCAAACGAAACACAAATTTTGAGGGCAAAATTCGAAATGGAATGGAAATAGACCTCGATTAATATGTGTTCGCAAATCCGTCTTGTCCATTCACTCCAAAAGTTGTCAACCCTTTTCGTTGTAAAGAACGGTTCCTTTAACAAAACGAAAAAATCAATTTAAATTCATTTTTTTTTTATTACTTTTAAATGGCGATGCACCCGACGTGATACAGTAGTAGAGCGCAATAATCATACTTCAGAACGTAATCTTATTAAAGAGGTGATTAGAATTGCAAACTACACGTCCAGTATGGAGGCGGCAGTAAAGATAGTCTGGTAACGAGTAATTCCCGAATCGGCAATAAAACGCCACGAAATTGTAGAATTTTTCCGGTATATTCGTTAGATGACGGCTGTCGTACCATGCGTGTGATTGACTAACTCGCGAAGAAAATTGCGAGTGTGTATTTATGTGGGTGTAAAGCTGTAAATGGAAATCAATTTACGATAGACTAATAACTATTTCGCAGAAAAAATAATTTACGCGTATTCGGATATATTCCTCAGCGATTCAGAAGTATTTTAAAACGAAATCAGAATTTCGCTTAACATCTTCCAATTACATCGGCTCGTTTTGTTTGTTTGGAATTTTTAATTGTCCTCTCGATTCAAAGGTTACCCAGAGAAGACCGAAAGTTTCGTTTTTTGAATAGCGCAGTTAGTAACACTGCTACAACGCAGACCACGTGCTCCACGTTTAGTGTACACGAGAGAATCGTTTTTGTCCAATTTTGGTTATTACGGCATCCTATAACTAAAAGGAACGCGCGTTTTGCGTGGAATTTTCGGCGTAAATCGATCACGACAGTGTAAATTTCGAAAAGAACTCAAAGTTACGCGATTTTTTTTTAGTGAATACCTTAACGCGTTTTGAAAACTCGTATTTCAGAAGCAATTTCAAAAATTCAGCGACCTATGTTCGAAAAAGTGTATGAAAATTTTCTTGCAAATGACGGTCATCTGAACACGACATTGCGTTCCACAAATGATTGTAACCTAATCTCTCGGTTTCCTATTTTTAAATACAATTTCATTCAAAAATTTTGTTTAAGTAGTTTTTGAGTTATTCAAAAAACAGCAAAACCGTCCTTCTTTTCTGGGTCACCTTATATAATAAGGAGGTCTTTTTTTAGTTTTTTTTTTTTTTTTTGGAAACAGTTGTTGTTTAGACACGAGCTTAAAGTTCACGTACAGTTTATTATTTTAGAAAAGTTTTCGACTTCTTTATTAAAATCTGTTTTTAAGCTCGTATCTGGAGAACTTTACTTCGGATAATCCGTTCGCTACGTTGGAATATTCTAATATTGCCGGAAATAAAATTTTCGCATAGTAAGTACGGGCACGTTGAAAAATTTTAAATAAATTTTCTCAGTTTCAAACGGTCTGGTAAATTGTGATAATTGACCGACAAAAAAAAGGAGATACTTATCCAGTCGTTTACAATTTTCAAACTATTACATTTATCTAAACGGTGTTTCATCGACTGTATATTAAAAAAAAAAAATTAATTAAAAAAAAATCCGAATAAAAGAAGAGCACTACTTTTCAATTAACCCCCACCACCGTCGAAGTCTCTTTCCGAATCAGTTTAAAATTTGCAATTTATTAAGAAAGTGACCTGATTCTGTTGTCGTCTGTTGTTTTCCTTATGCTAACTTTCATCCGAGTAATTTTCTTTTGTTGTTTGTTCCTTCTCGGGCAATTAATTCTTTTCCTTTCTTAGATTATTTTATCGATTATTTTCTTGTTAATATTATTATTATTAATTAATCGCTGGGTGCACGTTTTTACTCCGTGTTGAAACACTTTTATTCGTGTGTCGATGGTATATTGTGATAGGAATTTATACGTTAATATCGTTAGTTCTTAGCGAGTTTTAATTTTTTTCACTTTATTTTTCTGTAAAAAATTATTATTATTACTATTATCATTAACCCATTTTTCCTTTTTTGGTTTCCGCCGGTTTTACCCGTCGGCAGAAACCCTGTACATTTAAACTAATATTTCAATCTTACATATAGAGGGTGACCCCGATCAGACGGCCGATTTTATTTTTGGAATAGCGCAGTTGGTAACACTGCTATAACGTTAACCTCGTGCTCCACGTTTAGTGCAGACACGAGAGATTCGTTTTTGTCTAGTTCCAGTTATCATGGTATCCGATAATAACAAGGAACTTTCGTGGAACGTTATTTTAGGCGCGAATCGATGACAGTGCAAAGAGAGTTTCGAAAAGAATTCACACAATTTTTTCGCGGGGATACTTTAAAAACCGCATTTACGAAACACGTCCACGAAATCTGGAACACGTGAAAACTGGAATTTCTGAAGAAATTTCAAAAATTCAGCGATCTGTACTCGAAAAAGTCTTAATTGTGTAAAGACTGAATGGATATATTATTACAAATGACGGCCATCTGAACGATATTCTGTTCCACGAATGATTGTAAGCAAATCCCTCGTTTTCCTATTTTTAAATAAAATTTCATTCGAAATTTTGGTCGAGTAGTTTTCGAGTTATTAAAAAAACAACAAAACTGTCCGTCTTCTCTGGGTCACCCTATATATAATAATTTGCATGTAGCTCCCACGTTTAATATAGGGTGTGGTACATGTGTATGCACGTGTAGTTAGTATATTATCGCTAGCGGTTAATTTTGTGCCGATGCATTATTGTTAAATGTGATGTGTGTAATCTGTAGGTTGTGTTCTTATATAATCGATGTGTGTCTTGTATATCACTTAGCAACTTCTAACGGACAGGCAACCGGCAGATGGGTGTTCTCGATTATTAACGACTACACTTAAATTAGATATTGTGCTCCTTATAGTAAATTAAATATATTTCTTCCTTAAATCTAGGTACTAAATTAATTAAATAGAAAAAACTTATTTCTAGACCCTCGTGTGATATGGTTTAGAACCAAACTCGAACTGATACTACAACCCATCGCTACTTGTAATTTTCTTATATATATATATATATATATATATATATATATATATATATATATATATATTCGTAAGACAGTAATTCCGACGCTAATGACTTATACAGTTCACTTTATTTCTCGTCGCTGTTATTTATTCCATCCGTTACTCTACCGTGTTTATATTTTCCCTTAATCGAGCTTTCATTTCCCTTTTCCATTTCCACAGTGCATTCTCTTCAACGATCCCTACCGGTATTTTGTTATATATTACTGGTATGACGTATTCATTTCCCCTTTATAATAGTTTGTTCGTCCCTTTTTTCTTTTCTTATATGTTTTCCTTTTCCCGGCGCTATATTTTTTTCCCTCGTCCTTCTTCAAATGTTTATTACTTTTTTTTTTTTTTTTTTTTTTTAAATGCTGACAATGTTCGATAAAAAAAAAACATTTTCGAAAATAATATATCTGCTTTCTGTAAAAGATCCGTTATATTATATACTTCACGTTTCCTAAGGTTACGCAGTAATTTCAGACATCTTTTTTGTAGGTGTTTTACTAGTTTACTCGTATATGCCTAAGACCGTAGAAAGAAAACCACAACTTTTTCCTAAATGTTGTTAACAGAATGAACATTAAGAACCCGTCGTAAGCGAACTCCACGGATAATTAATAAATTGAGCAAGTAAGCAAATAACACTAGATATTTCATAGTGTGCCAAAAAAAAAAAAAAAAAAAAAAAAAAAACACTAAAAAGTAAAATTTAATTTTTACAATAATCTACCTAAGCAGGTGTAAATAAATCGCCCAACTGTGAAAGAATAAAGCAGTTCGAAAGAAAGAATGTTTAATAGCGAAAACGTATCTAGTGAAGGAAATATTCGTTTCAGATATCATTTCGAGCACTATTGCTATAGCATGTGGTTATGCTAAGATATTTCATAAGCATATACCTACATCGTCAACATAACACACTTAAATAATGAAGTAGAGTAAAGTATTAACTGTAATAATGAATTTAATAACGTAACAGATTTCACTATGCTAGTATCTGAAGAGGGAAAAATGGAAAAATAATAAATATGACAAAGGGTTGTCTGTCGAAGAGTTGAACGTGCGAAACCCATAGTGTGTTTTGAAACGTAATAATAAGAAAGAGAAATTTGTAGTTACGCGAGTAAATCGTTTGTAATTGTTTTTACACATTACTTAAGATAATATTCCTAATGCGAAATTATCATCGTCCAATAAGTCTTCTATGTCAATAATATTAATTCAGGAAAATTTGAACGTCTTATTCGGTCTTTAACGATACTTTTCAATCAGTAATTACGAAAAGGAAATTTATCGAAGTTGGGAATTATGGCGCACCGATCAATAAAAGTGGTGAGAAAGATGGTATTAGAAATTATAGGGGGCCTATATAATAACTTCTATATCAAAAATATTTGATATAGTTATAAAATTTACTTTCAATAGAATAACATTTCAAGCAGACTTGCATCACTCATTATCAAAATTGAACTAAATCATAAGCCTCGGTGTTAATGCCTTTTACGGGCACTTGTTAATTGGAACTTTATATTCACATGGTTCTTCTGCCATCAGCTGGCACTCCTACTGCGATTAGCTTACATCAGGTGATACATCTTTTGTGCGATAATTGGTCGTTCCATCAGGCGATAACTCTGATTTATCAACTCTATGTATTTATTTTGTTTAAGTACCGAAATATATAATTTAAGCATAGAACAAACGCAATTTTATTAATAAACGAGAACACCCCTCTAGTGATTGCTCGTTCTGTAGATGTCCTTAACTATAGCATACAAGACGCACACGAATTATAAGAGCATATTCCACGGATTATACACATCACATTTAACGATAATATATAACTACACACAAAATGAACACTAGTAGCAATATACATATACAAAGTGCCGCCCTACATTAAACGTGCGAGCTACATACAAATAATTGTTATATATTTAAGATTAAAATGTTAGTTGAAATGTAAAGATATCTGTCGACAGGTAAAGCAACCGGAAAAATTGAAAAAGGTATATGTTAAGAAAAAACTTGTAGTTGCCCGTTTGCGTCTAGGTCACTGTAGTTCATTCCAATATGTTAAACTCGTAACGTACCGATCTCAGTTCAACACGTACTCATAACTGGCGAACGTTTCTTCCAGTTCTACAGTCTTCGTCTTATCCTTCATAATACTCTTTTATATTTCTCATCAAAGCAACAAACTTATTCCTAAAATTTAAATACGCGTCTCTGCCCCCGGCACGCAAAACAGCACGTAATAATAATAAATATAAGTATACAATAGCATACTCGTAAATGTATATCCGGTTATCAATATTAGAAAACAGGTATATACATGGTAAAAATGCTAAAAGAATTCATCGGGCACTGATAAATCTAAGGTTGAAATTTCTTCTATTAATGTTTACGGGAGAATATTGTTGTAGTATGGAAAAGAAAAAGTATGTCGAAGGGAAAGACGAAAGAATAACAATCTCGGTGGATTACATAATGTACAGAAATCGGTGTAAAGGCGAATCGCCAATTTTGATAAATTTGTAGAAATATTCAAAGAAAGATGTATTATTTATTGAGTAACAAAGAATTTTTTAGCTAGGAAGGTTCTACGCATAGTAAGAGGGAGAGTCTTAGACTCAATTTGTAATGCAGCAGCGGACTAAAAGAAAAAGTGCCAATGGCTAAACGAAGTCAGAGGTTTTGAATTTTGTCTAAATTATTAAGTGTCCTAACCGGGAATACCATAGTTTGGAATACTTCGGATGAATGATTTAAAGAATTAGAACCGGTTTATTTTTTTTTTTTTTCAAAAATAGTATATTTGATAGAAATACAACTTTATATTATGAAACTTAAAGTGACAATCCAATTAAGTTTAATGCCACTCTAAATTCCATTTACAATCTTAACTTACATTTTTAATTCGATATAATACTATTATCATCTAAAATGAATAGTGAAAATAACAATATAAGAACATTAAAATTATAATTTTTTCTATTATTTATTTCCTCAATAGCTAACATGTTGAATTCTTTATATTTACTATTTACCAATTCTTCTGCTTTACATTCTATTACAATATCATTACAATTACACCCTGCTGCAAGATATGATAAACCGTATCCGCAAAATTACATCGAATACAGTTATCAGTTTCAGCAATACCAAAACGTTTTAAATAAGTTTTGAAACTACCATGTCCAGTAATAAATTGTGTGTTATAATAATTGGGAATAAAATAAGTATTACAGAATCTATCATTTATATTTGGAAAATACTGATACGTTAAGCCACTATATGTATTCCACATGATTTGATATTGCTCTAAATAATATTGATTAAGTACTTTTTTAAACTGTTTATCGTTTAAGTGTTTGCCTTCGTATTTATATTTGTTATTAATATAATCTACTTGATTAAATTCGTGCGTTAAATTAATATTGTTTTTAATGTAAAATAAATTAATATGTTTACGTATTTCTAAGTCTATAGGCATAATTCCGGCTATTACTATCGAAGCCCAGTAACTAGTAGTTTTATATAGAACCGTTGGGTCGCCACTCCAAATAGAGTAGCTAAGATCTTTTATCGAAATGCCTTAGTGTGAATATACGTAACGTGCTTCACACAATTAAGTCTGTGAGCGACGATAAAGTTATTTTTTATTTCAAAGTTAAATACTTAAATATTCTAAGTTCTCTAAAAAATGATCGACATTTTAGTTAGCGGGGTACTTTGATTAATTTGAATTTTTCTTCTGCTTTTGTCATTATTATTATTGTAACGGTGATAATGTTGATTATTATTATTGGTTTAGTAAAATGGCGATCATTTGTCTTTGTCCGGATGAAGTAAGGAAATACTACTGCAAATGTTTAAACGATGACATTAGCAACAACAACATAAATTGATTATACAAAATTCGAAGCACGAGTATAAATTGCGTATCGTACCTCGTCGTTTCATGACTGGTTTTGGTTTGAAGAATAATTACTTTCCTTTTTTCCTATACGTCGATCTATAACGTAATAAGATTTTGCCTTACAGCGCACGTTAAGACAGCTGCTTATATTCCGGACATATTTTTTGCAAAACTTTACCAGTTTTGATTGATTATACGACAAGGTAAAAAAAAAACGGCAGTGGCGCTGCTGTGGTGACAACCTCGATCGATTGAAGTGTACACACTAGCGATGAAGATGGTGATAAATTGTTGAAACAAATAATAAACAACTTCAAAGAGTAAGCGAATATTGAAACGTGCAAAAAGGATAATATCCCGTGAATAAATGCGGAATATATTTCTGGGTACTCGAAAATCGTTTATGATATTACGTGTATATATATATATATATATATATATATATATATATATATATATATATATATATATATATATATGACCGTACAAACATTTAAAACGTAATCTGTGTTACTGGAGAATATACCTAACAGCTACGATATGAGAACTCCATTCCGTTAGGAATTTCTGTTATAAATTCCAGTATCATTTTTATATATATATATATGTATGTGTATATGCGTATGTATGTGTGTAATGTTCTCTGTTATAAATCGTTATGATTTATTTTTCTTTCGTATCGCAACTGTAGAGTGAAATTTAATATGTATTTCTATGAATAAGTAATTCGGTTTTGCACGTTTTTTTTATTTAATTTTTTATGTATAAAAAAAATTTACCTATTTAAATTGCGACTACAACCTTTTTCTAACCACGTATCATTTGTTCAAACTAGAAAATCGTCTTATTCTACGAATTTATAAATGGAGACCAAAATTTCGCGTATAATTTCAAAAGAGAAATCGTTGAAATCGAATCTTTTAGAAACGCTACAATCATAAACGTTAGTTAAAGAACATGTATCTCGAATGATGTTAGTCCTAATATAAAGTTATATCTAAAGCTTTACACTGTAGTATATGTGCAATAGAAATCGAGTGTAACTTAAAACTGCAAATCGATCCGTTAGAAAAAGTTTTGGAATACACTATTTACCGTTTTATACGAACGCTAAGTTAAAGTTCACGCATGATTTTCATCGGCTACAATCATCGGAACTGGTTCTAATAGGGGGTTATATCTAATTCTATACTACAAAAATAGAGTGCAGTAACTCGACTAGATGTGTCGGAAAGCTGCGCTATCAATGGTTACATATGGACTACCGATAACGAATATTTATAATTTACAATGCGTAATTGAAGTCGATAACCTAATTATCAATCGAGCAAAAAAAAAACAATTTAAATAGTTGATGTTATGAAATGACAAAATATTAAGAAAAAAAAATATAAAAGAAGAAAATGAGATCTTAATGAATGAACAATCTACTCGATATAGATAAAGAAGAAACAACCTTTCAATTCTAAAACAATTTAACACTATACTTAATTATATTTATATTTATATTATAACATCAAGCTTTTGCAGCCAATCCACTGCTTGGTCAGTCAGCTTGCTGATTTCTCCACAACCGTCTTTCAGAGCTCGCTTTTGGCATCCCATCAGGATGTGCTCCATTGTTTGCTCTGCTTCCCCGCAGTCACAGGCTGATTCGTCCCTAAGTCTATATGTCTTCATTTTCTTTCCACACCTTCCATGTTCTGTTCGGAAGCGATTCAATTTTGACCAGATATTTCTCGGCAGGTCGAATCCAAGCGGTCTGTCATCTGGGTTACGAATGATTCCTCTCTTTTCCAGATTATTCTGACACCATTTCTTTCTTCATTTTTTAAGTCCATTAAAATCTTCGTCTATTAATTTTGTTATAGTCTTATATATTGGTTTTTTCGACTTTAAACGATTTGTTCCTTCTGTGTTCTGATGTATCGGTAATTCTGCATTTTGTTTATGTTTCGCTCATTCTTTAATCGCCGCTTCTTTTCGTCGGTATTCTGGTGGCATAATATTGGTTAACACCGGAAGCCATGCTACTAGTGTGGATTTCAATGTACCTGTTATGGTTCTCAGTGGCAAATTCAATTCCACGTCAATTTTGTGGACACGGGCGATGTTCAGCCACACCGGAGCTGCGTACTCTGCTGCCGAAAAAACTAGAGCCAAAGCTGAAGTTCGTAATATTGCTGCTGGTGCTTCCCATGTAGTTCCTGCTATTTTTTTTATTATGTTTGCTCTTGCACGCACTTTGGCAGCTGTGTTTTCTACATGCTTTCGGTATGTTAATTGCCGATATAAAGTGACACCCACATATGCATCCATTTGCTCCGTCTATTGTCATTTAAGGCTTTTATGAGTTTATGTGCCGTTTCTTTGCCTTTTGTCTCTTTATATTTTTTATACATGTCACTGCAAGTTTCACTCCAGCCTGGAACATACTTCGGGGGTTATGTTCGTATTTCAGATTCTGTTCATCGATTGTTACATTAATTTTATTTTTTGCTAATTGCGTGGTCAAATGGAAGCATGATACCACTGTTTTCTCTTTATTTAATTTCAATCGCCATTGTTTATTGCGATAATATGTGTAAGTCATCTGTGAGTTTTTCTTCCGTGACCTCTGTTTTGTTGTTCTACGTAAAGTCGTCTGCGTAAATGAAATTTCTTGAAGCGGTTATTGGCATGTCTGAATATATAAGTTAAAGAGTAGTGGAGGTAATACAGGTCCTTGTGGCAGACCATTATTCAATGTTCTCTGCTTGCTTTCTTTCCTCATTATAGTAGCGGTGAATCTTCGATTGCTCAGCATTTCGTTTATTAATCTATACATGGTTTTACACGGGATTATTCCTAGTAGCTTTGCCAGCAGTCCAGTACGCCATATCATATCGCAGGCAGAGGTGAGATCTATGAATGCCACCGATGTTTTCTTATTTTGTTGGAAGCAGTTCTCAGTATGTGTTGTCAGCGCATTTATTTGATCTACACAGTTTCTGTTCTTCCTAAAACCTGCGTGCTCCACCGGGATGTTGTCATCTATCACAGATTTATTATAAATTATTTTTTCAAAAGTTTTAAATACAACACTTAATAGTGATATTTGCCGATAATTTTCTGCTATAGATGGATACTTTCCTCTTTTAGGAATGTCAATTATCTTGGCTGTTTTAAAAAAACCGCGAAAGTTTACCAGTTTCGTGGATGTTATTATAAAGGTGAAGTGTCCACATTTTCATATTTTTAAAAAAAAATTTTTTACAAATTCAGGATATATTTCATCTTTCCCAGCTGCTTTTGCCATTCTTAGGCTACTAATGACTGTGTTTACTTCTTCTATGTTTATAGTAGCGACGTATACTGATTTATCTTCCGACTTCCTTTTGAGAGAGTTCCTTTTTTTCTCTTGCTTTTTTACTGAAGGTTTTATCTATATTAGCTGAATTTGATATTTTTATAATTCGGCTAGCGATTTTGTGGGGGCTTATTTCAGCTTTCTGTTTCATTGCGGTTTTTTCTCCATTTAATTTTCGTAGAAGATTCCATGCTTTCCGGCTTGTTTTCTCAAAAAGTCCAGTTGTTCCACTAATTGCATCCATTTGCTTCGTCTATTGTCATCTAAGGCTTTTATGAGTTTATGTGCCGTTTCTTTGCCTCCTGTCTCTTTATATTTTTTATACATGTCACTGCAAGTTTCACTCCAATCTGGAACATACGTTTTTCGATATCCTCTGGTTATACTGTCTTTTGCTGTTTTTATGACAAGTATTTATTGATTTCTGATTTAATATTTTGATACTTTGATACTTTGATCTCGTATTCTTAGCCACTATTAAGTGTTACCAGGCGCACGACGAGGACGTGATACGGGGCGCGCCCTATTACTCAATGAAACCCTCATATACGGCCACTCTCTCCCTAACGAGAAGCATGATTGCGACTTGTCGGGTACTTGATGACATCATTTCTGATAATAAGTTTACGGCCCTAGGTCACTTATCGTGTCATGTGTTGCTACTATTTAATATAATATCATCGTAGATACTATACCTGGGTTGCGTTGTTACTGCAGTGTTCGACTGTTAACTATCTCGATCCTAGCTTAGAGCACAAAGTTTTTCATCATCATATAACTATTAATTATCACTGCAATCGCGCGCGCATCTACGTTAAATATAAATATGTATATATGACGAGTAATAAACACGAATGTAATGTTGGAAACGAAAATCTTATAAGTTATATTAGATAAAAATTACTCAATCATTCCTGCACTCTTTTACGCTCACAAGCACACACACACATATACATAATGTGTATATAAACGTGGGAATGACCTTTATTTAAACGTGGCCCTAAGAATGTAACTAAAAATTCGAAAAATAAAATTAATTACTATATGAATTTTGTTTCCGTATTTTATTCCTTTTAATAATTTTAATGGATCTTTCTATATTTAATTTACGTCCGTTCAAAAATAGGCGTTCTACGACTTAAATCTCTATTGGTTTTTCCAACATTTTTTTCAACTTCTCAATTTTCATCTGCAAAAATGTTTTCCATTTAGCCGAAAGAACAAGAAAATTCATTATTCCCGACAGAAACCGACGTTCAAAAAAAATCAGAGCCAATGGGATAACAATTTGTCTTATTTCATTTCGAGAAAGTGGACATCAGGATGAACTGTAATGATAAACGCTATCTATCTGTACGCTTACGAGTGTTGCGAGTTTAAAAATAATACGCTTATTTTAACCGAAATAACGGCGCCATTTCAAAACGACTAAATAACGTATTAATTTACATCGTTAGCTTTTACGCTAGTTGAACGGAGTTGTTGAAACATATTTTACACTTTTAATAACGGAATTAGCCCTTAACAAGTGTCCGTAGAGTACAACTTTTACCTTTAATCTTCTTTTAATCGTTTGTAGCCTTATACGTATAAAAAGATATATATATATATATATATATATACAATAAGGGGTTCTTGTGGCTTCTTTGGTTGTACGAGCTACGTCTGAATCTGATCGGGGGACAAGAATTTCTTATTGATCTTTTTAGTTATCCATTCAACTGGTCGGTAAATTGAGTACCAGCTTCTAGGAAAATAAAATAAAGCGGTGGACGGTAAAATAGCGTGCCTATCGTGTTAATCGCGTATCCAAACATGTCGTAAACATATACAGTGAAGCCGCTTATAAGAGACACATCGGGTGGAAGTCATTCGTCTCTTATAAGAAAAATTGTTTAAAATCTTTTATTGAAGTGAGCGGGCGCTTAAAATATACGATTTAATAAATAATTGACATGCTGATAACGTTATCAATGTGTAAACAGAAATTAAGAGAAAAATACATTAGGCATATGTATAGTAACAACAAACAAACAACAAAAGAACAACGGGGGTATATTTGCATAGTAAAATTTACATACAATAATAGTGATAACTGTGTACCGGTAAAAAATACGTTAAAAAAAAGCCAACTGTTATAATAATATATTTATCATGGTTATTTTAAATTAAAATATATAATGAAAAAATTATAAGTTAAAAGGAAAAAAATTAAAAGCTGTAGAACCGGTATAGTTAAAAGTAATTTATCATTACTTGATACGATGATTAAGATAACTAATACAGAAAAAAAAATTGTATTATATAATTACCAAAAATTAATCGATCAGAAGTTTATAATAGGTCATTGTGTTTTAGACGTCTATGTTTATACTTGGTATACATAGTTTTTTATTCGTCTGGAATCGTATTCTTCAATAGGCCTAATATGTTGTGGATTAATGTGAGATGAACACTGGAGTGAAGAATTTTGAGGATAGGTTTAATATATAATCCTTAAGGTATAGGGTAGGTTAGTACGTGTAAATGAGATTCTTTCGTATTTTGACTTATGTACCCGTTTTGTATAGTTTGGAGTTATCAGCCGAATTTAGAAGACCATACTGGGCACGCGTAAGTTATTACCGGGTGTATAAGAGCTTTAAAAAGAATAATTTTATTACGAGAGCTTGCATAAAGTAAAACAATAAAATGGAGAATAAGGGAAAGAAACTCGTACTTCACGACGCACTACACTAATTCTCACGGAACTAAGCTAAAATCATAATCAGGTAATCGATAAGTAAATGAGGAAAGAAAAAAAAAACAGTACATCGTCAATGGGAGAATATTTAGGGACTGAACAAAAAAATCGAATAAAAAAGGATAAACAAAAATGTTCGTTGTTCGGTGATTTAAGATGTTTGAGAATTTTTTCAGTTGGTGAACGCATCAACATATGTCGGCTAAAAGTAACAGTCTATGTGTAATTCGAACCTGTTTTATAACTAGATGCGCGTATCATTTCACTATTCATAATCGCCTGAAAAGTCTGTTAATGTCTCTTATAACTGACATGTATCACTAAAGTGTACTAAAATAACCTTTTATTTTAATACGTTTGTTTTTGTTTTATCCTGTTTGCCTCTTATAAGCGGCTGTCTCTCTTATTCAGCGTCTCTTATAAGCGACATCGACCGTATTTACATATCACGTGATGCATATACGAACCGATTTAAGCGTTCCCCCCCCAAACATTTCCAAAGTTGCTTCTTCTTTGAGTGCCATCTCCGTTAACGAAGGTTGGCTACAACTTTCGAATATTTCTTTCTGTCCCCTAACTAAATGTATTAGTTCAGATTTTCCTGTTCACTGCTCTAAGAGTTATCCGTGACATTCGTCTTCTACCTGCGGATCGCTGACTTCCTATCTTGCAATATTGTTTTATAATATCTTGCACATGAACAACCGTAGTATTATATTTTACTGCGATGTTTTACTTTCGATCGCTTTCCGTTCACCGTCCATTTTTACGGCATTTTATCGTAATTTTGTCGCCGTAACGATGATTATTTTAATAGTTTATTTTCTCCTCCGAAAAAATTAAGACGAGGTTTGTCCGGAATGATGAACGACCAGTTAGAGAAATTAGAGCAAAAGTTTGTTTCGACGATAACGGCTTAAATTGCGCGTAAGCGAGACGAGTGACATTCCTCGGACTTATCGTCCGTTGTTCCCGGCAACTGCCATTAATTATCGAAGTCGGCCTTTCTCGCTTTCGTTTATCATTTTACCAGTTCGAACTTTTCCACACTTACGTCTCTTTCCTATTCATCGGCGGCTACGGTCGTGCTTAATTGCTCGTTGTTGTTCGATCGAGAGAAGTAGCGAATTATTTGCTAGACGCTTATAATTTACTCCGAATACCGGGGTCTAAAATTTTACTTGTATAAACGAAATTATTGGTTTCTACCAACTTTCATCGTAATTATTTTTGGTGAAATCGTCTTTCCGAACAATTTGCTACGTCGATTTTAATTTTTTTTTTTTTTTTGTTATATTTTCCTAACTGGAGAGAAAAAGCAATTAAAAAAATACGTTAGCACACGTTAACGGTCATCGTAAGTAAGATTACGATTTAAGTTTATTAAATTTTTTTTTTATAATTATAATTATTTCACGTTTCATCGATTACGAAAAATTATTCGATAATTGCGAGAGTACGATGAAAATATTACAGAAATTTTAAGGACTTAGATATCAGCGAGAATTTTCACCGGAATCAAAAGGCTAATTTGAAAGATTGGAACGGAGTACTCTCGATGGATAAATGTAAAAGAAATGAGTCAGACGAGATCGCTTTCTCACTCGCCGAGGCTATATTCAATCTATAAACGAATTGATGAAAGAAGCGCGAATTGGAAAAATGGAATTAAAAGTCATTGGCGAATTAATGAAATCAGTTAACATAATCGCTGACGTCGAAACGTCAGTGCAGAAGATGATCGACGGGTTAAATAATGGAATGAAAACCGATATAGGTAATGAAGGTGATTAAATTTACGAACGATGTCGATATAGTCGAGATCGGAACAGGAAAAATTAAAAACGTAAATGAATTCACATCCCAGTAGGTCGAGATTAACAAGGACAATAATTTATCATGACTTCAATAATCTAAGTAAAGTGCTCGGAAATCGAAAGATAAATACGAACCTACGCAAAATAATAATAATGAGATATCGCGTATCGAAATATGTCTACGAAACGCGGACTTGTGAAAAAAAAATTATCCGCTTTCGAGATGTGGCGTTACTATCGAAGTTACGAATATCGTGGAAAGATTACATAAACGATGAGGAGGCCGTATAGGAGAATATCAGAAAAATATAACAAACGAAATAAAAAATAAAAAAAAGGAAATATTTAAAAATGTTGAGGTGGCATTTTCACGCTCGCGATACAAGAAAGAGTACAAGGACAACCAACGAGAGAGAAGGCGACTGATAATCTTCTCTTTTTATTCTCCTCAACCCGGCGGTTGGTGGATAGCATGACCAGTGAGATGTTCACGAGCTGTGGCTAGTGCTTTAATTTCCCATGAACTTCCTTCGCGGCCCTCCTCTTTGAATTTTCCCGATTATTTTTCCTTCTATCAGGTTAACAATCCATATTGAGTGACGTATCATATTACCGTATCCCTTCTTCTTTGTATCGTTGTTAAAATTTCACGTTTTTCATTTACTCCCCTCGATACCTCGCAGTTGGATATTTTATCGGTCCATTTTATTTTTAACATGCGCCGCCAGCACCATATTTCAAACGCCTCTAATTTACATTTGTCCTTCTTCAACAATGTCTATGTTTCGCGTCCGTAAAGGTGATACTCCAAATGAAAGTCTTGATAAAATATTTTCTAATATCCAAACATATATTTCTGGAGGAGAGGAGGCTTAGTTTTTTGCTGAAAGCATTCTTTGTTTTTGGGCTATTCTTCTCCTTATTTCCTGTTCCGTTCTACCATCATTCGTTACTAGGCTGCTCAGATATTCAAATTGCTTCACTTGCTGTAACCCTTTACCATTTACTAATATTTTCGTCTGTTCATCTCATTTTTTATCGCATCTTAAAACTTTAGTTTTAGTTTTATTAATATTCATTCTGCATTTGTCGTTTAAAAGTTTGTTTGAAACATTAATGGACTTATGCAATTTTGCTACGCTATCCGCAATTAGTGCTATATCTAATCGTCTTATATCTAAATGCGTTTATTTGTATTCCTCCAAAAGCACTTCATTGCCTTTTCCACATAAAGTTTAAACAGCACAGGTGACAGGCAGCAGCTCTGTCGAACTCCTTTTTTAACTTTCGCGCTGGTTTTTTCCTTCATCATGATTGGTTTATTTCGATACAACTGAAAAAGTATTCTTCTATCTCTGAAATCTATATTTATTTCCTTTAGACATTGAAACATAGTGCCCCAATTAACACTGTCAAAAGCCGTTTCAACGTCAATAAAGGCTATATTCTATCCACTTCCAGCATTTGTTCTATTAACAGCCTGAGTGACAGAATAGCTTCAGTTTGGAATAGATATAGAATGATAAATAAAATTACTCCGAATACCGTTAGGTATAAAATATTATGCCGAGTATTTGTATGTATATTCGTATTTTACTATTAAATATATAAACGGAGGCCATCATCTCATTGTGTACGATATATATATATATATATATATATATATATATAATATAGTGCAGATGATACGCGGCGTCTTGAACGAAGTAGTGTCTTAACGCGGTGTTTTGGATTCGGTTGGGAAAGTATTATAAAACATTAAAGTAATGAGTAGACGCGTGCGATGAATCATAAATGATATATGATTGCGTATATTACATGTATGAATATGTACGTATGAATGCTAGTAGACAGATATCACGTGCAAAGGATCAACTAGGATTTAATAGCCGGATTTAGGTTTGTTAGTCTTTTATCATTCTGTCTAGTTCTTCATCTTTTCATCTTTTTGCTTTTTCTCGTATTTATTTTCGTCATTCGTTTTATTTTTTTTTCGGTGTTTGCTTCTTTCCGTGGATTACAACTTACTCGTATTATGTGTTAGCAGATATACAAATAATGAAGCGATACAAAACGTGTTTAAAACGTGCTTTAATCGAAAGTACGACGTGGTACATCTCATTTGCTTCGTTCAAGGGGTGCGATGATTCGCAGACGGCTGAAATCGTATTTTTCATTTCGAATATTTCGAGTTTTGTTTTTTATTTAATGAAAAAAATATAGCATTTCTGTAGCGCTTTCTCGATGATAAATTAAAGGAAATAAAGTAAAAATGCTTTTATACCCGATATATTTGACCCTTTCATGCCCAATTTTTGATACGCTATTTTCTAGCTCGAGTTACCCGCAAACTATATACCCAATGCTATTGATTAAACTTATTTTTATAAAAAAAAAAAAAAAAACAATTTACGAAATTATTTATTTTTTAATAACAGTCCTGGGACTCTTAATTTTACAATTAAATTAGTAACTAAGTTAATACACGATACTTAGTATAACATACTAAATACTATTATTGCGGCACACTAGTCCAATGACTAGGTACTTAACCGTATTTTCATTGTGACTACATATGAATTATAAGATTTATAAGACCAGGTCAACTGGATGCCGACGCTTAAGACATCGATTGTCCTGTTCCGTATTGGGCGACTGTACATTAGTGTGCGTCGTAGTCTCCCTTCGTGCTTATTGTCATATTCTTTATGACATCCCTTGTGGATGGCGTCTGAAAATCGCGATGTATACCGTCATTGCGCGAATATCCACACGCATTAACTGTTATAAGCAGAGTGATATTTTGTAAAGCTTGAATTTTATTAAAATCCGAATCGCTTGCATATCCCCGTAAAGCAGCACCGTATTTCCAAATCGGCGTGATAATTTGTAAAGTAGCAGCTTACGGTTTATATTTAATGGTTTGTCTGGACCAATGAGCCAGTATAGTTTTTAGTTTTATTCTCTACTTGTTTTCGTTTCATCCTGACATGGACTTTCCAAGTGAGTCTTTTGTCTAAGCACATTCCGAAGTACTTTACAAAAGATGGCTGTGGAACAATCAGGTTTCCTAAATATGCTCTATAATTTGTATCAACGATTTAGTTAGTACATATAATGTGGGCAGACTTCAATTCATTAACCTTGATCCTCCAAATCGTTGCCCAATAGCTAATTCTATGAAGTGCACGTTGGAGTTTTATTATGACATCGATCTGATTGTTATCCACTGCAAGAACTGCAGTATCATCGGCAAACGTCTCGCGGTTGTAGTATCGTCATCTGTTGGTAGATCTTTTGTATACCATCTGTTGGTAGATCTTTTGTATACAATAAGTAAAAGATCGGTCTCAACACGCTCCCTGTGGGATCCCTGCTTGTATAGTGTAGTATGATAATACAGTATTTTCATGGGAAACTCTGAATCGACGATAACTTATATACGTTTCCAGTAGGCGACAGAAGTTTTCCGGCAATAGTCGACTGAGCTTGTATTTAAGGTCCTTGTACTGCATCGGACGCCTGGAAAATATCTAGTAATATTGTCGTACAATATCTTTTGTTCTCCAAGGGACTGTTAATTGTTGGAACCGGTGCACTTGTTTGATTCTGTTATGATGTTTCCTGAAGCTGAACGACCGTTGTATTCTTTCAGATATATCGTAATTATGTTTTTACGTATTAAGTCGATTAAAAAAAAAAAACAGAAAAATTTAAAACAATTTTAATTGGAATAATTTTGATCATCTAGAGGTCACAAGAAATTGTTATCGTTGTCGAGTCGGTACCTGGCCAGTAAAGGATTAACGAACGCAGTCTACTGGTTTTATTAGCAATAACGACATCATCAGTGCTGCACGATAAACGATAATAATTCTGTCCAGATGGCGTTCTATAGTTGGTGAAATTAAATATATTGCGATACGGAATAAAAGTATTTTTATTTAATTAACTTTTTCTTTGTTTTTTATTTCTTGGAAATATTCGCTTATAGGAAAATAAACATTTTTACGCTGACGAATGTTGGTTTGTTCGTTAAATCTAATTCGTCGAATTTTGATAACGCGAGAATAAATAAAATTAAAACATCATCCTTTACGAGATGTAGTAAAATAGACGAAAGAATAAATCTAAAAATGGATGCAGAAGTGATAAAAATGAATAAAAAGCTGAAAGATATTTGGCCTATGTAATAACGATAGAAGAATCATCGAATCGAATCGTAGTTAAGCTCGTAGGACGTCACCATCACACGATAAGCCGATCATTTCGTGAATCATTTCCCGCCACTGGCATCTGTCCATCGCGAGCTTGCTAAACGCTGCCAGTTTAGTGTCATTGTTTTTACTTGCGTTAGATCTAAATTTGATCCGACCATCTTCGATGTGGTCAAGCCGTGTGTCTTTTACGGTTCGAAAACCATCTAGATGCAGATTATTTCTTCTGACAATACGAGCGAAATAACGCAAAATTTTTAGCCCTATTATAGCGTTGTCGATTGGTATATCGCGGAGTGACTATTCGCCGAAATAGTGCTATAATTTATTGCTTTAGTCCCAAAAGCCATAAATTTTATTTCACATTCGACCCTTCGAAGAAATTGGGGTATTTTTGAACAAAAGAACGGAGATAATAATATATATATATATATATATATATATATATATATATATATATATATATATATCATAGCAGCTAATTCCACCCGTGGATGTACGTAACAATATTTTTTTCCTTAACACATACATACCCATATGTGTATGTGTGTATGTGAGTGCATATTTAAGTGTTTGCCCCGTATTATAGATTACATTTCTCGTCTATTCACTGAAATCTTATTCGCGATTTTAAAATATACGCATAGACTTGACACATCGAGAAATAAGATAATTAAAATAACTTTAGGAGAGCTCTAAGACTTGGAAATCTGGACGATAGATAAAAAAAATGCAAAATCTCCTAAAGGCGTTCGAAACTGGAGAAAGGATAAACAAATAATATTTGGGGAACAGAAAATATTCGGGTTAATTTGCGAACATAGAAGATGACTGAAGAAGTTAAAACGAAGAATGTATAAACGGATACTAACGGGTTACATATTTGACGCCAATAATTGCTGGCACCACTCTACAAAGGAGAAATATGCGAGAGGAAAGCCCAGACAGGAGTACATCGAATTATAAATACAACAGCGGGTTCAAGCGAAAGGATATGGAAAGATGAAATGAAGAAAACGACTGTTGAGACATTTTTTTAAAAATTTAGTCTACCAACCCTTCCGACGACTGAAGGATTTACGGTGATCGAATAATACATTTACTACAAATTTAACGATACGATATCCACTTCTGTAGGTCTTTTTACTTTAGATGTGTAGCTGCGTGAGTAAATTCTAATATATGACAATCGGTTGGACGGCCCACAATTACTACCTCGATAGATTTTAAATATTTCAGCGGCGTTATGGAAATCATATTACGAGAAAATAAAGAAGTTTAATGACGCTTCCCCGGTGAAGTCATTATTAGACGTAAACGATTTACCAAATGTGTTCTTAACGACGAAGTATATTTCTTTATCGATTAACAACCGTAAATTAAATTATGATATTAAATTAAATTAAATTTATTTTAACTTAATTTAATTCAATTTCAATTATGATATTTTTCTCTTTTCTCTAATATTTCCAGTCTTTCTTCAAATTTTCGAACTATAAGGTATTTTAAAAGCATACAACAATATATATATTTTCTCCTAAAAATATGCTTTAAATCAATTAAGTTTCATACGTATTATAAACATACAATTTTTATATATATATATAAAATAAAAAAATAAACTTTAAATCGATTAATCCTTTCAGTCATATATTATAAAATTTAGAAATATAATTATAAATTTTATACGAGTGTTTATTATAAACTACCGTCTTCTTGAGTGAATTGTAGATAAAATTTAATGCATTTTTTATAAATATTTTTAAAATAGAAACATTTCACGCCAACCAAACAATAAGAAATATTGTTATCGTTAAAATTTCACGTACCATATAGTGGACATACTGAAAAGGATAATAAAGTTTCTTTCATTTTTTGCTTTATTTATTCGTAAATGCTGATTTTAATTTTTATTCATCGACTTAACATTATAACGGTTATTTGTGTATTTCGAACTACGAATATCACCGTATTATTCGAATTAATTTTAATTACTTTTTTTCTGTTGTTTACAAAGTTTTTAAACGATAAACAAAATTTTACGAGATATTTCGTAAAATACGATAAAATGGCCGCGAGTCTCTTTCGATGAAATTGGAATAAAAACAATGTTAAAAACGTGAAAAAAATAGGCAATTATTACTCGGAAGACGACCAGTTTGTTTTTTTTTTTTCAAGCGACGAAATAGTAAATGTTTAACCTGTATATTTTCATTTGTACGATAGGCGGGTGCGGGTGGTTATTCTTTTAATCGTAATAATAAAATGAACGTATATAGACAATTTGGAAGATCGTTAAATTTTAAACGATCGAAATTTAACGATTATTCGAATTTATACGACGAATTTAACATCCCCACCGCGCGTCTGGGGCCTCCTTCACCATCGGTTTAAGGTAAAAATCATTCAACATGGTGCACCGATAAATGAAAATATCGAACAATACGAATTAACCGAAGGAGGTTGTAGTAAAAATCGTAATTTTTCCCTCGTTAAAAGTTCAACATGTCTATAATTCGATTTTCTTCTTTCCACGCTGAAATCATTTATATATCTATATATATTATATATATATTATATATATATATATATATTATATATATATATATTATATATATACGTCTAGAATTATTTTCGGTGAAAACCACGTCCTGATTATTCAAAAAACTTAACGTTTCGAATGGGCTTACACCACTCATCATCAGAAACGAACTAAACCACAAACCCTTGAGTTATTTCCTTTTATAGGCACTTCTCAATCGGAACTTAATATTTCCAGGGCTGTGATTGGTCCTACCGTCAGCTGATACATCACCTGATATTACTGTATGGTGATTGGTCAATTCTTCTGTAGTCATTATATTTCCAAGGCTATGATTGGTCCTACTATCAGATGATATTCCTGTATTGTGATTGGTTAATTTGTCAGTAGTAATTATATTTTCAGGGCTATGATTGGTCCTACCATCGGCTGATTCATCACCTGATATTCCTGTATTGTGATTGGTTGGTACTTCTGTAATCAATGGTTGGTTGGCCACTTCAGTAGGGTATTTTAATTTTTCTCTATTGTTAAGTAATACTGGTTTCCAAGCATCAGGTAGCCGAAATCCATCTTCTCTGTTGAAATTATTATGCTTTTCTATTTCAATAGCCTCTCGGACAATTCGCTTCCCATATTTTTGCTCCTTTACCAATACCTTCCTCTCCTCGAAGTCTATAGAGTGACCCGCTGTAATTAGATGTTCTGCTACTGCTGATTTACTTATGCGTTTATATTTACAATCTGCAGCATGCTCTTTAATGCGTGTATTAATAGACCTTCCAGTTTGTCCAATGTAGTTTTTGCCACACGAACAAGGAATTTTATACACGCCAGCAGTATGACCATCGGGAATTTTATCTTTATTATTATTTAACAGGTTCTTTATCTTTTTATAGGTGTCAAATACTGTTCTTATACTGTTTTTTTGTAACACTCTGGCAATCTTATCTGTTGTTCCCATAATGTAAGGTAACTTTATGCTTGCTCTATATTCTTCTTTGTTTTCCGCCTGTTTTTTTCTAGATGTTGTACTAAATTTATTAATATATCTCTCAGACTGTTTTATACTGTACCCATTGTTGATCATAGTCTGCTTAAGATTAACCAGTTCATTCTCAATACTACTGCTGTCACATAAACGCTGGGCTCTCACTGTTAAAGTTTTGAAAACACCCAATTTTTGACTTGGGTTGTGGTGTGAATTTTTATGTATGTATAATCCAGTGTGTGTACTTTTTCGATACACACTAGTTGACCATGTGCCATCTATGTTTCTTTTTACTAGAACATCTAAGAAAGGTAAAACACCATTATTCTCCTCTTCCATGGTAAACTTGATATTAGGATGGATATTATTTAAACTTGTTTGAAATTCTTCTAATTTCTTACGCCCATGTTGCCATACTACAAATGTGTCATCCACATATCTGAACCAACACTTGGGATTCCAGTTATGAAGCACAAATTTATCAATTTCTTCCATATAAATGTTAGCAAATATCGGAGCTAGTCTTGATCCCATTGCCATACCTTCTATTTGTTTGTAAAATATTCCATCAAACGAGAACACATTATCAGCAGTTACTGTTTTTATAAATTCTACAATTTCACCTGAAACGCCTTTCTTTTTAATGATTTCTGTAGTTTCTGATACTGGGACATTTGTGAACAAGGAAACTACATCAAAGCTAATTACCAAATCATCTTGTTCCACTTTTATTTCCTTCAATTTTTCGATGAATTGCACAGAATTCTGTATACACGATGGTAAACAACCTACTAGGGGCTTCAGCTGTTTAGCTATAAAACCTTCCAGATTATACATAGGACTGTTAATAGAACAAACTATAGGTCTTAATGGATAGCCAACTTTGTGTATTTTTGGTACTCCATAAATCCTTGGCATGGTAGGTACCTGGCAAATCAATTCCTTCTTAGTGCTTGCCTTTAACTGTGATGTTTTTATTAATCTTAATACTTTAGCAGTAATCCTATTAAGTGGATTTTTTTCTAATTTCACATAAGGACCTTGTTCTAATAGCTCTAGCATCTTACCTTTATATTCATCTGTCCTCATAATAACAGTAGCATTACCTTTGTCAGCCTTACATACAGTTATTTCTGGATTATTTTTCAATGATTTCAAGGCCATATACTCAGTCCGGGATATGTTCAGTCTGGGTGGTTTACACTGTCTTAATATTATAGAGCAATCTTGTCTTATAATTTCTGCCTTGTGTGGTGAAAGATTTCTAAGACCACTTTCCACACTACTCACTATATCTTCAACTGGAATCTTACGTGGACCTATAGCATAATTCAGACCTTATGGGAACAACAGATAAGATTGCCAGAGTGTTACAAAAAAACAGTATAAGAACAGTATTTGACACCTATAAAAAGATAAAGAACCTGTTAAATAATAATAAAGATAAAATTCCCGATGGTCATACTGCTGGCGTGTATAAAATTCCTTGTTCGTGTGGCAAAAACTACATTGGACAAACTGGAAGGTCTATTAATACACGCATTAAAGAGCATGCTGCAGATTGTAAATATAAACGCATAAGTAAATCAGCAGTAGCAGAACATCTAATTACAGCGGGTCACTCTATAGACTTCGAGGAGAGGAAGGTATTGGTAAAGGAGCAAAAATATGGGAAGCGAATTGTCCGAGAGGCTATTGAAATAGAAAAGCATAATAATTTCAACAGAGAAGATGGATTTCGGCTACCTGATGCTTGGAAACCAGTATTACTTAACAATAGAGAAAAATTAAAATACCCTACTGAAGTGGCCAACCAACCATTGATTACAGAAGTACCAACCAATCACAATACAGGAATATCAGGTGATGAATCAGCCGATGGTAGGACCAATCATAGCCCTGAAAATATAATTACTACTGACAAATTAACCAATCACAATACAGGAATATCATCTGATAGTAGGACCAATCATAGCCTTGGAAATATAATGACTACAGAAGAATTGACCAATCACCATACAGTAATATCAGGTGATGTATCAGCTGACGGTAGGACCAATCACAGCCCTGGAAATATTAAGTTCCGATTGAGAAGTGCCTATAAAAGGAAATAACTCAAGGGTTTGTGGTTTAGTTCGTTTCTGATGATGAGTGGTGTAAGCCCATTCGAAACGTTAAGTTTTTTGAATAATCAGGACGTGGTTTTCACCGAAAATAATTCTAGACGTATGGAAAACAACCACGAAAGTTTTAATAAATATATATTATATATATATTATATATATATATTATATATATATTATATATATATATATATATTATATATATATATATTATATATGTATGTGTCTGTCATCTATGTTGATTGTACTAAGAATGTAACAATGTGTAATGGAAAAACTAGCATTGGCTTCCTCTACTAACCGGTTTTTACATAAAATAAAAGTTGATTACAATTTTCAATTCGTATAATTGAGTAATCGAGTAATTTAATTTAAAGGTCGTAAAAAAACTGTTTAATCGCAATATTTACTTTATATACCGAATTTTATCTGTTTATGTTACATCCGACCTGATTGGATTGTTCAATTAATTCGTATTTTATCTAAGCTGTTGTAAAACAAATATTTTATATATCGGGACCCCCCCAAATGCTGTTTTTATTAAGCAGTTCTCTCCATTTGTCCTTATATATGTACATAGATACTCATTAAAGCGGCCGAAGGTTCGATTACAAGCTTAAGGTGTAAAGTTTTTTTCATCATCGTGTAATTCTCAAATATCACGAGAATACAATGGCACACAGCCCTCTGTAAACATTATATAAGCGCGCACTTGCGTCGCCGTGTATTTAGTTTGTCAGCAAATTGTATAAGAGCCACATGTTTATTTTTGAAGGATAATTCAAAGGAGTCTAAAAAACAGCAAGTATTTGATATCATCCACAAATCCAAGTGAACATCAGGTGCAAAGGTTTTACCTATAAAAGTATGATCCAGATTTGTCATATTCAGTAAGTATCTGAGAATTGAATAATTAATTAGTTAGAGGGTTAGAAGGGAAATTAAAAGCATTACCCAATGCACGCGTTTTCATAATAGAATATTCTGTACAAAAACTGTACTCAGACGTGACAGCCCTACCGGCTAGATATAAGTCCAGTGGCAGGACACCACAGATGACACAGGCAGCGGAATTAAAAGTAGTCCTGTACGATGATCCCATACTTAAAAAATATCTACGCTGTTGCCGATTGATTAGGTTCAAGATCTTGGTGTTAATGATAGGTGCCACACAAATAGCCATACTAAGACTGAACCAAACCTTTGTACTGGATGACTTGTTCCTTGAAGGCAAGGCATATGTATTTTTTGTATCCTACTTTGCACTTTGTTAAGATGTAAATAAAATGATAGTTTTTCATACCTAAGTACTTATGTTTTTTAGTATATTCCGTTGGTTTTTCTGAGAAAAGTAGAAGATTCTTAAAGCTAGTTTTTTGTCATTAAACGCAGAGCATTTGCACTTGGAAACTGAAAATGCAAACTACAATCAGCAACAGTGCATTCAAGGAACTTAGCAATAGTGGTAAATTGAACTATGTATGCTGGATGACGAATATGAAATACTAAGCAGAGGTTATCTGCATATGAGATAAGGTTACACTTTGCACAAAATCAATTGCATAATTCCTTCACGTTAAAGTGTACTCAGGAGTAAAGAACATTTCACAGGATTGGGCCAAGCACGGATCCCTGTGGAATATCACATGTAGCCTTCTTAGAACATAAAATATTACTCACTTTAATGTTAATAATAAAAGGATTAACCTTACGCCTAATTAAAATGTCACTAATTAATAACCAGCTGCAGTTGTCAAAAGCACCCGTGATGTTAAATAACAACGGCAGACTGGCCAGCAGCTATTGAATCCGTGATAGAAGAAACTAATAGTTGTACCGCACTCTAACTTTTGTATTTTCTTATAGTTTAGTGTTAGTTCTGCAATAATGTTATCGATGTTTGCACTGATGATCTGAAAGGTTACAGCACTGTCACTTAACACAAGGATGAATTTGGTCAACTGTCTAGTTTTTCAATTGCCACTTATATGTGCGAAACCCGCTTTCTAATCATTGAATGTGTCAACAGATTAGACGAGTTCAACAACTGGGCATCTAGAAGAATACTAAGAATATCATGGATTGATCCAACACTAACGAATATGTATTAAATAAATTGATTATTCAAGAAAGATTATCAAGTAGGATAAAGAAAAGATTCGTGGGCTTTGGTAGACATTTGGCACGGATGAATAGAAAAAGAAAAAAGGGAGACCTAAAATGTGCTGGGTTGATCAAATCGCTAATCGGTTTAAACCTGCACAAGACGTTGATGGCTATTCAAGGCAGGTCAGCATAGATGATGGTGATTATCGCGGCTGTTTATTAAGTCCAATACGACCAAAGCTCACGGAAGGCACAGAAGAATAATGTTTCTTAGATAACTCTAGATCATTTTTAACGTGTTATATAAATACTTTTAGAATTGAAATATTCCACGAAATATGTATTTTTGTATCATTAACCATATAAAGAACGCCGTGACTGAAACCGAAACTTATTTAAACTTCAACGAATTACAAGTGATTAATATATATATATATATATATTCAATGATGGTTAATGTGAAAATAAAATTAAAATATAGAAAAATTCGCAAAGATCGAAGGGCGCGAAGATTAGAATTATGAAATCATTGGTTGATTTTACGTGTGGTTGCGAATAGTAGTCACTGAAAAAAAAAAATAATAAAGGAAAATACATTATTGAAAATGTTACTCTACTTCGGCCATATTACGAACCACTGGTTAGTTAGAAAAATTTATGTTGGAAGCCAAACAGTCCGACATCAACCATAAAGTAAGATCACGACGAAAATGACGGATGAAGTATTAAATGTAAAGTAACTAAACTCTTTCAGTCACGATTTCCACTATATGGTACATTAAATATTAATACTAATAACATTTTTTATTTTCTGGGTAATGTGAATGTATTTATATCACAATACATTGAAAATTATCCACAGTTCACTTAACAAGCGGTTTTGTATATGCCTGTATAAAATTTATAATTTTATATAAAAATCTTGTAATGTATGACTGAAATGGTTAAGAGTTTACAGCAGACTATTAGTAAACAGACGCCCTTATGAAATAATTGATACATGTGCGCAAGGAAAATGTGGAAGCGGAGGAATCGATTGAACTGCAATTGTAATAAAAGTAATTAAAGCTATAGATAATCATCAATCATACGGTAGGTTATTTCAATTTTATAACTTTACGATGTATTAAAGTATATGTATATATGGAAATTATATATATATATATATATTTGCATGCGTGTGTGTGCATGTGATATTAAATTCTATTTCAGATTCTGTTAATATTTATGGATATTTATTTTGAATGTATTCTCCCAGGCATAATTTATATAAGCATGCGTGTATATATATAGGTGTTATACATGACACTTTAATATGTTTAAATAAATAAATAAACGGGTAAATAAATTACATCATTATTAAATAATGCGATCGTATGTTTAGTTTCGAGCATTGTAAGGCCGAGCTCACATTTCATCTGTTTTCGTACGAAAATCGCTCGTGCGAACACATATGAAAACGTACGAACGATCCCAATTTTCTGAAGTGGTTAAGAACCCTCACATCGGGCGCGAGTTAGTCGTACGTATACGTGCGTATATATCCGGCATCCGCATTCGATCCCAACATGTTGGGATATTTTAGTAGTAATCTCGAAGTAAGAGAATAAAATACACTGTTTTTTTATTCTCTTACCTCGAAGTTACTACTAATCGTTCTTTAGGTGATATTGCGAAAATTACTATATCTAGATAAATTAGGGCGTGCAACATTAATTATATACATATTGAAAGGTTTCTTTCTTCATACGTAGATAACCGTAAAATGCATTGTTATTTAAGTCTGTCATAATATGAAAAACGTCTCTTTTTAAACGTGTTTCACGTACTCATTTGGTTCAACGATGGCGTCGACGCTGCCGTAGTCCCCCATTCAGGAGAGGACTATCTAAGAGATATAAATTATTATTCATTGCGCAACAGTGAGCAAACAGAAACGCGAAAGCACTACTGCAATCTACTTACTGACCGAGAAAAACACTCAGTTTGTAATAGCTGTCGTACAGTGTGCGCACTCAATTCGTACGGCCGTGTTAGCATCCGATGTGAGCTCGGCCTAACTCATTTTACAGAATTAAATAAACTGTTCTTTATTCTCACGGGGAGTATAATTTTATTTTAATTATAGTCGTTTTACTTTGTATTTTTCTCGAACTTAATTTTCCATGTCGTTCAGTTGAATCGTTACTATTCCTTCATAAATTACAATTCGTTGGCTAAGAAACTGAATATATCTATTCACGCAGAATTGAGACGCTGAATGATACAACGTACTATTAGTTTTTTTTATAGCTCCCAGCCTTGGTTCGAGATTATTTATAATATCCGTGATTTCCATTACGAACAATACTTTACCAAAAAAAAAAAAAACATTTAATAAATTTCACTAGATTAGGCATGATTATTATTGTCGTTATTTCTATTACATCGATTTAAATAACAACGATCGGAGGTTACAGTTGTTTACGTTGTGTATTCGTTTTATATTTTCAGTAAAGAAACCGATTTCGACAACATTGACCGAATGAAATGACTTACCTAAATTTCGCGTACGAATTGAAAGAAAGTTCGATTAGGTGGTATTTCTTATTTTAAAAGGAAAAGTTCCATTCGAGGAAGAATGAAAATGGTGTACGGGGTGTACAGGCGTTTACGGGTACTTGATTTTTTGCGGATATTTACGGCAATACAGGAGTAACCGTAACAAACTTGTGGAAACTTGCAAACAACGGATAGAATAGTTTCGGAATCTGTGAAAATAAGGAAGTTAAGTTTATAGCAGGAAGGAAAAAAATTGTTTTTTTTTTCTCAGAAACTTTTTCTTTCCTTTCTTCAACTATTTTAAATTTTCAAGACGATTTTTTATTGGTCTCGAGAATCACATGAATGATCTGAAGCGATAAATTCGGATGACTTCATCATCGTATGTATATATATATATATATATATACATTTATATTTATACACACACATATGTATATATGTAAAATACATACATACATATATATGTATATGCATATGATACATAAGTTTAGAATTTGATTACAATACGCCCTACGTCCTTCACAATACATCGCTCTCCTTGCAATTTTATTTTACATACATATATATACACACACAATTCAATTCAATAAAGTATATTTATGTTTTTATACATCAGCAAATAATAAGTAAATAAAAAAATGCGCATACCGAGCAGCGATAACGCTCTTACTACGCGTCTTAGGAAATAGTGTACAAAGAAATCTTAAAATTTATTTTATAATTATACAATAATTATACAGGAAAAAACATACAACTAAAAACACTGCGTAACCGAAAATAGAGAAATTAATTAATTATAGTTTGATTTTAATAGTACAATAAGAATATGGGTAAAATTATACAAATTATATTAAGGGTAAACAAATAAATAAGAGGATAGAAGAGAGAAATACTGATACAATAGATTACATGAGGATAGAGACTTATTAATAACGACTTAAGTAGTTCGACAATCTGGTGCTAGAGAAGTGAATGTTTAATTCTTTTGTGTTTATATTTTTTATATTTTCTGGTCAGCGAGTCGCGAGTATAGTTTCCAATTCGCTTTACGATAGGGTAATGGCTAGTCAGGCATTTGCTGTAGAACCTATCTGCTTGTTCCTGTACTAGCTCAGGAATAGTACGCTGATGAAGAGCTGCATGCATGTCAGTTATCTTAGTATAGTAAGGGGCTACAATACGCAGACATTTATTTTGAACAACTTGTAATTTATTTAAGGTGGAATTACTAACACCGGACCAAATTGGGCAAGAGTATAATAATATCGGCAGTATGTATGCTTTATATATTATTAGTTTGTTTTTAATACTAACTTTAGAGCGTTTGTGAAAAATGGGGAAAATTTTATATAATCGGGAGTGCGCTTTGTCCGTGATGTGTTTAATGTGTTCATGGAACGACAGTCGCTTGTCCATTGTAAGACCAAGATATGTTACACGAGGTTTCCACGGTAGTTGCCTGTTGCTTATTTCAATGTGGTGAGTTATTTGCGGCCTGCGTCTCGTAAACAGTATAGCTTCCGTTTTTTTCGGTGTTAATTTTAATTTTCCACTTTGTGTAATATTTGTATATTTTGTAATAACTTTTGGTGCGTCTGTTTGTTATTGTATCGATTCGATAGGAAGCTGTAAATAGAGCAGTGTCATCGGCGTAAAGAGATGTATGAACATCCCTTAGCCGAGGCAAATCATTAATATATAAAATATATAGGAAGGGTCCCAAGATACTACCCTGCGGAACTCCAGCTGTTAGTGTTTTAGTACTAGAGTAGGTATCATTTACCTTAACAATAAACTGCCTATCAGTTAGATACGATTTCATGATCATTATAAGTTGCTTGGGAAAGCCATAATGAATCATTTTGTATATTATGCCATTGTGCCACGTAGTGTCAAATGCCTTTTCTACATCTAATAACAATAGTCCAGTATGTTTGTTCAGGTTAAACTGATCATAAACACACACATATATAGATATACATACAATACATTGTATAATATATGTATAAGTGCTGTAGAATAATACTTAAAGCCCCTCTGTACAATAGAATTGATAGTATGCATGACACATTGAAATTATCGTATGTCGAGGATATTATTATCCAACACACAAAGAGATTTTTTGAAGGTTGTAAACTCAATCAAGATCCCATTATTAATAATATTGGCGATTATAATCGTACTAGTTTGCAATTAAAATATAAACGGTACAAACATAATATGCCTTACTATAGGATCGTACCAGCGTTTTTTATTCTATTTTTATTTTATTTTTACTTTTATTATTACTTTATTTAGTTTTTAGCATTCTAATAATAAGTATTATTATTCTTATTTAAGAGGCCGATATAATGTGTATTCAGGTTTTGGTGGTGGTTTTTCCTGAAATTATATTTTGTTTTGTTTGATAAAAAAATTGCATAATTATCTATTTTATTATATGCACGTGGTATGAGATGTAATTTTCGATACACGTATTGTTGTTCATGTAAATTTAATTATTGTAAATACACTTTTACTTACTTACTTACTTATACGATATACATGTTTACGAGTTTATGCGTATAAATGTATGAATGGTTACATAAATTTCCAACGAAATTTATTCATTAACTCTGGAATCAACGTATAATTAAGTGTCGGATGATTATTTATTTTCATGTTTCTTTATGGGGGAGAGACAATCGGCATAGATGGTTGTGCATTTTTGTGTAAAGTTTAGTTCCTCGTGTTACTCCTTTTGTAACGCGATATATTTGTTCGTATTTTTAATTAGGATTGTACGTTCGTGCGTTAGACATTTCAATCAAATTCAGATGGCGAACGGTTAACACGTCTGCATTGTCTACATTTGTTCGTCGAGCACAGTATGTTTCAGTTGAGAATATTAAATGGATATAGAAGAAGCTGTAATTTTATGGTTCCATTACAGAAAAACAGTATAGAAAACGAAAACGTTCATTTTGATTCTGTCCTATTATAAGAAATATGGTTTAAACAACAAGTTTAGCGATAATATTGTCCTTCCAACACTTTTGTAGTAAGTTTTTATTTATTTCTTATTATTTCATTACCTTGGAATAGAACTTTTATGTAGAGTGTGTTTTCGTTTAGTTAACTCAATTATTTCCGATGATATCCACTCCTTTCTTCTAGTACACTAATAATTGTTTTGTTCATAACTACGTCGATGATCGAGTTGGGTTGCATTTAATTTGTACCGTTCTTCCGAATTTAGTCAGTTTTCTGTTATCCCCTATTTGTTTTTAACCTGTCTAATGGATATCCATTTATTATCATCCTAAAAGTTAAACAGAAATCACTTATACCAAATTGTTTAACTCCTTTCGTCTTTTTACCGTCATTTCCATTCGTTCGTTTCGTAATTTGTCTGATAGAGATTTCACCGCCATTTTTCAATCAGTTTACTCAATTGGACTCTTTAAACATCTGCTGCGCCTATTTCTTCAACCTATTATCTGCGGTAACGGCTACACATTTTTTCCCGTCAGGCGTTTTTTGTTCGTTAACTCTTATCGCCGTCATTTTCCGCCTTAATGTGTTCGTACTTTATATAGATATATAAAATATATGTATATATATATATATATATATATATCTTTCTTCCCTTACATGTTATAGGATAATATAGACGCATCGCGTGTTTCGCCATTTCACCTCCTCCCGTTTGTTTTGTTGAAAAATAATCGCTGCTATATATTTTAGAAGTTAGTATCGAAGCCTTGCCCAGATAATATAAAGTCCGATGTTTTACTTTACGTTCTTAGGAAGAGTCTTTTGCATTTTATTTTGATAAGGTATATTGTTCGCGTGAATTAAATTATGCGTGTGGTAGTGTGTGTGTATGTCCCTCAAGTATACAATTAAACTTTTAAAAACATACTGCTATTTTCTTTGGGAGGGGCACCAATCCATGATGGGGATTGTAAACACAATTACTAAGGTCAAACTTTCAGCGTAACAAAATATCTCGATGGAGATAGTATTGCTTCGTTGATGTAGTTTTTATTTATTTGTTTTATCCTTATTATTCTTGTTTTTCATCGAATGTGATCAATTACCACGGAAATATAACACATATTCCCCAGTCGAATTTTTACGGGTGAAAACTACATCAGAGTGTATTGGTTCTGGAGATTTCAACCGTAAACGCCAACCGGCTGAAGACCCAACATAAGTACATGTTAAAAAAAAGTGGGGACTTCAGCAGCAGCTGCGACTGTAGAGCAGCTTTACAAACAATGGACCATATACTTAATAAGTTAGCTGGCGAATGGCGGGAAGCCAGAGACGTTTAAAGTATGGTCAAGGAATTGGTAAGAAACTTGGATATAGAATTATGACAAATAGTTCTGAGACGTACGCTTAATACTAATATAACCCGAAACATCATCGGTGGCAAATTCTGACGTTGTTTTCATCGTGATAACAACTGAGAAAGTTTCAATTCTTTTGTTAGGCGCATAATTTTTATAGTAGAATTTGACTGGACACGTAGAGACATTAAAAAGGATAATAGAAGAACGTGGAAGAGGTAACTGCGTTTTTAAGATGGCGCGACGGAATAAAATGGTTCGTATACGATGACAATTGAACGATAACCTATTGAATGTGTAAAGTTCAGGGTAACTTTTGCTTCAGATATGGACTTTCAGTTTTTTAATTGTTTTTGGTTTAGTTTTTATTTTATATTATTATTATATTTTTGTAATTAAGCAAAAGTTATAGAAGTTTGTTTTAAAAGGTTATTAATAATAACATATATATATGTATATATATGTATATATATATATATATATATATATATATATATATATACGATATCGCTAATCAGCTTTACATTTCTCTATTTTGTTAAGGCTGGATCTTGTACACGCCTTCCGTCGTTTATTATTACGCTTCTTAAATATCTCTTTTTTTTTTATTATTATTTTTGTGCTCATTTTTTCTTGTTGATTTCTTTTTTATCGCGTCTCAAAACGCATTGTCTTCATTCGATTTAGTTCGAGGTCTTGTTAGCATAGCAATATCGTCTGCAAACACGAACATATTTATTTCATTTCACCTATTGTAATGCTTCCTCCGTATTTCATTCTTCTCTCCATTGTGATCTATCACTTGTTCTACATGAATATATAGGGTAACCCTAAGAAGATTGAATAACTCAAAAACTACTCGACCAAGATTTTTGAATGAAATTTTATTTAAAAATAGGAAAACGATAGATTAGATTACAAACATTTGTTGAACACAATATCGTTCGGATGATCGTCATTTGCAAATAATACATTCATTCAGTCTTTACAAAATTTTCGAAAAATTTTTCGAGTATACGTCGCTCATTACTCTGACTGTTCCACCTGACTTACCATGTATTTAAAATTATTGTTGCGATGAGATTTTTAAAATTCTTAATATTAACAGTATTATAATATTTCAAATTTACATTCAATTTTTCGTTAAAATTTGTCTAAAATACAATAGTGACTTATAAATGATAATCTGAACATTTTAAATTCAGATATCGTAGCTTAATACATACTTAAATCAGCCGGTAATATTCCAGTAACAACTGAAGCTGCCGCTGTCGACACGGTTCTATATAGACAACCAACACTCAGCAGTAATTTTCTTTGGGCTTTTATAATTTTATTCATTACAGAAATATTTATATTATTAATATATATGATGGAACAGTAGTTGAAAAAAACTCGTATAACATCGTTATAAACAATAACTCTATTATTGAAATTAACGCCGCGTTAGGCTGAATCGATAATAACATATAAAATATTTTATTTACTTTATTGATTACGTAATCTATTTGTTTATTAAATTTGAGTTTATAGTCAAAGATTACTCCTAAGTATTTAAAGTACTTAACAATAGGAATACATTCACTAAGCCTTTTTGTTATCTCGCTGGTTTGCTTATTGCTGCATACCATCATAACTGTCTTAACAATTTAGAATTCAAGACCACATTGAAGAAACAAATGTTCAAGTATTTTAGAAATAATTCTAACGTTATCAATTTCAGTAACGCTATGCAGGTTAACTACAGCGCACAAGTCATCAGCACAGCTGACAAATTCTGCACTGTAATCGTAACGAGCATAAAAAATTTCAATTTGCTTACGAATATACGAATACACTATATTCTACATCGCCCCTAGAACGTGGTACTCCATGAAGAATACTGCTCTTAATAATGTTGTTTTCGGATTTAATTACGGCAACTCTATTTATTAAATAATCGCAAATTAGTTCAACCAAATTAGAATTAACATTATAGGTTTGTAATATTTTAACTATTTTAGCATGTTTGCAATTATCAAATGAGCCTTTGACATCGAACGTGATTATAACACTAAATAAATTTTTGCTTTTGGCAAGTTCAATTATATCAACCAGTTTTTTAACAGCTATTTCTGTTGAATGAAAAAGTATAAAACCAAACTGATTTTCATGTAATATTTCATGTGTTTTAAGTATATTCAGTAATTTTACGTTAAAAATTTTTTCAAATACTTTTCCAATACAGTTCAGCAATGCTATGAACCGACAACCACTACATGTTGTAAAATCTTTTTTTAGGTTTATTTAATAATTTAATTTAGGAAGTTTTTCATGCATCAGGAAAAATTTTTAAACAGAGGCATTTTTCAAAAAGAATTTTTTAAAAATATGAATCTTTATCGTGTATAATTTTAACCACCACATTAGAAATTTTATCTGATGGAGTTGTTTTTCGAGTATTGAGTGATTTAATTACTTGATCTAAATCCTCCGAATTGATGATAGAGTTGTATGAATCATTCACATATGGTACAAAGTTCTTCTTGAAATCCAACTTATCTTCTTTAATTAGAAAGAAGTTTAGGGGACTTAATGGTGGAGATTTTACATGTCATATGCAAAAAAATATGGATTACAGGCATATGGCCAAGAGACTGGACAACGTCAATTTATGTCCCGATTCATAAAAAAAGTCCTCGAGACATATGTCAAAATTACAGAACTGTAGCATTGATGTCACATGCTAGTAAAGTAATGTTGAATATTATCCTTGAGCGACTGAAACCTTATGTACTACCACAAATATCATGGCAACAAGCAGGGTTTATGCCAGGAAAAGGCACAAGGGATCAAATTCTAAATATGCGACAGATAATTGAAAAATGTCGGGAATTCAATATTACAATTTACATATGCTTTATAGATTACGCAAAGGCGTTCGATTGTGTAAGATGGGTAAAATTATGGCAAGTTTTAGAGGAAGCTGGCGTACCACAACATTTGATAGAATTAATTAAATCACTATATAAAAACACAAGCGGAAAAGTGAAAATAAATAACAAGCTATCTGAGAAATTTCAGCCTGAAAAAGGAGTACGTCAGGGATGCATACTAAGTCCTATTTTATTTAACATATACAATGAATGGATAATCAAAGAGACCCTGAATGGATGGAAAGATGGAGTTAAAATAGGAGGAACATGCATTAACAACTTACGATACGCTGACGATACTGCCATATTTGCCTCAACTGAAGAGAATCTACAGGTTTTACTCCGGAAGTTGGAAACCATAAGCAAAGCTGCAGGCTTAACAATAAATAAAGACAAAACTAAAATAATGATTATTAATCGAAACAACTCTGATAACATCCAGCAATGGCATGACTTCCAGGTAGTTGATAAATTCGTATACTTAGGTTCAGTAATTACCAAAGATGGAGGATCGACCGATGAAATTAAAAGAAGAATAGGAACTGCAAAAAATGCATTGGCTCAACTGACAAGAGTATGGAAGAGCCATGACATAACGAAGAATACAAAAATTCGCCTCATGGACACCTTAGTCTTTTCGGTTTTTCTGTATGCATCGGAATGCTGGACTTTAAAAAAAATGGATGTCCGGCGAATAGATGCTTTTGAAATGTTCTGTTGGAGAAGGATGCTGCGGATTCCCTGGACCGAAAAGAGAACAAACCTGTCGGTGTTAAAGGAAATCTGTCCAAAAATACGACTGCGAGATGTAGTAAGGCAACGAATAGTAACTTACTTCGGTCATATCATACGTCAAAATAGTTCGGGAAAGTTAATTTTGGAGGGTATGGTCGAAGGTCGGCGAAAACAAGGAAGAACGCCTACACGATATACGGATGGAATCAAAGAATTGCTAAACATTACATCATTCCAGCAAGCGGTTCGATATGCAGAGGACCGAAACATATGGCGGACGCAGTTGCATAAAATCAAGGTTTCATAGTGTCACGATGCTCGGATCGAGCCTACGATGAATAAGAAGAAGAATCTAGGAGTGCTGCATATTTCTCTTCTTGATTAGTCAGTATAACAACAGAATTAATTTTAGTTTATGAACGGTTTAAATTTTCCAGCAACAAGTTTATAAGGTTTGCCCCAATATTTAGAATTATTAATAAAGTTTTTCCAATTAAAAATTTATAATTTATATTTAGTTCTTTTAACAAACATTTATAGATTAATTTTTTACTAGGCTGTGTTGATTCATTATATTTCTTTCTATCAACTTTTCCCATTGTGATTATAAAAAGTGTATCCGCCAGGATGGTTTAGAAATAGAAGACAATTTAAAAAAGCAACTTCTTCTAATATATCTGCATTCGGATTTTTTCCAACATTCTCCAACAGTGAGCTCTTATGTTAAAGTCCCCAAAAATAGCAGGAACTAACGTTGGGTATTTTTTTTATAAATTTTTCTAACTCGACCTTTCGGATCACGAGGAATTAGATAAAGACCTATTATCAAGAATTTAACTGCTATGGTGTTATTTATGCAGCTTAACATATTGTAAGAATTTGCCTTTTTGTATTATCATGACAGTTTTTTCAGTTAATAAGCAGTCATATTGATCATTCACACCGCATATTTTTCCATTACATGAGTTTGTGCCTTAGCTGTTATAATGAAATCATTCTTTTCAACTGTACATCATAATCCTATTGATCATCGTTTGATGTGTCTTTCTACTCCGATAAAACATGACCAAGATCTAATGTATGAGAAATGATCAAGTGATTCAATTTGCGAATCTATTAACTCATTCTGCGGATTTCATTGCGTCTTAGCTAGGAGGCAATTAATATATTTGCTTTTTCTTTTACATTTTCTACTATTTTAATCTTACCGGCTGAGGCTTGACATTTAGCCGGAATATGCCCAAAAGTATTCATTAAAACGAACTAATGACTAAAACCAGATGTAATCTTCCATTATTTGGCAACTTATTATACTGATCAGGTTTCAACCGAACGTATGATTTTACATTATGGTCAAATTTGGTAATTCATACCGAGACCCGTGCCTTAACTGTTAATCTCGTAATTTCATCCTATCTGCCTCACTAATAAGTTGATCAACGAAAATTATAATCATTGGATTAATATTTCTAATTTCATTAATTTCTACTTTGTTAAACTGTTTCATTATTGAATCTTTTAAAATTCTAACTTCATCTTTAGTTTTGGTTGCAACAGTTCACGTTCCTGACTTAACTTGTAAACGTTCTACACCAACATTTAGCGAGCTAGGTTTAATCTTTCCTTTTGATTGTTTTTCAAAATCATCGATATTACCTTTCGGTTTCGCATATAGATAGCTAAAACTCTCCTTTTCAGAATGACTTCATTTCAATTCTTTATTATTATCTTTCACTATGGAAGATCATGTTTCTTTTTTCTCCTGTACATTTGTTGCCGATCCACTAACAGAATTTCTTACAGTTTTTTATTGCATCTTTTTCCCTAATTCTTAAAATATCCTCAACATTATTGATTTTATCTCGCGAAGCTTCTAACTTAATTATTATTTCATTGATTGTTTCGGTAATATTTTCTTTTTTCCCCTTGGTCGCAGCGTTATTATTTAATTCTCTTAATTTCCTTATTAGTATCGTCTAAATTTCTACATAATTCCTTTAAATCATCACTCATTTTTTAGCGGCAATTTTGAATTATGCAATGTATCGATTTATATACGATAATATTTGGAAATATAGAGATGGCAACACTGGCCGAACGAAGTAGCGAGTGTACATTAGCTGTTATCGGTAAAACGAAAATCTGTAACGATTAAGATGAGATAGAAGATCTAACCGAGTTACGTTATTTGAAATACTATCAAAATATTTTATTTTATAAGGTATGTTAAAACTATAATAATCGATATAAAAATCAAACGGCTATACAGATAAGTAATTGGGTTTATCTCACCGAACTGCAGTATATCTGTGAATAGACGAATAAATCGAACGACGAACAATTAAAAGCAACAGAACACGATACATGAACAACCGACACACGACAATATTCAGTATAATATATCATCAACAGTGATTCGGTAGCAACACAATATAGCTTCGAAAACTGATGTTCCCTCTCGGGGATACACAGCTACGTCGCACCATTAACTCTCCTATGATAGCAATAATTTATAAATATATATAGACGAGTTTCCTGCATCCTTGTATATATGTACACACACACACATTATATATATATGTATGTATGTATAAAGAGAAATTGTGAGTGCGTACGAAGTTGTAGATTAGAGGTGCATAGTTTCTTGTTTTTTTTTTTAAATTGACGTATTCTGCTAAATGGCGTGCTTTCTGATGAGAGCGACGAAGCAAACAATCGTCGACTGATAGGCGTCTATACTTTCGGTCTGAGTGGTCTTATAAACATCAACTTTGCATTTTAAATGAACATCGTTCAATGGTAGTAACAATTTTAATATGGGTCGCTTCCGATGCGATATACGATGTAGTAAATACTCGCGTGTATTGCTGCTGTTCAGCAACGTTTACATTTCTTACATTAACGTTGAATTTTTGGAAAAATATATTAGTAAAAATTGGCGATATTAGGAAGAAAATATATCGTTTATTACTTTCTAGCGACATGGTGGTGCACTTTTCAATAATTACGTTAGTATCGATCGCACTATCCACTTCGGAACTTAAAGACTTGCCTATTCTTTAACCGATCCACATTAATTTATTACAGACTATCCTTTCCGTTAATTTGTATAGAACCCTATAATTTCCTGTGTCATATTGTTTTTATTGGTTTTTATATATTTTTTGGTTTGTTTGTTTCCTTGGTATATAGATTTAGTTTCGGACCTTTACTGTGTTCTCGTTTGTAAAGTACACGACTCGAAATATGTACCATGTGGACGAATAGATTCTATATTATGTTCTCAAAGGTATTTTATCATCTTATCGGATAGAATTTTCGATTGCGATTATATAGCTAGATTTTTCTCATACGATTTCGCAATTCGATAAAATGGTGCCATATATCGTGGCATAATATATATTCATACGCTTAACATAAAACGATTTTGGAAGAAATTAAAAGGGAATGGTTGCAGTTAGGTTAATTAAATCATACAGAACGATTAGCTATATGACAAGTATTGTTATTGCTGGCGTTGAACCACTGATATTTGAAATCAAGAAAGAAAGAAATATTTTCTTAGTGTAGAATAACGTAAAGATACGCCGTAAATTTAATAATACACAGTAGTACCAACATTCCTATTATTTACAACACGATAAAAATATATTAACGCCAAAACAGTTTAAAACTGTGTTGGATGATTACTATAGTGCAAAATTTCAAATGCTTTGGGAAGAATACATTAGTTTAACAAAACAATACAAAATTATTTTAACGTACAGTTTATTACCGGACGCGGTATGTTTAAAGAATATCTATATAAGTATAAAATAGCGTATTCGAATAAATGTCAAATATGCAACCTACCTGATAAGATATACTTTTAGCATGTAACTATAGTAATACTAATTTTAGTGATGCTTGTGTTACTCAATTAGTCAATGAGGAATTTATAAACTTTATTGTTTTTTTTACAGAGCTGATAAACTATCGAAAAATACGTTTACAATTATACTAATTAATTAATAACGTAAATTACCTTTATTGTAAAATAAACTGATTATAGCGTCACAAACTTAAACGGATGGGCTCTTTTCAATTTATTAGATATAATTTCCTTCTATTCACTAATACATTTACCACCTCGTGTATTACTGAATGGAGAAAAAAGAATTATATCACGATTTCTTTTTACTTTATATTATTATTTCAAAGCGCTTACTTTTCCAAATTTAAAAGATTTTCACGCGTGGGATATCCTTCATGCTGACTTTAGTAGTTTATTTTACCTCGTACGGCTAATTTACAGTTTTAGTTCAACCGGAGGAAATGTGTTCTTTTTTTTTGATTTGAACTCTGTATATGATGTTATACGGAGCGGGATGACACTGCCTGCTAATTAAACGTTACATAGTGATGAAAACTGGATTAGCTTTTAAATCGTCGATCAGCAATTATGCTAGCGCGACATGTATATATTATATATATATATATATATATATATATATATGTATATATATGTATATATATATTTGGTTCTCTGTTCACGACGAATGGCCGAGATATCAAGGAAATTAGTTCGCGTACTGCAATGGCGAAACAATCGTTTATTAATTTCTAGACAGTATTGACAGATCGAAAGTTAAAAATGGAAACCAAAATCAGAGTAAATCAATGCTACGTAACGTCGGTTGCAAAGTACGCATTGGAGACCTTAACATTGAATGCAGAAAACATTAAACGACTACATGCATTCGGAATGTGTATGTGGATACCAAGAACGGCGAAAATAACGAATATGGAATAGAAGGTATACTGAGAAACAAAAAAAGTACGTGAGACACAAGATCAGTGGAGGAAGAATATATTTTTGCTTGCAATGCAAGGCAAGATTGAGAGAAAACCGCCAGCGGGAGGAAGAAGAATGGAAATGATAACAACAGGATCTGGGAAACTGCAACTGAACGAAATAATAGGCGCAGCCAGGAAAAGAGAAATATAATTTGGTTTGGTTCAAAGTTGTTCTGCTCTATTTTTTGTCAAAAAGATGCCACCATTATGATGATGATGATGACATTATATATACAAAAACATGACACATATAGCTGATTATGACATGTTTTTTGTTAAAAAAAGGAGATAAAATTGTCATTTGTAAAATCATTTCTTAACGATTGTTCACGTTGTTACTCTATCTATTGTATAATCATCCGAAAAGCAGTTCAGTTTATTATTAAATAATTTATTTGTGAAAATTTTGTAGTAAATTACAAATTGGAGTTGTCTCTCCTGCACCTCCGTTTAAGCTCGGAACAGCAGTAACATACAGCGCTTTTAACTAGCGATTTATATATTATCATTCTGTAATTAAAATCGAATTCCCAAGTATTCTGACATGTTTTAGCAATTGGTAATATTTCCCATTCATTTTTGATATCATATTGTCTAAGTGATGGTTAAAAGTGAATTTGTTGTCCATTATAACTCCTAAATATTTAAAATATTCAACGACGTGGTATACGACTTTTATAGTGTTTCTCTTAAGTTTTAATGACTTAATGAAGCGAAACATTTATCTACGGATACCTGAAGAATAACATAATTTAACCATCTTTCTAACTTATGTATCGTTTCATTTGCAACATGTTCCAGTTCAACTTTACAATCTCTTTTTATGATTAATAATTCAGCGTAAGCACACTTGCGGGGCAGGCCCATATTCGTTGTTTTTTGTAGACTTTGATCACGTATTTTTAATGTAATTCGTCTGTCGTTAAGATAATGGTACCACTGTACCATGCAGTAGAATTTCGTTTTCGCCTAGTAATATTTTTAAGTTGTGAAATAAAGCGGGGTAGCGCCTTTTATATCTATTCCGACAGTTAAGATATGTTTAACTTGTTTGAGTCCTCCCTAACTTTAAAAATTACATAGTTTACTGTTGATAGATCATTCTTGATACCAAATTGTCTGTTATCAATAAAATTCTTCTTATTTAGGTAATATGCTGTATTTTTAGTAACTTTTCGTAAATTTTACCGAAACCATTTAAAAGACGAATCGGCCGATAGGATTTAACACTATTTAAGTCTTTATAATTTTTTTCTAATAAGATCACCTTCGCCTCTTTCCATATTTTTGGGAAGTATGCCATCGTGTAAATTTTTTTATACGTAATGTTAAGCAGATTTGGTGCATATTTATGAATTAATGCGCAAAAACAAGTCGTTTCAGTTAACAAAAACATCGACGTTTCTTTTCTTTCCGCTCATTTTATCATTCGTCTGTTTTCTTACTCTATTCTTTTTTTATCTTAGTATCTTTACTAGAATTTCATTTCTCATCGTCCCGTGTTATTATTTCCATTCGGTTTTCTTTGTCTAACGACGCCGTATTCTCGTTGTAAAATTTAATAATTACCATTTAAACGGTGTCAAACTTTCTAAATTTTCTGTTCCAAAATCGTACGCGATGTAATCTTTCATTAAGATCGTCTATTATTGTTATTATTTGAATGGAATAATTAATTAAGGTAATTAATTAATTAATTCTTTTTTCGTACTAATTATGGAATAATTTATTGTCTCGATAAAAATAGTAAATTTATATTCGACATTTTCGTAAAATTTATCGAATTGCTTGGACATAGTAATCTTTTAAATTTATGCACGTCTTGTTGCCAGTTTTATATTTGCGTTTAAGTAGACTATACTTAGCTACGAAAAAAGAAAATTGGTATATTTTGTGGCGAAAAAAAAGTAGTATTATATGTATTTGTTCATAAAATATGAATAAATTAAGCTCGTTATATGTACGCACAAACACACACTAATACATATAAACGCAATCGCACACACATACATATATATATATATATATACTGTTCAAGTACTATTACGCTGTTTCACAATTCGCTTACTAGCTGAGGTACTAATAACATTTAGTCGGCATTTTAATATCGTGTACGATGATCTACAAAAAGTATTTCGAGTATCTAAAAATCGATTCATTCAGATGCAGTAAATTTCAATTTCGTTTCTAATTTCGTTGTCAATTTCATCCGAAATTTTTAAATATTGGTAGCAGCTTTAGCGTGAGTGAAAATATAAATTGGGAAAACTAATGATGTTATTCTTAGTAGTAATAATGATTTGATTTTTCTTAGTAGTAATGATTTGATTTGTGACCGTGTCGTATCCTGCTCCTTAGGCCATATACACGGAAGTGAGGGTATTATATTTTGAGTGTCATCCTTGCGCACGGGCTATACTAATCTTCTCCGTATCGTGCCAATTGTAGTATAAGTGGCGCCGAAGCGAATTATAAAGCATTCATTATTCGTCCAGTATTTCGTTACGTTCGTCCTGCCTGCAGCTTCATATCAAAAAGCCAATTGTAATAAATTACGAGTCAGTCGAAATAGATGTTTCAGGTGTATTCTCGATATGCCAGAATTGATAGCATCCATACATTAGAGGTTTTTGTTCTAAAACTATCGACTAAGTTTTTCAATAGGACGCGCTCGTCTATTCAATTATCCAGAATTTCTGGCAACACTTCGTTCCGTGTACTCCGAATATAAACATAGAATACCTAAGATATAATGTAATGCAGTAATAAACTATTATTCAATTTTTTATTAGCACTAACCCCTCTTTTACTAAGTAAGAATATTCGACACTTGTGTAAGTGACATTTTATATTTTTCCTACGGTAATTTAATATAAGAAATGAAAACTCAAACGATATATTTTAACAGTTTTGAACTTTGATCATTTATCATTAGTAATTAGTAATTAAGAAAACTTGTTTATTTTGTAGTCGCAGGTTTATATTTTTTTCTACGCTTTGCTTGTCTTTTACTCTTCATACACTTGTTTATTTTTTATTTTTTTAAATTTAAATTAGTCAAGTGTTCCCGGTACGTAATGTACGTTATGCACGTGATTATATTTTACTTATACAACTTTATGCAAATATGTTCTTCGTTCGTTAGTATTATATAAAGGTAGGAGCTTCGTATTATTGCGGATGAGAAGGAACTAAACTTCAGAGGAAGATGTGTGTTAAGCCTGCGAGCTAACGTTAGAAAGTATTAGTTGAGCAGAGAGTTAGAATGTGCGGGGTAGTAAGTGTAGTACTATGTGTCGGACGGGCTGGACGCTGTTCTTTTATCATGTGAACATGAACTGACGCCTACAACGACTATGCCAAGATCAAACGAAATTTTAGTTTTAATGGAAACGGAATGAATATGAATAAATCGCCATCTAATTGAGAATAAACTTTACGGATTAAAAAAAATACTACACACAACGATTACAAATAGAAATTATAATCTGTCCGTAAATTAATCCGATCATAGTGTCCCCAAATGGGACACGCTACTTTAATCCTTTCAGTCCTGATGTCCGCTATATGGTAGATGAAATTTTAATTCGAACCAAATATTTTTATTTTCTGGTTGACGTGAAATACCCCAATTTTAATAATATTATATCGAAAATTATCTATATTTCACCTAAAATGTATTGTGTAATAAACAATTGTTTAAAATTTATAATTTTGTATCAATATATTTTATAATGTATGCCCGAAAGGATTAAGTAGTGAAATAAAGCGGAGAAAATAGATGATGGGAGAATATCATTCACGATTCATTCGGTACAGGCAGATAGGGTAAGAGATCAATTCGTTCTCGCTTCGCTGTTCGCTATTTTTACTAATAAATTAAAAATTATCAAACACCGCAGCACGCGACGCGACGGATTAGCAACCTCTATGACAGAGCTCCCGGCTCAACATTCATTATCGTAAAAGTTATCATTAAACAGGATAAATTATTACACTATCGAGAATGTTATCCGCGGTAGATAAACGAAAGACGAACTCGTACTTTTCACCGCTGCACAAATTACATAGTAGCGAATGTTCAAGAATAGATTGGATGGAATTATAATTATACAAAACCTAAGGATCCAGAATAACCAGACAAAAGGCGTAACAGTTAAAACGGCTTCCGATAAATCAAGTAAAAAAATTCCGGTTAATACGTACGTCAAATAAACTTTAAGCTCGTAATTCGTCGTCAATTGGAACTCGTCTTCTTCGGATAAACTTCATCTTCTTCTTCTTATCGTATAATCATCAGTTACATATAATTATACATATCGTAAGTTTAACTTTAAATTTGTTAGCCAGTCTATGTCTCGGTCGTTATGATTGCGAACATCGTCTAATGTTAAAACCTACAGGTGCAAATTCACTACAGTCTTCTAATATATGCTGCATTGTTTGTCTTGGATTTCCGCACTGGCATGCAACAGTTGTCGTTATACCCGAATTTCTGCATTAAATATCCGCATCTTCCCTGTCCGGTATTAATTCTATTGAGTGTTTTCCATAGTTTCCTAGATAAATCCATTCTTCATTCCTCGGGTCGACAATTAAATTGGAATTTGTTGTATGTTCTAAATTTCTTTACCATGTTATTTTCCATTTATTAAAATCTTCCGTATCTTCTGCTAATAATTCATCCATTGTTCAAGGTGATTTTCTGCACGGTGTAGACCTCCCTGAAGCGCGATGTTAATAGATAATAATAACAGTACGGTAATTCAATAGCGCGGGTGTCTTTGGAAACGTCTAATACATTATATTAGTCGGCTAACTTCACCACTTCGGTTAATTGGTTAAAAATAAATAAAACGTCAACAAGTTATCACAGAAACAGTCCTATTTTTTTTTTTAAATTCTATATTAGAATTAAAATAAGCGTTTTGAATGAAAAAAAAATGTAATACTCTTTAAATTTTTAAATTGAACGGACTAATTGCGCGTATAATATTTACTCGGAAAAAAGAACTGGAAAAACCGTAGCTTTAAATTCCGTGAATTATACAACCGTGAAAAATTTATCCCTGTAAATAACGAACGAATATTTTAAAAATATTTAATAGTGAAACACTCGCAGATAGGTGGAGTGCTAAATTTAAAACTCGTTTAACTGTAATTTTTAGTTATTTTGTTGGTTTTTATAATTTTCGGATAAAAAATTAAAAGTCGGTTTAAACGTTCAAATTTTCACACTACGCTTTTTCTATATCTCTAATATATACATACATATCTATATATATCTATATATATATATATATATATATATATATATATATATATATATATTATAATATACAATATATATATATATAATTCAATTTTTGAAAAACAGAGCAATATTTCTTTGTTATTTATGTAAATTTCTTTTCGTACATGATGATTATAATTATTTCAAAAATATAATATGTCGGTATAAAATAAATTTTTATAAATTTAATAACAGGTTTTTGTCTTAGTAATAAAATAAGATGAGAAGTAATAGAAAAGAAATTGGTATTGTGTTTTCCACGTTGTTGAAATGTTTATCTTTTTTACACATTGCAGCAGATGGGCGATTTTTGCGAGTAATATATATATATATTATTTTCCATTCTTGTTCTCTCACAGGGTATAGTGGTGTTATAAAATTGCTTTGTGCATTACCGTTCTCATTGCTGATCTGTCACTAATGACCATCAAAGCCTCACGTAGGCTTAATCCAATTAGTGGTTTTAATTGATCTATCCACAGTGTTCTAGGCTTTCTTTTTTTTCGTTTGCCGTTCACTTTCCCAGTAATTATGAGTAGTTATAGTGAGTCTTCATCGCGCGTTATACGACTGAAAAATATCATATATATATATATATATATATATATATATATATATATATATATATATATATATATATATATATATATCAATGCGTATATATTCATAAATTTGTAGGCAACAACACTTCTACGCACGTGAAAATAAAAAATAATATTAAAAAATCACTTGAAATGATGTTAATTTGCATTTTTTTCTAGCCGTTTTTAATAATAAAACATATACATATTAAACATTATCTGTTTCATCTTTACCCTCTCTATCTTACTCTACCCTCACACCATTCACACAACAAACATGCACATACACATGTGCAAACGCACGTATTTGTTTTATACCACGTATATATATGTATACCTACAATATTGATATATTACGTAATGTGTATTATAATATATCTATACCTCTATTCATCTATATATTCTCATACCTACCCACTTACCTTTCTATCTCTTTATATCTGTATTTATCTACTTATCTATCTATCTCATATAAATATAAATATATATATATATAAAGGGTTTGTTAAATTTGACCCCACTCTGATAGTATGAAGTAGATTTTGCGGCCTTTTTCATGATGCCTCCGTTTTCAAATAAATATGATTCTCGTTTCAACAACTATTCTGTATGCGCATTTAGCCTTTTGTGATGTGTTGGCTGAAACTTTATTAAAAATTGAACCCCCTCTTTATCATCAATCTTCACGTACCGAGTTGGTTTGTTCCATTCGTCAATTTATCGGTCGTTCAACTCGGTTGGAAATGTGCCTACCCAAATGACGGATTTCAACCGGTCATATAACTCGTTTATAATTAAGATATAAAAAAAATGTGCTCGACAAATTGCGATGAAAATTTCTTCCTTTTTTTCACTTAACAGAAAATTTGAAGTTTCTGGAATGAAATTTATCAGTAATATATATATATATATATATATATATATTTATACGCACATATATATATATTGCTTTCGAATGACTATTTTATTCGGTTTTATTAATATTTGAAATTTCAAAATATCTGAAAATGAAAATACTATATAGTGATTTTATCACGCTGAAATTTATTTGCTTTTAATTTTAACGATAGTCAATTATGTCGAAGAGCAGTTCAAACTACCGGCAACATACAAATACGTTTTGTTTTTATTTGTTTTAAAAAATTTTACCTTTACTAGGATGTGTATACGTTGCGAATATCGCCACTATATATATATATATATATATATATATATATATATATATATATATATATATATATATATATATATATATGTATATATATATATATATATATATGTATATATATATATATATATATATATATATATATATATATATATATATATATATATATATATTGATGAATAAAAAAGAGTAAAAACGTGTATCACATGCTTTATTAGAAAGTAAACACTTGATCTAATCTAACATAACATAATCGAACGAATTACAACGTAATAAGCTAAACAGTGCCGCCACTATTAATACATAAAATTATGCTTGTATGCAGAGTTTGTTACACTTAACATTCCCCCTCAAACTCTGCACACAATAATTTATATTTATTATAAACAATAACAAATTATAAAATATTTATACACCTAAGCCCATTAAATCACGAATTTGAACAAATGCCAACTTTGGCAATGATTTCGTTAACCCATCAGCCTTTTGCTGTTTAGTATTAATAGATTTAACTTCTATAATACCTTTCTTGATATAATCAGGAATGAAATGATAGCGAGATTTGTTTCGTTCTCTTAGTGCCTTCAACCGCTTTACTAATATGTATAGCACTTTCATTATCTTCGTAAACGACACATATAGTCTTCATACCGAGATTCTCTAACACCTGTAATACTCCTAAACACTCACTAATCGTTACAGACAATGCAATGTATTCTGCTTCCGTAGAACTCAGAGCAACAACATTCTGCTTTCTTGTTCCCAATCCTACTACATTACCATATACTTCAATCACAAAACCACTAACTGAATTTCTATCTAAACGATTTGCAGCATAATCAGCATCTGCATATCCATTCAATATACTTCCTTTATCTTTGTGTTAAAAATAATAGCCTTTGGAAGGTGTGTAAGCAATATACATGTCATTACGCAGCCCTTCCTCCACTACAGGGCTCTCGCACTAGTAAGTATATATATAACGACGCATCTAAAGCTGAATTACTTGCTGCATATTACTCTGATATACACAGTCGTAATATCAACTTAGCCACCACCTATCAAAAGAATAAAGTACATACACTTGTTAGAAGATACACAGCCTCCTCTCAGGTAACAACTAATATCAAATTCACGTCTCCAAAAGAAGTTTTTACATTCATAAAATCGACGAAAAATAAAAACTCGGTAGGTCACGATGGCATTTCTTCTGTCGTCATAAAAAAGCTGCCTCATAAGGCCATTGTACAATTAACTAACATCATTAATGCTATGTTTAAATTCGGATACTTCCCTTCTAGTTGGAAAATTTCAAAAATAATTGCATTACCAAAACCAGGTGAAGATTGTTCCCAGCTAGACAATATTCGTCCCATTAGCCTACTTAGCAATTTAAGTAAAATTGCTGAAAAGATAGTTTTAAATAGATTAAGAAATTTCGCTGATACCAAGAATTTAATACCTAAACAACAATTTGGCTTTCAGCCTAAATATTCTACAACACAGCAAATTTTGAGAATAGCAGACTCTATTACGGATAATTTTAACTTCAACAAACACACTGGAATGGTACTATTCGACGTAGCAAAGGCTTTTGACACAACCTGGCACGAGGGCATTGTTTATAAGATGATAGAGACTAGGTTTCCACGCTACTTAGTCAAACTTATCAATAATTATTTAAGCGATAGATCCTTCTATGTTTCTATAAACAATACAATGTCATCTAGCAAAGCCTGTTTAGCTGGAGTACCGCAAGGTAACGTGTTACCGCAAGGTAACGTGTTACCTTTTATCTGCATGATTTTCCGGTAACAAACAACACTGAAGTTGCTTTGTATGCTGACGATACTGCGCTCTTCTGCAGTTCCTTTGATCGTGTGATCAAATTCTTTTCTAAATGGCAAATTGCTATTAATCCGGTGAAAACTCAGGCAATATTTTTTACGCGTCGAAGGCCTTCTTTACCACGTAGACTTCACGTCAGCGGCGTTTATATAGATTGGTCAGACCATATACGTTACCTTGGGGTCATTTTAGATAAGAGACTAACTTTTATGAAGCATTTAGACCATGCTACTTTAAAAACAAATAGAGTAATCTGTACTTTATATCCGATGCTTAATCGTAAATCTTATTTAAATATAAATAATAAATTAATCATTTATAAATCATTGATTAGGCCTGTATTAACATATGCATGTCGGTTTGGTCTTCAGTTTCGAATGCCAGTTTTAAGAGATTACAATTAGTTCAAAATCGATGTCTCAGATGTATTCTTAATGTCCCCATATACACCGAAGTGTCGTATATGCACTGTATACTGCAGATTCCGCACGTAAAAGATTATATACTTAAACTGCCCAAAAAAATTTTTGACAGTTGTAGTTCGCATCACAACAATTTGCTTTCAGTGATTGCAAATTACGATTCCAGGCAGCTAAGTGTTAGGTACACTAAATATAAGCAGCGACGAATTAAACATAATTTACTTTACACATAATTTCTCTGTTATTTATTTATTTTGTTTCATTATTTTCCCGTTATATATAATATTTCCTTTTATCAACGTATGGGTAATTATTATTTATCTATATTATAATTAATCTTTTATTTTTTCTATGCGGTGGATTTTATTATTAATTTTTCCACCATACAATGTTATATGACATACTATTATTATTTCAATTGTATAATGTAAGAATTTTATTTCATAAATGGAGAGGAACATCATTTCCGGCACATTTATTATATGGTTATTGGCGCACATATTTGTAAATTGTAAAATTAATGTCAAATATACTTTCTTTTCCACGAGTATACATTAATCCAAAATTCATAGTACCCTTTAAATGTCGAAGAATTCTCTTTAAAGCTGTCCATTTCGACTTCGTAGGATTTTCTTGGAAACGACTTAAAAAATTTACAGAAAACATTATATCTGGTCGAGTACATAACAATGAACCTACTAATTCTCTGTAAGGTTCTTCACATATTTCATCATTTGTACATTCATTCGATAAAAAATTTGCCTCCATTGGCGTAGTAATAGGTCTACATTCCGACATACGATAATCGATCAATAATTTCTCAATAAGATCAATTTGATGTAATGTCATCGTCGATCCATCACGTACATTATTAATACCAACAAATTTACTGGCAGTACCTAGATCCATCATTTTAAAACTGTTACCCGACATCTTAATAATGACGTTCATTTCTCCCAAATTGTCAGATACTAGCAAAATATCGTCAACATACACTCGAAGATAAGTACATCTCCCATTTGTAATTCGTATATACAAACATCTATCCGCTTCTGATTGAATAAAACCTAATTTTGACAAAAGTTCATGTAATCTCTCATTCCACGACTTTGATGCTCTCCGCAGACCATAAATTACCTTGTTCAACTTACATACACGATCCTTACCCTTCTCAAAACCGGGTGGTTGTTTTATCACAACTCTATCCTTTATCAAACCATTAAGAAATGCCGTTTTAAAATCCAATTGACGAATATGCATATCACGTTCATTTGCTACAGATAGTACACTTCGTATTGTAGTTTTTTGTACCACAGGCGCATACGTTTGTTCTAAAGGAGCATTATTTGAAGTATTATACTCTTGAACAACCAACCTTGCCTTATATCTCTCGTTCATACAACCTTTGTTCTTAATCGAAAATACCCACTTCGTTCCAATTACCTTATGTTCCTCTTTTCTCTGCTCTAAGTTCCATACATTATTTTCATCTATTGATTCCAATTCCTCAAACATAGCCTTACTCCACTTTTCCCATTCCTTAGAGTTCATGGCTTCTTCATAACTTTGTGGTATTTCATCTAAACTCGCATAATTTATCTCCAACTCATAATCATCAAATTTCTTTGGTACAAACCTCTGCCGCTTTCCTCTTCCTTCTGATCTCTTTTCTGACTCCTTTTCTTTATTTTGACTAACCTCTTTCTCATTCTCTTCCTTATCATCATTCTCTTTTTCATCATTTATCAAATTATTTGCACACCCAACATTCAAATCCTTATAAATCGTTCCTTCATCGAATTCTACATTACTCGTAAATTTAATTTTATTTTCCTCAGGCAACCACACTTTATAACCTCCTTCTCGAATCCCTACGAAATAACCTCTTTCACTGTTTGCATCAAACTTTCCACGAAATTTTTTATCAACAAAGCTGTATGTCGAACAACCAAAATTTTCATCTTCTTAGCACTAGGACGTTTACCATAAAACAATTCAGCCAGAGTTCTGTTACTACTCGTTCCTCGTGTAATACTCCTATTCACTATATAATTAGCATATTCTATCGTTTCCTTCCAAAATTCTTTAGGTAATCCACTTTCAATTAACATAGCACGAGCCTTTTCACAAATAGTCCCATTAAAACGTTCCGCAACACCATTTAGTTGAGGTTCATATGCTGGAGTATAATTAACACGAATACCTTTATTCCTACAATACTTCAAAAAAACTTTATCACGATACTCTCCTCCTTGATCACATCAAATGTTACAAATCTTCTCATTCAGATTCTTGAAATTTTTCGAACATTTCATTCTTATTTTTCAAAAAATTGATTGCTTTAAAACCTGTATAATCATCAATAAAAGATACAAAATATCTATACTCATCTCTAGAAATTGGATTAATCGGACCACAAATATCCGTATGTATTATGTATAGAGGACGAGAGCTACGAGAATTCACAGTTGTATTATACGGATGTTTACGTTGTTTTGCTAAAACACAAACATCACATTTGTCACTACACGTGTCAAGCTTTCCTACAACTATGAAATCATCTAAAACATCCTTAGTATTCATTTCTTTCAATGTATTATAATTTAAATGACCAAGCCTACGATGCCATAAATCTAAATTTTTGTTATCAATAGATGGATAATTACCGTAATTCGATTCGTGTTGATTTAATAACAAACATTTAATAAAATATAAACCATTTTTCCTATATGCAGTTGCATAGATTTTATCGTTTTTACAAATATCAATTTTCTATCCCCGACTTTCATTTTAAACCCTTTTATTTCAATTTGAGACATGGATAATAAATTACGACTTAAATTGTTTAGATATAAAACATTACTGATTAACATTTCTTTCCCTGATTCAATACATTTAATATCTATGTTACCATAAAAATCACCTACTAATGCTCTACCATTTTCGGCAATATTAACAGGTACATTATTATCTAAAATTCGAATATTATGTAAAACACAATCTTTTACCATATGTTGATTACAACCACTATCAAGAATAAACGTTATACAATTTTTATCATTTTCACTCAGTATTACCTGCGTACACAAAAAAAGATTATTTTTTATCGTTTTCACGAATATCTAAGTTTGCATTAGTACTAGTATTACCACTATTATTTCTACGATTAATCCTACGACCTCGGCCTGTTGAAAAATTAGTTCGATTATTGGCCGCATTATTAGAGTAACATCCTCGTCTGATATGACCATACGATCCGCAACCATAGCACTGAATATTCTTCCGATCGAACTGTTGTTGTTGATATTGATTACCATTGCGATGATCATTTCGCCGCCGAAGATAATTTTCTTGACGACTATATCGATACGAATTACCACGATATCCGCCTGGATATCTATTTGTATTTCCTCTACTACCACGACCACCACGCACCACCATAAATGACGTATGCTCAGATTCATTCTGAGAGTCTTTATTTTTCAATTTTAATTTGGTTTCAAAATCTACCAACTGGGCCTTTATATCGACTAATGACAATTTTTGTTTACCAGATAATAATTCGATAGCAGTTACAATAGATTCGTATTTTTCAGGTAAGCTGTTTAATAATTTTGTACATTTACTTTCTTCAATTGGTTCATTTCCAGCTACCTTCATTTGACGTATTAATTCATCAAAACGTGTTATTTCAGTTTCTAAATCCATATCAGGTTTTACTTTAAATTCACTGTATTTTCATTCTAATAACAATTTATTACATAAATTCGTTTTTTCATACCTCGTGTTCAATGTTAACCACATATCATACGCAGTTGTACAATCTTTTATGTCTTCAATCACATTATCGGCCAAACAGGCGACTATTATCGTTTGAGCCAAAATATCTTCTTTATTATCCATTTTGTCTGTTTTCTTCTCTATATAGCCATGTTACAGTTTTGGATTTCAACGCCAGCTGCACTCTAAATTTCCACGAACTAAACGTAGAATTATTTCCATTAAACGGTACAATACCAAACTTTTCAACACTAGTTGAATTCGACATCATGATTCTACCGTATCTCGTCATTAATACGCGAACCGTCGAAGATAAATTTAATATGCGATACTAATTAAAATTAATAATATATAAAATAAAATTATAAAACTTAAAAAATAACCACGGATTGCTACCATGATGAATAAAAAAGAGTAAGAACGTGTATCACATGGTTTATTAGAAAGTAAACTCTTAATATAATCTAACATAACATAATCGAACGAATTACAACGTAATAAGCTAAACAGTGCCGCCACTATTAATACATAAAATTATGTTTGTATGCAGAGTTAGTTACACTTAACATATATATATATATATATATATATATATATATATATATATATATATATATATATATAAAAATATATTATATAATAATTACTATTATTATATTTTGTTTATTCTATCTAAGTAAAATAAAAAACTTGTGCGAGTATGTATGATTATGGTATTTTCGCTGGTGCCCATCAAGAAATTTTGCACGTATCTATTGTGTCAGACTTTTTCCTGTGAATACACTGCAATTTATTCAACCGATGCTTTTCGATATGACAGTTGGTACACAACTTCTGCCTGACTTAATTTCCATAATTTCTACAAATTATATATTTATTTAAAAACGCTCGACTTCTAGGTCATTTGCGTCTACGATACAATACAATTTAGATAATTATAGATAATTATAGATAACTTAGTAATTGAATGAAAGGTTATATCTTCTACAAATAATTCTACCATATGTACATTAAAAATACTCATAGATAATTCTAAAGAAATTAGACGGAAAATTATGTCTTCTATATAATTCGATAAATTAAAATAGTAATAAAAACAATTCTAGAATGATTAACAATTATATATTTTCGTATAATTTTATAGTTTTTAAAAATCGGAAAGTACTTTGTACTCCAGCTTCGTTGTTTCCAAGTGCGTCTTCTGTGAAGGATCTTGTTTGTTCGAATGAAAAGGCTTTCTTCACGCGCCTTGTTAAGTTTTGAACATACGGAGATTATATGTTTAATGGACAAATTTTGATTCCCACAAAAAAAAAATTGTGGTGGAAGTTCATTTTGCAATAAGTACCTGTGAGTTAGTTTAGTGTGGCCGATGCGGATTCTGCTTAGAACAATTTCTTGTTTACGCGATGTGAAGATTCCCAATGTTCTAGTATAACTTTAATTTGTCGAAACTTGTTCAATTTTATCTCCCATATATTTTGAACGATGTTCTTGATGGCTAGCATTAATTTGAATTTAATAAGTCATTAAAATACGTTGATACAGTCTGTATACTGCTATCCCAAGGCGGATTAGTGGGTTCGAGTAGGCTGACGGTAATTCGATTTAAATGTAGGTATCTGAAATAGTCAGTACATCTGACTTCGAATGGTTTATTTCTACCGCGATAAATCTTATGCAAATTATAATGAAACGTTTTATAGTAGTTAATATGACTTTTGTTACCGCTGAGCTTTACATAATACTTCAGTGCTAATAATCTACGTTTTAGATATCATGTTTGATTCTGCATGCAAACTGATAACTGGATTCGTATGATTTCATTCGCCGATGGTATGCGTTTCCTTCGTTTTTAAACTTCCGCATTTTCTAAATTTCTATCGAGTAGTATGACAACGTCGACAACTTTAGCTCCTCCGGTTTCCTTTTCAATTATTATTACATATTATTATTATTATTATGCTGATTAACGCTGATCATTTTATCTGCTATAATTTTCTGACCGTGTAAATCATCTTCGCAGTCTCATTTTCCACTATGTTTTTCCGTTTGACCATGTAAATGTTTGTTTTTATCAATTACACACATTCGGTATTTATGTTTTCTTCGGGGTATCTATTTTTTGTAATGCTTTGTAGCAGTAACCGGGTCTTGCACTCTCATCGTAAATCCTTCGATTTCTGATATTAATCTGCGGAGCAACATGTTCGGTGCCTTCATATCTATTTTATCTTTATCCAGTTCTGCATTGATTTTCCATGTCCTCGCTTAATGACATGTTCGTCCATTTTTGACGTGCTTCGAGCACTTAGTACTTTGATCTAACGATAGGTTTAAGGTTGTTCGTCGTTCTGGTTAATGCATTTATTTATTTTTTTCACACTCTTTATCGATGTCTTATAAAAAAGTTGCCTTTCCCCAGTCTACGCTGGTACACAACATACTCGAAATCGTTTTTTCTAATTATATATGTTGATGCCACTGTTATTATAATTCGTTTATTTTGAGGTTGTCTTTCAATTTTTACTTTTTAATAATTTATTATCAATTTCACCGTAAGTTTTAGTATACTTCGAGTATTATTGAAATTTTTAATTGGTTTATTTTTTTTTTAATAAAACGTATATATATATATTTAAATGTTTCTTTATACATCAAGTGTCTTGACTTCTCCTCGGTTTAAATTCTTTATCCTTTTCTGATTCACTTAATGTTTTAAAATCTCTTCACACAACTTTTATAGGAACAATGCAGTTTTACTATACATACTATTTCTCTATAATCTCTTTACTAGATCCCAAGTTTCCATAGTTTTCATTTGAATTCCCAACCATGATGCTCTCCTCGGTAATGAGGCTATTGACCGACTACCAGGGCGGCGGGCGTCCTTGCTTCCATACATTTCTGTTCGTCTCTCCTCTAATGACGTAAAAGCTTATTTGCAATTTCTCGTGTATGGAAGTTTAGTCAACAAAACCACCTCCTTCCTATTAAACTTCATCCGTTATTTCAGTTCTCGTTTCCTTTCCGATCGAGAAAGAAAAGTGTTTTCCTTACCGGACATCGAATATCCCACTAAAATCTTACCCAACTTGATAAATGTCACAACTGCTTATTCTCCACATACTAACATTTTGTCACTTTTTCACTTAAAACCCAGCATATCCTTACCGCTCCCTTAACTAAACTATTATCTGAGTCTTCCGGCCATATCCGTAATGTTTTCAATTTTTCTACATTCGTTCAAGCTTTTAAATATGTTCTAGGACCACCACAGTATGTTCCTGAGTGCATATAGCCAGCGCCCCGTACTACCAGTTAATAATAATATAAAATTATTATCGTAATAGCATAAGGAAGTTGTACGAAATATTGAATACAGTTCGCTGCGTATAAAATATTTCGAATAATTTTATAAATAGGTGCGGATAAACTTTAATCGTTTTATAAATCAAAATAGTACGTCGCAGCTTAAAGAACGAAATGAACGAGACTCGCGTTGTCTTTAAAAATGGAACGACAACGCCTGCAGAGTTTTTTCTCTAAAATCGGGATTCCCACAAATTCGTTAAAATTCCCCTAATATTCTTTTTATTTGAAATTCATTCTTTTCAATAAAAGTGGCCTTCAGCCAATTAGTAAAACACCCAAATATCCCGTTGATGACGCAATACTTTGGCGTAAAATCCACCCCTTCGATATCGAATTTTGAAGTATGAGCGTTAAAGAAACTTTCGAATTTTACACGGGTCATTTCTCGCTAATTCAAATGTTACCCGCATAACGATTTGCAGCCCGATAGTCTTCGAGATTTATAGTCCTCGCATGAAATTAAGGCAAATTCGTTTATAGTATATTTGAATAATAAGTTAAAAATAAAAGCTTGATTTAAAATAATAAATATTCAGAACAAATTTCCGTAATAAGCCTAAAAGATCGTAAATAAATTACGGGATATTACGGAGTATCGATATCATCATCATTAGTCGCATCAGTTTTTTGACTGGTAGCGCTGTAGCCTCCTTTTCCATTCGCCTCTGTCTTCCGCCGTAATTTTCAAATCGCGATAGGTGCCATTCCTACGCTATCCATTATTTGTCTGATGTAGCACTTCCTTGGTCGGGCTCTTCTTCTTCTACCTTCTATCATGCCTTCCAATATTCGTAGAACCAACCCACCATGTCTTATCACATGACCTATCCATCTATTTCTTCTTGTGCAGAGGTGGTTATAAAATTCTTTTCTTCCTTTCACTTTTTCCATAACTTTCTTGTTTGGTATTTTTTTGGTCCATTTGATCTTCATCATGCGTCTCCAGCACCACATTTTAAATGCTTCCAGTTTTTTAATATCGACCTTCTTGAGTATCCACGTTTCGCTTCCGTAAAGTGCAATACTCCATACATATGTTTTAATTAATCTTTTCCTTAGTTCTATTCCCATATTACTGCTAAGTATAATTTTCATTTTCAATAATTGTTGCTTCGCTATGTTTACTCTGTTTTTTATATCTTCTGTATCTCGTTTCCGTCTTGCGACACAATACTTCCCAGATATTTTATTTGGATACCTGTTCTAGTTTATCACCATGCAATTTAATATCGATAGTTCTATCCTGCCTAGCACTAGTTACCACTATTTTGGTTTTATCTTTATTTATTTTCATGTTTATTTTCATTAACTCATCGTTTAATATTTTCAATCCGTTTTCTAACCTTTTCCCGTTTTTAGCTACAATTTCAATGTCATCTGCGAATCGGAAGCAGCATATATTTTATCCATTGACAGTAAGCCCTTTATCCTTTCCTTTCGTAGCGTTTTATATGGCTTCTTCTATGTATAGATTAAATAGCAACGGTGAAAGCTGGCAGCCCTGCCGTACTCCTTTTCTGATTCTAGCCTTTACTTCCTTATCATTTATTTTCAATATCTCTTCTTGTTTCGTATACATCTCGCATATTATTTTTATATCTCTGCTATCTATTCCAATTTCCACCATCTTTTTAAACATTATGTTCCAGTTTACTCGGTCGAATGCCTTTTGCAGATCAATAAATGCTATATACGTATTTTTACCAACTTCTAATCTTTTTCTTATTACTGATTTTAATCCTAGTATTGCATCCCTAGTAGAATTGTTTCTCCTAAAGCCAAACTGGTCTTCTCCCAATGCAATATTAATTTTATTGTATAATCTTTTATATATAATTTTCAGTAATATTTTACTCGCATGCATTAATAACGATATGGTCCTGAACTTCTCACATGCGTTTGCATTATTAACTTTTGGTATAGGGATTATTATTGACTTTACAAAGTCTACTGGAACTACTCCTGTTTCATATATTTGGCTGATTAGTTGGAATAATGTTTTCTGAGCTTCAGTACCAATGTTTTTTATTAATTCTGCCGTAATATATATAGGAAAAGATAAATAATCGATGAATTTTACGAGTACAATGGAAATAATTGACAATTTGAAAAGTTTGGAATGTTGTAAAAAAATCAAGGGAATTAAAATCACTAAATTTTTTTTTCTTTAGGAAAAAATACAAATATGTGTCAATTATAAAAATATTTATAAAAATGTAAAATACATAACTTACAAACATATCAAAGTGATAAAACAGTAGTTTTTTTTTTTGTTTTCCGCGCAATGTACAGCAGCGAGGCTAAGGGCGCGGCCAGCAAATTTAAATTTCGTTAAACAGGTTTACCGACCTAAGCTTAACAAGAAAGGATGAAACGGATGGGGAATCTTGGGCCAGAATTGATGAAATATTTAAGGAAGAAGATTTCGTGATTTTTGGACATTCTGTTAGGAGGTGGTGAATTGTAATCGGAACGTCGCATCTATCACAGGTTGGTGGGACTAATTTTTGGAATATGTGTCCATGTGTAAGTTGCGTATGACCCACCTGATACCTTCGGTCTTCAGGTTGAAACTTCCATTCGCGGTATTTTAACATCAAACAGGTCATTAAAGATACTGTTTTATCACTTTGATAATGTTTGTAAATTGTGTATTTTATATGTTCATAAATTTCATATATATTTTATAATTTATATTTTTTATATTCACTTGATAATAGCTTAAGAGTCGAAAATCTTTGTGTTTTTTTATTAAGAAAAAAAAATAGTAATTTTAACACCTTTTTTATTGTTTATTTAATAATTTAAAAAAACGCAATTTTATACTAGTTCCTATAAGTGATAACGAATTTTTCCACTTTAATTATTAGACAGCTCCTAACAACAGAAATAATTATATTAAATTAAGAAAGATAATTTTATAATTTATTGAAATCTGTTGAGATAACAGCCTAAGGTTAAACTAATTAAATTCTCTTTGAAACTCCTTTCAGTTCATTAAGCGTACACTAGTTTAAATGTTAGTTCGACGTGCCATTAATAGATGACTACTCCACGCGTGACTACCTCCATTACAATGTCGCAAATGTACCTTGGCTGTATAAAGAGAGAAAAGGAGAAAAACAAGTAAATTTCTTCCGCGAAAAAAAACCCTGACTTTTACATGTATACACATACACACACTATATATATATATATATATATATATATACTGTGCATATGTAAAGCTGAAATTTAATTTTAAAAATTTTTCTATAGGTAACTCCTAAATTCAGATTTTATAATGAAATTTTTAAAATAATAATTCGAGTTTTTAAAATTCGTTACGATTGTTTCAAGTAAAAATTTATCGATATTCAAAATTAATGTGGTTTTATTTCAGTTCTTTTTCTTGCATGGTTAATAAAATTCCTTGAAAATGTAAAAAAAAATATTTTATTCGGTATATATATACCTATATAACGTAATTTATTCATTTTGGTTTCTCTTGAAATGCTAAACAAGGCTTGCTAGCGTCAAATTAAGTTTATTAATATGCACGTACTACATCGAAATACAGGATGAAATTTGTATTTCGTTGGAGAATTCTGATTACGTAATAACTAAGAAGATTTGCCTTCTTTTGTTCTCTAACCTATAAACCTATATATATATATATATATATATATATATATATATATATATATATATATATATATATATATATATATACGAATATATATATATATATATATATTCGTTGCTGCCATTTTTGTAATTATGCCAACATTATTGCTGCTTTCACCACCTTCTTAAAATTCGATATTTTCTTGGTTGTTTTCGTCATTGTTTTCAGCAGTTTATTTTCTCTGAAGAATATTATAATGGAAATTAGATTAATGTTAAACTATACTTTAGATTACGACCGACTTTCGTGAAATCCACTGAAATCAAGGCAATCCTACTAGACCGATATTATCTAATTGAATCGAACGTGCATTACGCATACACACACACACGCACACACGCATGTTTGATGTGGCTGTAATCAATGTGTAGGATTTGCGTGGAATGTTATATACATTCCTACACCGGTTCTTATATAACGCTTTTAATATGAACGAAGTTTTTACATTATTTCTAGCTATCCGTCGTTTCGTATTTTAATCTGTGAGAATAAGCAGTTGTGTCATTTAGCAAGTCGGTAAGATTTGAGTGGGATATTCGATGTCCGGTAAGGATAACACTTTTCTTTCTTGATCGGAAAGGAAATGACAACTGAAAAAGCGGATGAAGTTTAGTAGAAAGGAGGTGGTTCAGTGAGTAATATTATTATTAAATAAATAAATAAATAAATAAGTAAATAAAATGTATATTTCGAAAAACGGAATAACTATAACATAAAAGCTACAACACTAGATAACATAATATACCACAAGTGTGTACACTTACAGTAATACAATAAAATATATTAAAGGAAAAATCACAGCCAAAACCTGTATACTCATTACACGACTAAATATATTTGAAATAGATTGAAATAAATATTATATGCGTTATAAATATGAGCGATATCACATTACAGTAATATATGTTTGATCCTCTTCTGCTTATATTTCTTGTATTATAATTGCAAAGAAGTTCTGTTGTAGTCCCCTATTTTACTGATTATTTGATATTTGCTGCCGCATGCATAAGATCTATTCTAGCATATATCGGTAATTGAAGTATTATTCTGAAACATAGGATTCTGAAGTCGCTGTAACTTTAAACGGTTAGAAGTACTTGTATACGATCATACGGGTACGTACATAAACGTATTGGCCTTGTAATCGTTTTATATATTATTAATTTGTTGAGCGTGTTAACAGATGATTTTGTACTAAACAAAGGGTAAAGTTTAAAAAGGGACCCATGCATCATATTGGTCAAGTAGTCAATATACTTAGAAAATACAAGCCTTTTATCCAAAATTACATCTAGGTATTTAATATCGGTTTTCCAGCGTACTACGGGTATGTTATTTATTATTAGAGGATCTAGTGAGAAATGTATTCTTTTAGTAAATAAGATAGCCTGCGTTTTGCTTATGTTTATTTTAATTTTCCATTTGTTAAAATAAGAGTTTAATTCTTGAAATCCATCGGTTAATCTCCTATCTATTCTGTAGGATGTAAAATATACGGCAGTGTCATCTACATACGAAGCAATTTGTAAGTTATTATTTTTTGGAATGACATTCATAAATAGTAAGGATTATGCAATATTAGTCCTATTTTGATTTTAAACACTTATTTTTAACCGCACGCAAACGTGTTTCCTCCTGGACAGTGCCGTACCTAGTACGTACGTGGGAACTCGAATCAGCCTGCGTTACCACAGGTGATCGTCCACTGCGTTGCGAGCTTGTTACGGCTCGCCCCGAGGATCCAGCAGTTACTTTCATTTGCGTTTTCATTTCATATATGTTTTATAAGTTAATTTTAGTAGAGAGATTGTAATAGAGACAACATAGTAACGCCAAAGAGGGAACACAGGAGTTGTAGAGCTTCAAACTCCTACGCTGCCTATTCAATCCAAGAAGGTGCTCCAGTCGTAAGGCAAGCCTAGACGACTGGGCGACCTGGAGTGACACGATAAATCGTAGGCTAGAATGTAGAGTAAGGAAAAGGTAAGAGGGAAGAGGGTTAGGAAAGAAGGAAAGGTACAAAGGAAAGAAGGTTAAGGAAGGAGTACTCATTTTCTGTCAGGGTTTGTTCCCTTTGAGTAAAACTCTAACTGCAGGGCAGCGGATACTACTGAGGAGGTAGCGGTGTGAGGTTTTGACAGCGACCAAACCTCGCTGAGGGGAATTTGCGAACTTTTTCCACTTACTCGTGTCTCATTGCCCTGTCACTACGGGAGTTCGTCCGCCTGGGACCTTCAATTAGTAGCCGTCTTGTTTCGCGACTGTTTATTGGCTATTCGCAGCTCCAGTATATATACTGGCCATTCCACTATCCACCACATATATATATATATATATATATATATATATATATATATATATATATATATATATATATATATATATATATATATCTGGTTTGGCAAAGTATTTGAATTCTGAATTTCAAAAAACATTTTTAATTTTTCTAGATTACGTAAAGATGAATAAAATATATACAATGGGCGCTGATTAACCACCCGAGAAAAAATAATTGTTTCAATGTAAATTGATGACATCGTTTGAAGAGACTGTTAGTGAATAATGTATACGATAATTTTTCGTTTGATTAGTAATAAATAAGTAATGTTAAAATTATATGATATCGAAAAGTAATTTCCAAATGAACAATCGTGAAAAAGTTATTTATTACTAAACAAAATGATCATTTGTCGAGAATTAAAATCGGTACTGAGAATAAAATTCTCGAGATACTACATTTTCCCCATCCGCTGTATCGTTGCGAACGCTGGACATTAAATACAACGCTAAAAAAGCAAAATGATTTTTTGCTACCGAAGTACACTGACAATATCGTGGATTCAAAAATACAGATGCACTGAAGAGACTAGTACCGAAGCTGCAATGTTCGCGGGCATATCATAAAAGGATAGAAATAGCCCTTATTACAAGAGGATGAAATATATCGTAGGGAAGACGTCAAATTTCATGACTGAACAATTTCAGCTAATGGTTCAACCGCTCTCTGGGTCAGCCGTTGATAGGATGCAATTCTAATTGTGTATAGCTAACATTCCAGATGGATACGGTGGATGGCGAAGAAGAAGATATGTTAAGGATCCATATGTAGAAGGTACGATAATAGTATAGAATAGAAGTTAACGAATGAAGTCGAGGCTTTAGACAATTATAAGATATGTCAAAAAATTGATATTATTTAAGTAATAACAAAATTTTGGGGGATATATATATGATAAAATATTTCGAAACTTATTTGTATTTTAAACGAATTATTCTACAATACTGAATCATCGTTAACAGAGTGCGCCTAATTTTTTTTTACTTTCTATCATTAAACGAGCCAACACCATTATTAGAACAATATGTGCAATGCAAACAAAACAGTGAGGATGGCTGCTAGTCTATATATCCTCTACGCACAATCTGCCTTTAATTCGAAACAATAAACGATAGCGTCAAAAAGTTGTGAGGACATAAATTAGCGAAATTCTGCCCAATAGTAGTCGGTTCTTAAGAATGTTTAATTAATTCATTAATTATATTCGACCCATCTTCGGCTAGCGTGTGCATGGTAACTGATTATTGTGATTTTTTAACTGTTCCGCGTGTGCTTCGATCTGTTCTTTAATCATCAAAGTTGCGTATATGCTACGGCAAATTTGATCGTTGAACTTTGTATTAACCTTTTTGGATAATCGCCATTTTAGCAGATTATATAGCATCGCAGGGCATTTTAAATTCATGACTATTATTGCAAAATTATTAAAAAATTATTTGGTTCTATTGGTGTAAAAGGTATTAAATGTTATGAAGAACTCGTTTATTGATTAAAAAAAAAAGAAAAATACACTAGCTTTCGTACTAGGCGGAAAGAAATAAAAAGGTTATGAGAATTAAACAATCATAGCTCCAAATAGTTTACGGATATAATTTACATACGAGATATAGTAATAATGATAATAGTAATAGTAATGATCATAATAAATAATGATAGCAATAATAGGAATTCGACAAGTTAAATAGTTTCGCTTTTGACTTCCCGTTTAGTAGTCATTTATTACGAAAGTTGTATAACCGTAATACATTATTAGTGTGACCGCAATGACATCGGCATTCCGTTCGGCTGAAATAATGAATGTAATAAAGCGCTTAATACCAACTAGCTGTGCAAGTGAATTGAAGTAATTTCAAATGAAATGAGTTTTAGTTAGCCGGGGGTTCGTTACCCAGTTTTTGAAGCAGCGTCTGTGCGGTTAACGATCGTATTAGTGACAGTATTAGTAGTAATAGTAATAGTAAAAGTGTATAAGTTTTGTAGTCTAAGGATGTAAGAAAAACTATACAATAGAGTTTGCAATAGCGGAATTTTAATTCTTTCTTTAATTACGACGCATCGGATATTTGTCTTTTTGACCCGACAAATGAAATTATATTCTTGATTTTACTTTTCCGTCATCAGTCCTCTTCTTGATTCGATAAACAGATAGAAATTCCGATATAAATGTCGATTATTAAAATTTCACACGATAATATTTATTCGTCGAGTCATTTTTCTATGCAAAATTTATATAATTGTACTCTTTCAAAAATTTAGCATCGTAAGTGCTGTATTGGAAAGCCAATCAAAGCATTCGCGAAAATAGAGAATATATTTATCCAACGTGAACGTTCTCTGTTCAATACCGTGTGAAATTTTCAATAGATATATAGAGTTTTCTATTATAATGCAGGAATAAGCTCGCAGTATATATGTATAACATGTATGCGTGTTTATTGCATACTCGCGTATGACATATATATATGCATTTCATGAATATGAATATATATATCTTGTAGAACAGAAAACTTTTACAGAAGATTCTCAGATATAACCCGAACTGATAGTAATTATTTTAAAGAAATATCGCACTCAGCGGCGAATCCTGATCTTTTTAGTGGCACCGCTTTAGTATGTTCTTGTTTTCATTTTTAAGGTTAATAAAAAGTAAATTTGTGGGAAAAAATATTTACTCGATTATTCAATAAATATCGATTGTTTGCAACAGAAAAAGATATTTTCTTTTGCTTACGCGTAAATTAGAAGTCGGCAAACTTTTAATATTCTTTCGAACGATTCTAAATAGGAAATTTTTATTACAGTAGAGCTATTTACAATTTCAGCATTGCGTTTTTAATATTGATTATAATTTTAAAAGTTCAGCAAGATATTAAAAAAACATATAACTTAGAAAAATAGTTTATTTTCGCCGCCGACATTTACGAAATTCGTACGTTTATATTCAGACTAAAGTTAATATAATAACTAAAAATACACCTGTATAATGTATATCGTACTACTATGTATTAAATAGAATTCTTTATATCAAAAAATGAATGCGGAAATTAAATAACACAACAAAACAATCGGTACAAGGTTACATGCAACACTCGTGAATGAAAGAATAAGAAAACCGCGCCAATCACTCCACTACCGGAGCGGACCTGACAGCTAAAACTCCGCCTAGCATACATCAATGTCAACATGTAACGACACACGCACACCATTACACAATACTAAATATCTATAGCCTTTTCTTCCGCTATCCAGTGTTCCGTTCCTTCTGTCTTTTCCTATGGTGATGGAATCGTGGTGACGGGAGCAGTTTATACAATTTACTAGAAAGGCGCTAAAAAAGTAGATAAGCGACTAAATGGAGTAGGTTTTGCAATCAATAATAAAATAATGCTTTACATTGTGAAGGAGCCATACGGAATAGGTGATTATAGTAATAAAAATAAAATTTTCATGAAGCTCTATTGTATCCATAATAATTGCTGCATACGCGCATACACTGCAAAGTAGTTATATAATTAAGGATCGGTTTTACTATGATTTATATAGGAATTAATTAATAAAATTTCAGTAAATGAGCCGCTTATAATACTCGGAGACTTTAATGCTCGGGTTGGAAATAATTGTAATATATGGAAAGGAACGATTTGGTGCACATGGAATTTGGGCAAAGAAAATAATAATGGTGAGCATTTACTTCAGTTTTACTCACAAAATGGCTTAAGAATTACTAATACAAAGGAACTTGGATACACCCAAGATCACCTCATCCGTATCAACTCGATTACGTTACAATACAGCAAAAACATGGAGCTAACTGCTTAAATACACTAGCAATGAGAGGAGCTGATAGGGGACATAGATCACATATCACTGAGATCGAAATTCAGGTTCACAGTTATAAAATACTACCCAAACAGAGAACAGTTAAAATATAAAAAACATACAATATTAATTTCCGAAAAAAACAGAGGTCTGCTCCAAAAATTTGGGTTGGAATTAAAAAATAACATACGGAAGAACATACTATGTGAAATGAGATTTGTAGGAGAATTATTCGAACATATAAAGCAAAGCATAAACTCAACATGTAGAAATATTCTAGGATATAAAAAGAAACTCTCGCAAGACTGGTTTTCTAATAGTTCAGAAGAAATACGATCAAAAATCAAAGATAAAAGACAGGCTTTTATAGAGTGACAAAATTATAGAAAAAAACAACAACAAACGGAATAAATTTGTGGCTCTGAAAGCTGAGATGCAAAGAGAGACAAGGCGGCTCAAAAATAAATCGTGGATTAATAAAACCAAAGAAATGCAAGAAATGATTGTCAAAAATAATAATTGAGCTTTTTATAGAGAAGTTAAGTTAACGTATGACACTCAAATACTGGAAAAAAATTTCTATTACAGACGCATCGGGATCTATAATAACAGATAGGAACATAGTAAAAGTTAGATGGAGAGAATATTTTGAAACATTATTGAATAATGAATTCTCGATTAATGGAAATGACCTACCTGTGCAGGAAGTCAACTATGATTTGAACATCCCATCTACTGCGGAAGAACTTGTATATATACCATTAAAATGCTGAGAGCTAATAATAAAGTCGCTGGATTAGATTACATACCAAGCGAAATGTGTGAAGTTGGTAAAAATCTGCTCGTGGCATATTTGATTAAACTGTTTAAGAAGAGATATAGGAAAGTTCAACTATATCCAAAGACTTAAAAGATGCGTTGTTAATTTCATTTTTAAAAATTAAGGAGACAAAAAAAATTGCTCAAATAATCGTGATATCACTTCTTTGCATGACGACTCTAACGATTTGGATGAAATTCTTTACATACCTGTAATTTATTAAGTACTTAAAGGTGGTTTGCACGAAAATTACGACTTTTCGAATTTTAGGCCCCGAATCCCGAGTATACACCCATATTCGATTTTTTTTTCATCGTCTTTTTCTTTCGATACTTATCTAAATGTACGTTACAAATTTTTTACCGATCGAACGTTATAAGCTCATGAATTAGTTTTTCATCGAGTATGCGTCGGTAAATATAATTATAAAATGTTAATTTTTCTAGGAAAGAATTATATAGCTGTGTCTCCTTCATGATATTTGTTGAAAAACTGAAATTTTTGGTTATAATTCTGGAAATGTATGAAATGAAATTCTAGGGGATTAAAATAAGGTTATGTACGTAATGATTTTCAATAGTATGCGATTCGTATCCAAATATAACACTATTGAAAAAAAATGAACCGAGCATATATATATATATATGTGGTGTCGCGGTGGCATAGTTGCTACGGTCAGGGGTTCGAAACCAACACGCGATAGAAAGTTTTTCATAATTATATAATTCTTAATTATCAAGGAGAAGGCAGTGGCACCCCACTTCATATAACATTATATGCGCGCGCATCTGCGTCGCATGTTAATAGTACATTGAATGTTGGCTCATTTTCGTACGTAAAAATAAACGTACAATTGCTACTCACGACGTTGGGCAATGAACAATACGACGATGATGATATGTATATATGTATATATGCACATAATCTAAACTAATTTAACAACACTCAAAAGGTCGAAGAATCCTGTTAGCATTGAAATATCATTTCGAATTGAGTATGAATAAAACCCATCCAAACTATTACAAAACCTTCCATTCAAACTTAGAAAACAAATACAGTAAAAATAATGAAACATTTGGATTACGTTGTAAACATTTCATACGGTACCTTAATTTCACAACGGTTGATTGTACCACAGAAGACTTCTCGTATCCACCATGGCAGAAGCCAACTCCACGGACTAGAAATCCCGGATCACGGATAAGCAAACAATTAAAATTCGCGATAAATCTTGTTCGACAAGAGTCGAGGTCGAGATTGACACAGAACAAATCACGGCGTCCATTCGTTTTCGATTGTTCAGCAGTTTCAGAAGACTTTCTGCTCAGTTTTATTATTATATATTTATTTTTTTTCTATATATATATATTTTTTTTTAAATGAAATTTATTTAACATTTTACTTGAATTAAAAAATTTATAATTTTAATAATTAAGTATTTATTATTTAATTAGATGTATTAGTTAATTATTTTAACGAAAATACATAAAATATCTAATATATGTTTTTTGATTAATTGCTGCATTTTTATACTCCAGCTATACATTCATAATATGGAATGTACTGTAGGATTTCTGGTAGGGATGAATCAAGTCTAGCAGCAAGATGATGGGTTGCGTAAGAAGGACATGATAACAGGATGTGAGGAATAGTAGTAAGAGGGCAGTTGCAGGAATCGCAGAATGGTGCACTCCGGTTTAGAAATAAGTACTTATGGGTAAGAAGTTTATGTCCATTGAACAGGGCTACTTCATATTTTCCGTTTGTATGTGGCGCCCAGTTTGCCTTCATTCGATCCGCCGTAAATTGTGGTAGCTTTGAAAATCTTGCAGTTGCTCCTTCAGCTGGTTGCGTACCTGGTCCATAAAATCCGTTTTTGGAATTGGTAGGTTTGGCACTGGAGTTAAGATAGCGTATTCTTTAGCTGCTTTTTCGTCGGCATTGTTTAAACCTACCCTCTTTATGTCCCGGTATATTCGCATCATTATTATTTCTTCTTTATAGGATGCAGCCTGAGTCAAATTTTTTCCGACTAAAGCATGTTGTGATTTGTGCTTATTCTGAAGACATCGAATAGAGCCGAGAGAATCGGTACAAATGAGGATTTTGCATTTGAGTTCCGAGGCGGCCATTCCTATCGCGTATAGTTCTGCACTCAACACGCTAAACATCTCCGGAAGAGGACATCGTACGATATTATAACAATAGAGGATTTCGTATCCGTACGATTGTTTAGGCCGCATCGGTGTAAATAATTTTGTGTTCGCTGTATTTTCGAGCTGCTATTTGAAAAGCTTCACGTATGGAACTGGATGCCTTATTGCGATGAGAGAGAAGAGATTTTTTTTGTTTCTATACTGATTCTATAAATTTTTATGAGGAAATGTAATTCGTCGAAACTCCACGATTGTATTCTTTTACCACTGACGATATTTCAAATATCATATGGGATTTGGTATATCGGTCCACATTTTTTTACTTCGGATGATATTTTTTCTACTGAAAGTTGAAAGATAACACAATTAGTTCTAACCGTCTCATGATGAAGATACTATTTGTTCCACGGAACATCTCTACTCTTCTTCTGAAAATTCTTATATCTAGATGGCGGTGGTTTTAAAAATCGATTTATCAGCACTGCACCGGCTATTGTCGTCGGAGCATTTTTTTTTGCGAGTTTGTAATAAATGAAGTAATTGTCGAATAATAATTTACGGACGAATTTATCAATATTCTTTGTTAAATGAATAATACTCCCGTCATGTAAAATTCGTTTTTATTCGTTTCCTAGAATTCAATTTTAGCACCCTGAGAAATAATAAAAACACGCGCCATTCCATTACTTCCTCATGACAAATATAAAGTTTTATTCGCGTTAACCGGGGGTTTGTTTCGTATATAAACTTTCGCATCAGATTTCCCTTTGAAAGGACGATATACTCATTTAATGTTTCTATCTGCGGTTGGGGAAATCTATCTTTCAGTCTTTTATCGCGAGTACCAGTTTTATTGTTTTATACGACGACAATACTGTCCCAGTTTAAATAACCGATTAACAGACATACGCGTTTTAATTGCGTATCTCAATACGTATGTATTGCTTTTTTTTTTGTTTCTTTCATTGTGATAGGCTTGAAATTTAAATTTTTACAATGACTTACACACGCGATAAATTTTGTTAAAACGTTTATCAAAATAATTTATTGTCTCCGATAACTCCGAAAAATCATCAACAACTATTCTGGCTGTAATTGTCATATTTTAAAACGTCACTTTATAGGCACGTCCTATTCTTCCTGCTCCACACGTTAGTTTTTTACTTTAATTTACTAAAATATACAACACCGCGATTCCAATTTTCAAAAACAGAAAATACATATTGTACATTGTTTTTAACAAAGTTCTGCCTTACACGCATCTAAAAGTGTTCTTTCTCAATATAAAATCAGAACGTCAAATTTCATTTTCATAGCTAACCTCAATTTCTTCACAAGTATCGAATAATTGGTCATCGTTTCGAATAATTTAACTTCACTCTCATCGTCATCGCTCAGCAATTCTGTTACTGAAATATATCCGTTTAATGCATCCGTTATAACCTTGTCTAAATTTATGAACTATATTCTAAATTTTAATTTTTTATATAACGTGGAATGTAGTGATTTTTTTTTTATAAAAAATCAATTGAAAATTAATTAAATCACTAATATTTATTTTCTTAAAGAAAACACAAAGCTTTTCGGCATTTACGCCATTATCAAGTGAAACATTTTAAAACATCGTAATTTTAAAAATATAAATTAAATATAATTACTTAAAAATATGCGATGGTGATTGTGAAAATATGCTCCAAAATGCTGTCTGCTTCTGTTCTGTCTATTTTTTGATTTGTTGAAATTTAATATCAATATATTTGTTTATTAATTTTGTTTTTTTATATTAATTTTTTCTTCAATACTATTTTCCGGATTCTGTAAAAGTTGTATACTGGTGGAATTTTAAATTTTTCATTTACTGTTGCGATGTATGATGTCCAAAAGTAAAATATAAAATATAAAAATATACAAACACAAAATTTTTTAAAAACACAATTTTACAAGTAAAATGAAAATAAATATTAAAAATCTGATAATTATTCAACAAATCAAAAAATAGACAGAACAGAAGCAGAACAGAAGCAGAACAGCATTTTTGGAGTATATTTTCACAATCACCATCACATATTTTTAAGTAATTATATTTAATTTATATTTTTAAAATTATGATTTTTTAAAATGTTTCACTTGATAATGGCGTAAATGCTGAAAAGCTTTGTGTTTTCTTTAAGAAAATAAATATTAGTGATTTAATTAATTTTCAATTGATTTTTTATATATTCTAAATAATTAGAAAAAGACGTCATTATGATCCCCCAATTGCCAGTACGTTACTTTAAAAAAATCGCGTTCACCGTAATATATAATTTCAAAAGTAATACGATTTATTCGTCTCTAACTGTATGAATGTGAACTTTTTATTTCTTCTAGCCTTACACTATGAAATATAAAATGATAACGTAAATTTATCGATATCGGAAATTTGTACAGCGTTTACTGTTCGGTTGTAAAAAGACGGATATTATATAAAACGTATGAAAACTTACGGTACTAATTGGGACCACGAAAGTGTTAATTCCGTTAACTACAAAAAACGCATATTTAGAATATGTCATTCTGCATGACGCTTCAGCTATGTCTACGGTTTCATTCCAATAGATATGAAAGTGGCTGAGAATCTAGAAGAATTTAATCTCGACGTTCGTAAATATTTCTTAGAATATCATATATTGATGAGAAACATCAGCTATATTAAATGTGGCGTATAAAGTAGTTTTGAGAGCGCTATTTGAGTTCGTGAGAGTTAGTTCTGATATTTGTGGCGACTGTGTCAACGGATTTAGAGTCATCGATATAAATATATACAGTAAAATCCGCTTAATGTGATCGCAAATGTCCGAGGGGATATCGATAACATTAAGCGGCTGATAACATTAAGCGAAAAAAAAATCGAGTTGAAAAAATTTTTTTTATTGCACGTACATATATCACATACTTGATTCTAGCTTTGAAGTACATACCACAAAGTGCGTTTGATAAAATAGATACGTAGGGATGCTGCTTCACGTTGAGATATGGGTACAAGCGCGTCATACTTTCGTAAAATGTTTACTTTTTCCGAAACACTGCAATCGCGACGTTTTGGTTTCGACGACATTATCATAAGGAAAGCGATGAAACAACTGTATACGAAGACAATTTGTTATCAACTTCGTTATATGCATAATTGTAGGTACACATTCAATGAAAGAAGATAAGAAACGAGATTTATTGAAAAACCTGCTCTGATTGCGATAACAATAAACGACGTCTTGATCACATAAAAGGGGGAAATTTGTGTGTAAAAAGGACAAGAAATCGGGACCGAAGCATTTTGATAACATTAACCGAATGATAACAATATCCGGCTTCACATTAAGCGGATTCTACTGTATATGTATAATTTTACAAATGAGTAGAATTTGGTTAACGTGTGGGAAAATATCATTATCGTGCGCTGCGTTTGGAACATTCGGCAAGAAACAAATGCCGATTAAAGTGAAACGTAAACAGTATAATCAACGTGTACTTACGATTCTTATATACGGTTCGGAAATATGGCCACATACAAAAACAAATTTAAAAAGGATAAGCTCAGACTGCACACGAGAGAAAGATGCTGGATGTAAGATTATCCGATCATAAAAAGAACGCACGGATACGTGAATACTGTTGGATGACGCAGCAGAGCGGATGGCTATAATAAAATTGAGTTGAGCTGGCCACGTGGCTCGAAGAGAAGATAATAGATGGTCAAAACGGATCTTACAGTATAGGCGCGGAAAAATGAAATCGGGAAAGTCAATGACGCGGTGGTACTATAGCGAAAAAGCGCGCGACAAAAGTGGGAGGAAGACGTTTGGGTGCCTTCATTCAGGAGTGAAAAGGCTAACTACATCATGGTCTCTAGATGTATGTAAGTAGGAAATATCGAACGGTGATTAAAAATAAGTCCATCGAAAACCGGGCAATTGTATGCTATTTAAACGACAATTAGTCGGTTACTTTGTAAAATTAATTGGTAAGTTATCGTCGAATCTCCTCATCCTGTATATTAAGTATAATCGATACTAACGGCTAGTTCGAAGAACTTAGAAAAATAGCGGAAAGCATATTGTATGCAAATTTTAATAATACCGATTAAACTGAAATAGATAACTTCGATGATAAGGTGTCGGTGATCAAAAGTAAATAATAATAATGATGATTTAGAAAAGTTTTTCAACAGACCGCACGACAGCGTAGCTGGTTTTAGTTATCGTGAAAAATAATCGAAAATAAATAACCTTTCAACTCGACCGAGTAACCGGCTTTGTAACTACTAGGAATAATGGGAGAATAAATAAACGCGCAGACCGAGATGAGTTAAACCCTGTAGGCGACATTGACGCGGTAGTAGAATTTTTACGAAGTCTCCTACACTTCTATATTCGAAGATGCAAGAAAACATAAATAACAACAAGACGAAAATATAATAGCGAGAAAATACTTTGGACGATGTACCATATCTAGACGTCGGCATCATGGAATATCGGTTTGAGAAGAATGTTCACTATTTGTAAATACGATCAAATAATCGCCTTTTACGTAATACGTACATAGAAACTCGATTTTAATTTTCCTCGTTTTATTTTTGTTTTTTTTTTTTAAGTCTATTACGCCCTGAACTTATAATACCGAACCGGATCGAAGCATAACTTAAAAAAAATTCATCTAAACCTGTTTTCGCGTATTTTACCGTCTTTTTGATAACAATGTAACGTGAACAATTTGTCCGTCGCTTAAAGCGGACACTCGGTGATACTAATAAATAATAAGTTCTCGGAATATTTATCTTATTCGGCTTTCACATATCGGTAAATAGAGACGAATGGGCATATATGTAAATAGATATACCGGATAGTGCGATAAATAAAAAGCGGGTATAATAATTTTTTAATAAAATATATCTTATGTCCGAGAAGAATTGAACAAAGCAGACTGACGGGAAGATTGGTTAATTAGGTAGAAAATTTAAAAATAACGAACAGGTAATAGACGGAACACTGTGACACCTTAAGGCCACAATGAAAGGATGATGATTTAAGAAAAACAGAATAGATAATATTGTTAGGAAAAATGCCAAACAAGAGAAGAAAAGGACGACCACCATTACGATGGATAGACACCATAACAGATCGACTGGGTACAATAAAAAGAGCTATATCGGTGGCACAGGACACAATGGAGATGTATTTGTCACACATAACAGTCATACTGACTAGGGCAAAGAAGAAGAAATACAATTAGTGTCCTACGGAAGCTAATTCGGAGAAGCGTAATATAAAACGTGGACTCCAACCAAAATCGAAAAATCGACGTCTTCGAGATGCGGATATTGCCATGACTGCTGAAAATTCCGTAGACAGCGAAGAGCACAAATACATGGATGAAAATGAAGCAAAATAGAACGCCTTCTCTTTAATCGACACAGTTATCTCGACGAATACGTTATTACAAATGATAGTAACATAATAGAGAGCGGGCCGAATTAAATATCTCTGCGCGTTGCTCGATAGGAGACTAAACTTTTCCGCTTGTATAAATTATGCCACGTGTAGAGAATGTTACAGCGAGTATCCGGACTTAAAATTATATAGTCGAAATAAGCTATTAATTTATAAAACCGTTATACCTCCTTACTCTACACTGCCTCGGTTTAGTGTTCGGTGCGCAAAAATAGTATAGACAAAAAATACGACATTTCCGGATCATAAAGCATACTTTAAAATATCTAAGATGGCTGACATTCCGCAATTTCCTTGTATACGTGAAAAATTGTGAAAAATCGTGTGATCTCAAATATAATACTCGCGAAGCCTCCGATATAGTTGCATCGTACGGCTATCATCAGAAGGCGTAGAGGTGCAAAAAATACGAGCGTTAAAAACACGCGCTAATTACTTCACGCGTGTAACCTTATCGTATATTTCGGCGCTATTAGCGCGCTTTTTGTGAATTCTATTTTGCTAATTTACTTATATAATTATATTTATACCGATTTAATTTTTCATATAATAACTTCTAAATATAACGTGTTAATTAATTATAGTTCACGCGCACCGTGTTTCTCTGTAATTTATTTATTTCGATCATTTTTCCCACCAGTCATTTGAAAAAATAACCAGAAATATTAAACACTTTCCCATTGCGGTAATGAAAATGAACCTGAATGCGAAAAAAAACACCAGTGTATGATGAAATTACACGTCAAATAATGAAGAAACTACCAAGAAATGCGATTGTTCTTACATATTCAATGCCATATTACTCCTGGGAAATGCAAAAAAGTGCAGCTAATAATGCTGTTGGAGCCGGATAAATCGACAAGTTTTACCTTCGTCGTATGGACCTATATCTCTGCTCCTCATAATGTTCAAACCGAAAAACTTTTATTAGAGCGACTTAGACCTGCCATTGGAACAATTAATTCCGGACTATCGATTTGATTTTCGTAACAAGTATATAATTGATTTTTTATATAATGTGGAATGTAGTGATTTTTTATAAAAAATCAATTGAAAATTAGTTAAATCACTAATATTTATTTTCTTAAGGAAAACACAAAGCTTTTCGACATTTACGCCATTATCAAGTGAAAAATTTAAAAAATCATAATTTTAAAAATATGAATTAAATATAATTACTTAAAAATATGTGATGGTAATTGTGAAAATATGATCCAAAAATGATGTCTGGTTCTGTCGGTCTATTTTTTTGATTTGTTGAAATTTAATATCAATATATTTGTTTATTAATTTAGTTTTTTTATATTAATTTTTTCTTCAATATTATTTTCCTGATTCTGTAAAAGTTGTATAATGTTGGAATTTTAAATTTTTCATTTACTATTGCGATGTATGATGTCCAAACGTAAAATATAAAATATAAAAATATACAACCACAAAATTTTTTAAAAAACACAATTAAATTTTTCACTTGATAATGGCGTAAATGCCGAAAAGCTTTGTGTTTTCCTTAAGAAAATAAATATTAGTGATTTAACTAATTTTCAATTGATTAAGTATAATTGACCTTGAGATATATCGCTGCGTAGTATTCCTCGACGTAACAAACAGTCGTAAAGTTATTTCTACGTTTGCTGATGACACAACAATTTTACCTACAGATAAGGTTCAACAGCGTGCTACTGAAAATCTACAGCTAACGATAAACGAATTAAGAGCTTGATTGAAACGTTGGAAAATGAACAGCGAAGAATCGATGCGGATAAACTTCACCTTGCGGAAAACAAAAAATACTCGAATGACGTTGAATCATCAGATAATCTCACAAAAAGAGTCAGTCAAGTACGTAAACACATCGATTCGTGATTGCGTCATGTCCGGCAGAAATTTTTTGGAAATAAAAGCGCAAAAACGAGAACTATTTATTGGCCAATAGGAAAAAATTGAACGCTATCTATTGAAAATAAACGACTTTTGTATTAAACCTATTTGGATTTATGAAATACAATTGTGGGATTGTACTACCAGTATTTCCAATATAGATTCCATACAGAGACGCCAAAACGTTCCACTTTAATCCGCGCATATCGATTCGAGCGCAAGAATAACATACAACAAAGATATGTAATTTGTTGATCATTGTTATCAATTCTTTTGGGCTTTCTGCTGGCAGTACTTCATCGCCCGCAAATTTTATCGAATTTTTATTCTCTTTCCGCCACATTTTACTTCTTATTTATCTTCACCAAATGTTTCTTCCAGAATCATATCTGCAAAGCCATTAAAAAAGTCTGATGAAAGCAAACAACCTTGTAATCAATTTCTTATTTTTAATCACTCCGATTCAACTCCATCGATACGAACCACTGCTTCTTGCTTATTGTATAAATTATAGATTATCCGTATCAAGGTTTCTGTACATCCGATTTACTGTAATAGTGTAAGTCTGTCCACTGTACTTTATCAACGGCTTTTTCATAATCGGTAATAGCTACATGGGGGACACTTGATTTATCATACGGTCTCCTTACTGCTCGCAGTTCCGCTATTGCATTTTCTAAATCCATATTGCGTTTGATTCACATATTTAGACAGAAATTTTCTTCGAATCGGCACTATAACTGAAATACAGTGTCCTTTATAGGTCATATTCTTTCTAACATTATTTGGCGCATCCTTTTTATGTAATAATTCTTTGACTTCCAGTCCGCTGTTTTCCACATCTTGATTAGAATGTTATCAATGCCAACAGCTTTGTTATTAGATAAGGATTGTAGTGCAGCTTCAAATTCCGTTCGTAATACATTATCTTGATCTTATATATTATTATTATTGTTGTTGTTGTTCAGATTCCAAGAATAAACAGGTTGTTATAAACGTTTACATTATAGAGCTTATACCGGCGCCTTATTTCTCTTACGTCTGACATTCTATCAGTGTGTCTTACACACGTTCGTAATGTTCAAATTTATTTTATATTATTTCGTTCGGGACAATAGGAAATTTTTAAATTTCTTCAAACCTTAAGACAGAAATTGTTTTCGGCATACAATCGTGCGTATAGGTGTCGTTCTAATTTCTAATGACAATTTTTAACGATAATTTGAATAGGCCTGTCCTTTTTGAAACGTAAAAATTGAGAAAAGACCGGCGACAAAGAAAACTATTCTTCCTACGATATTTCGATATCGCATTATTGCCGGAATTTATATGTCTGAAAATTAGCGAAGAAATAATGATGATGTGGATGATGATGGAATGATATCATTGGAATTTGTGATGAATATTGGTCAGAGATAACTAATTATTTCAATACCATACGCCGTATTTAGTGTTATAACAAGTTACGATGCGACGAAATTAGAATTCCTATCGCCGGTTCATTAGCTCTGGATGGTTTTTATAATAAGTCAGCCTTGGAGGAAGAAATCTGTGGAAAAGATTTATAAATTTCGAATCGTTTTTATTTTATAATTTTTTACGGCTTAAATAAATCCGTTTTAACCCGGCATAACCGTCGAATTAATTTTACCTCCCTAATCACCGCACCTTCGAATATCTTTCTACCCTTTCAATGGCGCATTTTTTTTTTTTTTTTTGGTTCTATTTTATTTTTGTTCTCTATTCGACTAACTGATTTTTTCTTTCTATCACCTTTGTGAGAGTAGATTTTATACTTTCGTTCTATAAATAAGACTCTAAAAGCTTTTGCAGATATGTATATGTAATGCCAGAAGGTTATTTCAATCTCGACGGTAAAAGAGAAAGAAAGAAACAACTTGATCGCTTACTCCTTTGAATAAATTTATAAAAAAAAGTCTATCCGCCGTTGGTTAGGTTTACTTTTTTCATTTTATATAAACTACTTTTAGATGACGATATTAAGTGCGCATCGCTTTCGACGTATATATATATATATATATATATATATATATATATATATATATATATATATATATATATATATATACCTTCGATATTTTTATAAAGTCACGAACAACTTCGGCTGATTAAATTGCGATTTATTTTAAAAACACCGTGACGGAAAAAACTCGTAGAAAATATAATATTTCTTTCATAAAAACCAGAGTTATAGTTTAATTATAATTTAAGTTCTAAAGTAAAAGTTAATGCATTCGCACATATTTTCAATTTTAAATAAAGTTGACTAGACGTTAATTGATCGCTTAAATTATTTTTTAAAAGTTATTCCCGTACACGATTCTGCGTAATCTTTTCTTCTTTTTCCGAACTTTTATTGTTATTATATTTTTATTTTAGGACGCTCGACTACAAACGTCATTTAAGTTCACGGAAATTAGATACAATAAATTACAAAAATAAAAATAAGTTATGAATATATATATATATAAATGTAAAAAATATTAGATAAACAATTTACAAAAATTACCAAAGTGATAGAGCAGTATTTTTAAATAATCTGATAGTTGCTAAATAACTCGCTATCAGATTATTTACTGTTTTATCACTTTGATCAATTTGCTGCAAATTGCATATCTAAGTAATATTTTTTACATGTGCATATTATTCGTTCGATAATAACTTTTTGTGATTTTCTTTTAATATTATATTTAATTCGTTTTTATTGATTATTTTTTTTTTAAATCACTACATTCCAAAGCCAATCATGTTTAATTTTCTACATAATTTTATTATTTCACACACACACACATATATATAAATAATATTTTATTCAACATTACCTACATACGACTGTACAAAAAAATTAACGCGTTTTACATATTGTTGATTTATGTGTGACGTTGAAACAATGTTTTTGGTAATGCTGGATATCTCGGTTTTGAAACTATAATTTTTTCAAAATATCATCGGTGGAAGATTCAAGATTTTTCCAAAATTCGGTCTTTAAGAACTTAAAGAAGCAATTTAGAAAGTTTTGATTTTTTATCATCGATAGAAATAAAAATTACTCGAAAGAGTTAAATTTCCAGATAAAGAATTTTAGATGCAAGCGGAACACAATCCTAAACATTTTTTTTTACCGGAATATGATATCTTTTCACATGATAAAAAAAAAAAAGGTACATACGCTGTGCCACCGGTTATGTTATCATTCGGATCATACGTGCAACTTATCTGTGCTAACTATGCGTGTTGTGGCTTATACCACCGATTAAGTATTTAAATCATTATTTTTCGTATAAAATAATAATATACCTCCCCGTATACAATATTTTTCATGTTTTCGATTATTCCTTCCATCCAAGTCCGAATGGCTTTGATAACTCCAGAGGGCGGTACCTCTCAGAAAGCGTTTTATGCTTTACCCTCTCTTTTGGCTTTTCATTCATCAAAAGTTGATGCGCGATTTGATTAGCTGTAATATTTGAGGCGGAAGTAGTACGTATATTATCATCATTCAGTTTCTTCAACAGTGTCCACGCTATTCGACTATCCTTACTGAAATCTAGGTTTTTAACTAATTTTACTAGTCCTTCCTCCTTTCTTCAACTATCTTTTGGGCGATTTTAATTCCCATTTCTCTTCGTCCTCAAAACGGATTTTTATTTAATTTCTTAACATATTCTTCATATTTCTTTTGAATACTTGATTTCATGCCCTACGCATACCACGTGGAATATGTTTCTTAGAAATCATCTTAACAACATCAACAAAAGTACCATATTCTTCGACTACTGGTGATATGTTTTTGACTGCCTCATCCAGTTCTAACAAAGAAATATTTAGATTAATGTGTGAAAATAGAAGCTTATTGGGAAAATAAAATATACAAACGGATAGGTTATATTTAATATCATCCTCATTAAGCGCCGTCTCCGTGTCGGAGGTAGGTGACTACATACCTATACATATTTTGTTGTACAGTATAAATAGCGTACAAGGCAAAATCGTAATAGTTGGCCTAAATAAACACACACACCCGGGAGAACTGCTTGTAATCGCTTTGTTGTCATGACACAAGATGCACCCGCGTGTTTTTGTAGTGTACTATATTATTACTAGCGCGCATATGGTGTGTGCATGGTGGTTTATCATTGCCTTCCACGCGATAATATTAATATAATTTATATTATTATTTTTTGATGATAATTTCTGCGTCGTCGATAACTCGGTACATTCGTATAGAAGTCTGTTCTCTAACCACTTAGCTATTCCGACGACTGATATAGTAACATAAAAAAAAAAGCAATGTTGCTCAGAGGATTCTGACATTTTAAATTAGCTGTCCACCAATCTTAACAAGATTGACGAAATGATAATGACATAACGATAAAGTGGTTATTTTAAATTGACGTGTAAAAAGCAAAATTTCATCGGATAAGTTTTGGTGTCATTAATTATTTCTTTCTTTCTTATGGGATAAAGTTAAATTGTTTATTAGAATATAGATATATAATACCAAAGTTCGATTTTGGGACTGTCGTATACTTCCAATAATTTTTTTTCAGAAAATTAGATTTCGAATTTTATTAGTTTAAACTGTGAAAGAAAAATTATACGAATTGCATTTCCCGTTACCGTTATTTTTAACACTCTAGTCTGCATTTATCTTTGAAATTCGCTCATTCGTTATCATCTTTGGTGTTTAAATGTGCACACATGTACTTACACACACTAACACACATATATATATATATATATATATATATAATACGTATTTATGTATATACTATATATTTTTTTTTAAAGAAAGTTACTTGATAGTGGTAGTGTAGCATTATTATGTGTATACACGCGTATTTTTACACTCCGGAAAGATGCACTGACCATTATCAAGTTGTTTTAATAAATGTTTAACAATTTATAGAAACTACTTGAAACACTGTTATCCCTTATATGCTCGTTATTTCAATGAGAGTTCTTTTATTTTTCTCGTCTCGCGTTATCTACATTAAACTTTACTTGTTTTTATTTCTTCGTTATCGAACGATCTAAAAATATAAAAATATTCTAACGTTCAATATGAACGGCGAGTAGTATCGAATAAATCGACTTTCGCAAAACTGCGCGTGGATACGAAATTCAACGATAAAGATATTATTCGTTAAAACTTTCCATTTCAAAGCTGAAAATACGGGGAAAGTTCGGAAATTAATATCCAGTAACGTAGAAAGTAAAATACCTTTAAAGATAAAACGATATGTACGAGTGGAATAAAATTGAAAAAAGTAAAAAAGCCAAAGAACCGAAATTAATGATAATAAAGTGAAAATAAATAGCGTCGAATGGACAAAAGTACGAGTCGTGTATGAGAACGAGATGGTGATCGTGTCTAGACAAATGTGATACGTTATATTTATATATATATATATATATATATATATATATATATATATATATATATATACATGTTTATGTATATCAGAAACTGAAAAATGTTCCCGTTAATAAATCTTCAGAATATTCCGGCGCGATTATTTCTTTTGAATAAGGAAAAAGGGTGTCTATTTTCAGTTCGACGAACCCCTATTTCGATACACAGTTTCGTTTTTCAGGGTTTTAAATTTACGGGTTCTTTTCATCGCGAAGATTAATTCTGCGGTCTCTTTTGTTTACACGATAACTTCTGTTCTTTATACATTTTCATTTATCGAGGGTATTTTTAAGTACAAAGACTTTACAGTTTGAGTAACGTTTCTGCGATAGTCTCATTAATCCGTAACTCATTAACTTGTACTACTTCTAAATTAAGAGCAGGAATGTCAAAGACGACGTCCGTATCAAATGACGGAATTAGTCCGCGAGAACAAATGTGAATACGGAAGTAACATTAGATCCAAGAGTTTCTTGCATCTTTAAGCGTCTTGTCCAGCAGCTCCGATGTAAGGGTAGTTGGATGATTTTCCAGCCTCATAGCATGGCTCTATGCATATTAATGACCTCGCATACATAAGGAATGTTCAGATCATGGTGAATGATCTGGTTTGCTACATTCCAAGTCACATTTGTTACGAGCCGAAGAATTTTATTTTGGACAGTCTGTATAGTTCTTAGATTTGTCGGCTTTGCACAACCCCCGCAGCTGCATTCCGTATATTCATAAAATCGCATTTGTTGTCGATAGACAGCACGCCTATTTCTGCTAGAATAGTTGTTTAATACGTGCACCGGTCTAAACGCACTCGAAATGTTACGGGTAGTATAAATTGACTTGAAAAAGTTAGATGTAACGTTTTTTGTGGCTTGTTTCAATAATCGTAACAACTGTGGGGAATAAGAAGAATTTAAGTTCGGGTCCGTCAAATTGAAAATCAATAGGATATCGCTTAAACGATTCCCGTTAACCCGAACGTTGAAGGCGAACTGATCAGTCTAAGTCTGTTTCAATCCGGAACGAGATAATTTGCTATTGAGCAAACTAGTACTACTCATGTACCTACCAATCGAATAGACAGTTCAGCTGGTTGAAGACCTTTTAATGTCGCTTTTGCTTTTCTTCCTTTTTTACGTTTAAAGCGAATTATTATCTTCGTCAACTTTTTTTTTGGACATTGTACGAATTCGTAAAAGTCGAAAGCATTAATCTCGTTAATAACAACGGCGTTGTTATTTACGGGGGAACGTAACTTCTAGAAGTAGCGTTTCTAGCGAACAACTTTTTTCCTAATACTTTTCTACTTCTCCGCCACTTAATTTGCGAAGAAGATTTAGAGACGTTTACCTTACCGCGTCATTACTATGGGGGAACGAGCTTATAAGATTACATGAAAAAGACAAAGAGAAACAGGAACGATCGAGAACAGAGAATAAACGTACTAAACAACTTTTTCGTATCGCGTAGATGTATTATCTCGGAAATGCGAATTTCAGTTGGAATTTGATCGAACCTTCAATTTTATTGTTATCGGTTAGATCAAATTTATAATCGTTCTTTTTAATCATTCGGTACATTTCGATTTCGTCTATAAATATAATATACAAGAAGATGCGTTGTTATTATTAGCGTGAAAAGTGCTTTCGACCATATTTATACGTATTCGATATATCTTACATTTACTCCGAGTAACCCATGAAGAAGCGAAGTCACCATTCTACAGTATACAAGCCGGAGTACCGCAAGGAAGTGTCCTCGGTCCTCTTCTGTACCTGTTGTATACAAGAGACCTACCCGTTGATGCCACTACAACAACAGCCACATTCGCAGATGATACTGCCATATTAGCAGTCAGCAGTAGTCACCTTGACGCTACGAATAAACTCCAATGTAGACTTGATCGAATTAGAAAGTGGACTACGGACTGGAAGATACAAATAAATGAACAAAAATCTGTTCACGTTTTGTTCACGCTACGCTATGCCGACAACATGTACCAGGTATACTTGGGAAACCAACCTGTTCCGCAGGCTAACTCAGCCAAGTATCTTGGCATGCATTTGGACTCTCGGTTATCTTGGAAAGTCCATGTAAAAATGAAAGCTCAGCAGATCAAGCACAGAACAAGACAGCTATACTGGTTAATGGGAAGACAATCCGAGTTGGATGTGTCGTGCAAACTTCTGCTATACAAGCAAATTATTAAGCCGATCTGGACGTACGGTCTTGCTATGTGGGGCTGTACTGCCACAACTAATCGAAACGTCATACAACGTCGTCAAAATGTCATCTTACGTGCAATAGTCGACGCATATCGCTACTCGCGTAACGACGATATTCACTCCGATCTCCATGTGCCGATCCTCAATGATGTCATTAAGGAGTTCGCGAAATCGCACAGGCAGCGACTGTTAACGTGGAAGCAAGACAACTGCTCGACACCAAACATGAAACTCGGCGACTTCGGCGTCGTCAACCTCTAGATTTAGTTACGTAAATATATAAATACCGTTATGCGGATAATGGATGCGTAGCCAATGGGTTACGTACTCCACACCCGTTCGTACTTAATAGTTAGTAGTTAATTATTAAGTAACCATGTCATAAACATAGATAATTATTTAGCAAACCAGCTAAGATTGTATCATAGTTATAGCCCTATGGGCTGTTTAAAAAAAAAAAAAAAAATCTTACATTTAAATCTTCATTTAGAGACTGGTTTAAATATGGTTAGCAAAATGAAAAATAACTTTATCAATTTTACTTGTAATGTACGGGGCAAATTCTGTTATAGGACAAAGGTTAGAAATTTGTAGTAGATCTTCCGACTAAGTTTAGGTTACTAACGGATTAAAGAACGAAATAATTAAAAAGCTTAAAACAGACAAAGCTGCTGGGTGAAGACATCTAACCAGAGTTTTTGTAAAAAACTTTGGAAGGAATACAAAAAGTTAGATACGTAAATTCTTTAATAATATTCTGTCAACTGTAAAATTGCTTTCCAAGGATTCGAAAAATAATAGCTATATTAGTGAAAATATCACTCGAAAGCAGTATCGGCCAATCACACTATTAAGTGTCTTTTTCAAAACTTTTGAAAGAATAATATACACGAATAAAACGTCCTATTGAAGACATCATTCCCATTGAACAAGCAGGATTTCTGAATTCAAGAAGCAATGTGGATCAGATTATTACCCTGACAACATATATAACCGGTTAATACGTGTTCTTCTAAAAACATTTATTTTACTAACGGCTGCCGAGACAATCCTCCTAAGTAAAATTCACTGTTTTTGTATATATGGATAAAATATGCGCGTAATATTTAATTTTAAAATGTTAAGTATTCTTATTTTGTTTTTTTATTATAAAAATAAAGCCCGAGAAATATTTCATTACAATAAAGACGCTGACTTATTTTTAAGAGTGCGGTTTTGACCTGTCTTTCGATTGAAATTCCGAATTGAATGAAGGTTGTATATATACATATAATGTTTTAATACATATGTATATATAAATCTCTTAGTCATAAATGTATATTTCTCCCCAAATAAAAAATTTCCCTATAAACGAGTACTTCTTACAGGGGATATGAACATTAGATCTACTATGTGGGATCTTAAAAACTCTGGGAAGAAAACAAAACTTTTTCATAGTTTCTTAGTATCCCATAATCTAATTGTTCTAAACCAAAAAAATGTCTTTACCTTTTTACTAATGCAAATGGAAAAAATGTAATAGACCTTGTAATTACCTCAAAAATTGCTCAACCACTTGTAAAAGAACTAAAAGTCCAAACTGGGGAGGCATATTCAGTTCATGAATATGTAACATTCAAGTGCTGTATGGAAATATCAAGAAGAAGTCTTATTCGAAAAGTAAATTACAACAATATTCTTAACAATTTCGATCAGAAAAGAAATAACTTAGTACAAAGCTGCAACTTCATAAATAACCATGACTCCTGTGAAGAATGGATAAATTATCTTTCAAAGTATATACAACAACAAATTGAATCAAATAGTACTTACATACCTGTATCTAAAACAAACTACTGGTGGAATGATGAAATCGAATATCATAGCCGACTCACAAAAAAATATCGTCGTATCTTCCAAAGAACAAAGGATCCAAATATGAGAAAAATCCGGGAACTAGTTTACAAAGTTACAAAAAAACTTTAAATTATAAAATAAAATCTGCTAAATTAAAGTCATGGAAATCTTTTTGCACAGATAATGTAAAACCATGGTGTCTAAGTTATAAAATCGCCTTCAGCAAGCTAAAGAAAACAATGACATTCCCCTTTTAAAAATGAAGACAATGATCAAATAACTAATACAAACGACAATCTAAAATACTGTCTCTCCACATTATTCCCTAGCGATAACACAGACGCCGACAATAGCTATCATTAGTCATTGCGAAATAAATTCGATAATTTTAAGCCTGATTTTAACCAAACAAATATGGAAGAACCCTCATTTATTAATAATGAACAACTAACAATGATTATTAAAACTCTCAAAAATAATAAAGCTGCCGGTCCTGATAAAATTAATAATAAAATAATAAAACTGATTCACAAACACCATCCAATAATTTTTGAAAACATGTACAAAAAAATTTTTTCAATAGCTTATTACCCAAAAGCTTGGCGTGAAGCTAGTGTGATTCTTATACAAAAACCGGGGAAAGATTCTAACAATATTCATTCATACCGCCCAATATGTCTTCTAAATAGATTTGGGAAAATTTTTGAAAACCTATTAAAAATTGAAATTGTGGTCAAATTAAGCGAACAAATTTTCTAGACAGTAGGCAATTTGGGTTACGCAAGGCCTGTCAACTGAACATGCAGTAAACTATGTAATACATAATATCCAAAAAAAATCAAATGTAAAAATAAGGCAATCACTATAACGGTGGACATAAAAGGAGCCTTTGACAATTGCTGGTACCCCGCTCTGTTTAATTCTCTAGAGATATTACTAGTTGGAAATAAAAGATTATTGAATATCATCTACCATTACATAAGTAACAGGAAGATCTCTTTACAAGTAGGTAATGCGTCCGCAGGAAAAGAAACCAATATGGGCTGTCCACAGGGTAGTGTTCTGGGTCCACTATTCTGGAACATACTTTTTAATGGAGCCTTGAAATTATGCTACAATAAAAATGTAAAACTCTGTGCATATGCAGATGATCTCATTTTTATAATTTCTGGAAGCTCAAAAGTGGAACTAGAAAATATAGCGAATGATACCTTAATAAAATTAGGAAATTGGTTAGATAGTGTCAAACTAAAATTGTCAATTGAAAAAAGTTTTGTCACACTTTTCACAAATTCATTTAAATTGAAGAGAAACAACATTAAAGTAAGATTCAAGAACTCTATTCTTAAGGTAGTTGAATACTTTAAATACTTAGGTATTATCATAGATAACAAATTAACTTTCAAATACCATCTTGATAACATAATATTGAAAATGGATACCAAATACTGCAAAATGTTACGAGCCTGTCAAAATACATGGGGCTTCAGTTACAAGTACAGAATTGTATTATACAAATCACTGATTGAAAACACTGTAGCATACTGCTCCACCGTCCTACTAAACCGGCTAAAAGTTAAAACAGTAAAGAAAAAACTTTTTGGTATGCAAAGAAAATATCTAATAAACGCTTGCAGGGGATATAAAACAATTTCACACAGCTCATCTGTAGTTATTACTAATGTACTTCCTGTCGATCTTCTTATGCTCAGAAGGGCAGTCATGTTTGCCATAAAAAACATGGACTTCTTTCCATATCTTAATGAGCAGTTAATAGAAGAAACAAGCGCCATAATCTCAAAATTCAGCCTAAATTCTCGCAGTGAAACCAGAACTCAATATATCTTTGCTCTGAAAGCTATAAAACGACACTACTTAGAAATTTGGCAAAAAAGATGGGAACAAGATAATACTGGCCGACACACCCACAGCCTAATCCCCAATATATTAAATAGATACAATATTAAAATTACTCCTGATTTCTACACTACCCAATTATTAACGGGGCATGGAAAATTTGGGTCTTATTTATTTCTTCTTAAGTTAAGTAATGGTGACAACCCTTCTCGCTGGAATCCAATGAAAAAACTAATATTAAATTCTATTTCAGTGGTTGCTGTTGTATTGCTTTGCACGGGACTTCTTAAATGATACAATTCTACTTCATCTAACTTAACTCCTTCAGTCACAGGTTATCAGTTGCAGACGTAAAATTATAAATTTCGGTATATACGAAGTAATTAAAGAATACTAAAGGTAGTTCTTTGTTTATTTTTTTTAGATACAGGATATATATGCAGTAAAATATTTTTTCATGTACAGTGACCCTTTTTAGATAATTCTAGATATTTTTTCACGCGCTATATAGGTATTTTGATAATCGACACATTCTATGTCAACTAAATAACTTTTATGAGCAATTTTGTCAGCATTAAAAGTTCGAATACCGTATAGTAATAATTGTGACTGAAAGCATTAAGTTTTTTATTCTCGATTATAAAAATGAAATTCTCTACCACCGAGCATTTGCTTTTAATTGTTCGTAAATTTTTCAAATACATACATGTAGCTAATATTTATACATATATTTTCGAATAGCTAATATTTGATACATCTGTTGCTCTTCTAAATTCCTCGATACGAGAGACGGTTATCACCTTTTCCATTACTTCAATAATTTACTCAGATGACATTCGTGTCTTCCTATTCCTTTTTAAATTTCTAACCGCTTGCCGTGATGTCTAAAACTTAACCTGTTAAATTTATGATTACTACTTTACAGCGCTAAAATAAAATAAAAACTTTTCAATTATAAAACAGAAAATAACAAGAACAAATTATGTGACATAAATCAATATAAAATAACGTATAATAAATGTAAATAAATTGAAAAAAAAGTTTATCGAATATCTTGCAATTTCACCAGTTAGCCAATTTTGCACCAAGTTTTTTTTTTTAGTATATAAATTTATTATTGTGAGCTAACCATCATGTTCATTAAGCAACTATGACGAAGTAATCAAAACACGAAGGGGCGCACCCAGTGAACACCCCGATAACACCAACCTATGCAAGGTCAAGCAGTTTCCGACTCCTCAATCTCCATAATTCATCCAAAGTGTCCAAGAAAACCCTAGCCCTAGCAAGTACGTTTGGGCGGCTCTCAAGCCGTGCTATATGTGTTCTAGCATATTTTTGAGTTACATCAACTACATACTGTTTGATTTGTTACATACCAATGCTCCTTAGTTATCAGCCTGAGTATTTTGTTCTGCAATGTCTAAATCATTTTTAGGTTTGACGGCTTCGCACAACCTCAAAACTGCACTCCTTATGTCCAAATTGGTCTTAAAATAGCTGCGTATATTAAAAGTTCTGTTTCTCCCTATGAGCCAGTACATTTTTTTGACACGAATATCTAATTCTCTTTTTTTAACTTATATGTGATACTTCAGTGTTAGGCAGTTGTCTAAATACAGACCTAACGGACCAAGTAAAAAGATAGATTTATTTTCGACAATTATGAAATGTCGCAGTTGTATTTTAGACTTGGTTTTGAAGCCAAAAAAAATTCTTAACGTTCGAAAGAGAATTGAAACTTTCGTGGTTGTTATCTATACTTGTTGATTTTGTTTTTAGACGACAACTACGTCAAAAGTTGACACTGATGATATTTCGAAGATACTTGCAATCTCCATTTTCAAACCAAACCCCACTGTATTATTCATCATCATTAAGTTCTGTCTTCGAATCGGAGGTAGGCGACTACTTATCTATACATATTTTGTTGTACAGTGTAAATAGTGTACAAAGCAATCATAATATTGCCTCAGACTAAATAGAGACACAAACACACGCGGAAGAACTGATTGTAATCGCTTTGTTATCACGACACGATGTAGTCCCGCGTGTTCTTGTAGTGTACTATATATTACTAACGCGCATACATATGGTATTGTGCGTGATGGTTTGCCATTGCATCCCACGCGATATTATTTCTATTTCTGTTTTTTGATGATAACTTTTGCGTCCTCGGGTATAGAAGTCCGTGCTGTAGCCACTAGGCTGTCTCGACGACATTATTATTTTCGCGAAATTTATTGCATCCATTAATTCTTAATATTCGATAGAATACACATTTAATATAGAGCCGAATATAATTAAGTAAACACCAAATACCTGTTTTCCGTTGTCTATAAATTCGTATCGACACGAGTATGTACGTACAATAATGACAGTAAGTAATGTAACGTTAATGAACATTGTACATTTGCCTCCTAACAGTAATTTCGATGTAATGGGATGATATATATTAGATTGTTGAATTCACTAATTGTAAAATTAAGAAATAATTATTAAAAATGAATACGAAATTAAACGACAATATTATTACTTACCATTTCTAAATAATTGTAATCTAATGATGTAAATGTTCTTTATTTGACCAAGTCGGATGGTGGTTTTGTGAAATGTTCCCTCAACTGTCAATCATTTCGAAATAAAAAGTACGGATTATATATATATATATATATATATATATATATATATATATATATATAATATACGAACATACATAAAAACACCCGCTTTATACGTATTAAGTAATGTTTCACGTGCTTGTTTTTAACGTTAATTACAATTGACACGTCGTCAATCCAATATGCTGATAAAGTTTTAGTCGAGTAGCGAATACCCATTTTATCGGGGTTTTTTCGAAAGTTTAATCCACTATTGTTACTATTTCGTACGCTAGATAAAATGATATATAGGTATAACAAGAATTTTAACGTGTTAATCTCATACGGCTACATCATACGGTTACAGCAAGAAATGGGAGGCTGAAAGGATAAAGCAGAAAATTAGGGTCGTTCAGTTTCGCGCTACAGCTAAAATTATCATTCAACAAAAGCTTTATATAGTCGTTGCTTATCGTATTGATGTTTTTTTGTGTGTGTGCTTATGTACCTTAAAACATATGAAGTTACATTCGTCATATGTTTGACACGTTGTCTTACATAATTGAAAGCGAATCTATTATCATTGGAAGAACACATGACGTATGCTCCGAACAAAAAAAAATACTTTGAATAATGGGTTGTTTTTTATTTTAATTTTTTTTTAATACAGCTTCTGAAAAGGATAGCCGTTTTATTTCGGCAATTTTAGATCTAAACTAAATAAGCAGTATTTATAAATAGCATAACATGCGCAGAGGAATAGCCCAATGATTAACGGTGCGCACTGCAACTGATAAGATTTTTAAATAATTTGAGGATATAGTCTCTTAAATATGGTACCCGCAGAGTGTACATATCTGAAATTTTAGTGTATACGGGGACATTAAGGATACAAGTAAGACATCGATTTCGGATTAATTGCAGTCTATTAAAACTAAATTTGAGATTGAAGACCAAACTGGACAAATATATTAAAATAGGCCTAATGATTGACTTGGAGATTATTAGTTTATTATTGATATTTAAATGAGATTTACGGTTAAAAGTGCAAAGACTCATGGTCTACATGCAGAGAAAATGTTAGCATCTTGCCTAAAATGACACGAAGGTATCTGTTCAGACCATTCTATATCGACGCTTACTGACGTGAAGTCTGGTCGGTAAAAACCGTCTTCAACGAGTGAAAAAATTGCTTCCATTTTCGATGGGTTAAGAGCAATTTGCCATTTAGAAAAATACTTGATTACACGATCAACGCCGAATTATAATCAATTGCTGATAGTACTTGGTCCGTAGAAAGTACAATAAAGCAACCTGGATGTCATTTATATGCGGGAGAAAAAAGTAAATAAGAACTGTCCCAATACGCTACCTTGAGTTACCCCGGCAAAACAGGATTTGCTGATTGATCTTGTATTATTTATAATAGGATCTATCGTTTAAATAACTGTCTATGAGTTTAATTAGATAATGGAGGAACCTGGTAGAAATAATTTTGCAAATAATGGCGTCGTGCCAGGTTGTGTCGAAAGCTTTCGCCACATTAAATAACACCATCCCAGTATGTTTATTGAAGTTAAAATTATATGCGATAGAGTCAATAAACCTTACTATTTATTGAGTTGTGGAATGATTTCGTTGAAATCCAAATTGACTACTAGGTATTAAATTATTAAAATTAGTAAAGTCTCTTAATCTTTTCAGAATATTTTTTTTAGCGATTTTGCTAAGATTGCCACGCCAGCTGATTGGGCGGATATGGTCTATCTGTGAGCAATCTTTACCGTGTTTTGTTACAGAAATTATTTTTGCCACTTTCCAACTAGAAGGAAAGTGCCCACATTTAAACATTGTATTACTCAAATTAGTTAACTGAACGATGGATTCTCGAGGTATCATTTTGATGACAGTATATTGGATGCCATCGTGACCAACTGAGTTTTTTATTCTTTGTTGATTTTAGATGTGTAAAAACTTTAATTATTAATTGTTGTTTGGGGTGATGCTATAAATCTATTGACAATTGTACGTATTTTGATTTTTCTAATAGTTTGAAGCTAAATGGATATTTATTATCAAGGTAGCGTGCAGCAAGCAATTTTGGTTTATGATTATATGCGTAGTATGATGATCATAAATTGGGGAAATTGCTTCATGATGTTGTGTATATTGTTTACATATCTTCCAAAAACTATTATTTTTAATAGAAAGGTTAGAAAATATTTTACTAAACTTTTCACTATTACGTCTATTTAGTAAATATCGAACTAAAATCCAAAGTTGATAATTTCTCAACATTTCGGGAATCGGTACGTGAACGACTTTTCGTATACGATCTTCTGACAATATTTTTGATTTTAATCATGGAAGTTATATATGAAGGCATCGAAGGATAAACATTCTGCTTAATAGGGACAGAAAGGTCGACATAGCTTCATTAACTAAGTTCGTAAGGCAGTAATGTTGTTAGGCGTATGAGTTGATATCAGATATATTTTGTTTAAATAATTTCCAGTTCGCACTTTTAAAACCAAATATTTTACATATTGCCAGTTCTGACGATTGTAAATATTGGTTTATGATTAGAGGACAAACAATTGAAAATTTATAGCAACATTTTTGACTAGAGCTAAATCAATAATATTATGACGACAGCCGGTTGATGGAAAGTACGTAGGTTCGCGTGATGCTAATATTCGTATATTATTTTGCAGACAAGTACTAAGTAACACGTTGCCAGCAGAATTTTTATTATAGAAATTATTCTCAGATTTATGTTTAGAGTTTAAATAACCCATTAAAATAATTTTTTACTCGAGGACAAAATATCTTCCCTATACTTAGACATTCGTTTAGGCGGTTTATAAACAGCAAAAATAGTAGCAACTTCTATGTTGCGATTTACATTGTATTACCAACACCAGTGGCATAGCCAGACTTGGTTGAAGAGGTGGGTTCAAACAAAACTAAATTATAACAGTAAACTCGAGTTAAATTGAACTTTAAGTAAATAACCAAAACTCAATTAGGTTAAACCCCCAGCCCTAAGCAATCCGACTCACCAGAGTTATTTTTATACTCATTAGACGTCGAATATGTAATTCTATTAGAAGCGATAGACGGAAGAAATGTTTAACGTCACTAGAACACACTAATAGTATGTTATTGAGGACAGAGGGAGATGGTTACAAAGTACAATAAATTTCAGCGAATAAATAAACGATAAATAATGATTTTATATTTTTTGAAGAAATAATACATAGCAATACTTAACTAAATTTAAAATTTAAAATCTATTCTTCGCCTTTTTCTAGAAAATTCTTCTAGTACCTCCTATATTACAAAACTATTTATTTACTTCAAAAACAACGAAATTTAATAAAAATAAATGAAAATTAAAAAAAAAATACTTTTAACAAATGCAAAATTGCATTTAACAACGAGTATATATTTTCTTATTATCAGATTGATTCCAAGGGGGGGTCAGACCCCCAAAACCAACCCCTGGCTACGCCACTGACCAACAGTGGTTGTTTATGCCAACAGTCTAAATACTATTTAACGGGGCTTTAGCACAGGATCGTATTTTCGTAAATGAGAAATAGTACTACAGTAGAATCGGGGTTCATCTTTTAAAATTGTACAATTTTATCTATATCGACTTTAGTCTTTAATTCAGCACATATTTCATGAATAGATATATTGTTTGGTGTACCCTTCAATATCATTTTGAAAAGGACTATGTTCTTTAGGAGTATAAGAAAAAAATTGGACTTTTTGTTCTTTTAATATATTCTGAAGTCAAAGTCATTAATATTATGCGTATAGAATATAGTTTAATTAGGTTTTGATTTTAATATTACGTTAGAAATTAATGCTATATTTATTATTATGATTCGTTAACTGATCGTCGACAATAATCGCCGGGATAGTTTTATTATATTTACCGTTACGTATATCTGAGATGTTGAAATATTAGTTAGAGTTTTGCGTGTCCGCGTGAATAGCATCGTGGATAATATCCGATTCGATAGGAGTAGGGGAAACCCGATTTCGCGTCGGGATACTATTGATATTTTCGGTTTTCAACTTTTTTGGTTTACTACTGTACCATTATGGTGATTAATAATTACCATACTTTCTTAACAGTTGTAGTAGTCTCGTTAATTAACATTTCCATTACCAATAGATTATTAGCATCGTCGTAATCTTGCGATGTCGATATGACATCCTTATCGTCGGTAGCTATCGTGTATATATATTTCTACGCGATTCCAATCGGCCCGTGGGATGAATAATGGGTGGCTTCCCTTCTCGCAGTAACAAAAACAAAGTCGAGTTATAAGACACAGAGTCAAAACATATTACTTAATAACTGGTGCTCTGAGTGTAGTTGACGAAAATACTTATGCTATTTCGCTCGCGTATGTATTAAGGAATAAAAATGTGGCAGACAAACTTTAAACAGAAGTGATTTCATCTTTAAGAAACATACTGTTCTAATGATGTGAACTTTACAGATTACTGGCGTGTTCTTAAAAATAATATCAATGATGCCTGCAAAGAAAACAAAACGACGTTTTTGGTTTTCGGATTCATCTGAAAAAATCAAGAATCTGCTGAAACACAAAAGAGAAAAATTGATCGGATGGCAAGCTGAAGAAAGAAATAAAAAAAATATGTACAAGAAAAGTAAAGAGGAAGCTCAACGAGAGAACAATAAGTTTAAAACAACGAATGACGGGCTAAATAAGTCAAGAGTAATTCGAACACTGGCGGATGGTTATTACGCAAGAGACCGATTCAAACCATAAAACCGCTCTAAAAGACAAAGCAGAAAGCTCCTATGTAGAAGGAACGAGGCAGGAACGAGATGGATGAAATATTACAAAGAACTGTAGAAACGAATTGAAATATAATAGAAACGTACTATGAACCGTATACTGGAGTCTGGATGATTCTTCGCCGATAGAGGAAGTGTCAAAAGTAATAAAGTGTTTAAAGAACAAAAAGTCGTCAGGACTTGAAGGAATTCCTGTCGATGCATTTAAAATCCGGAAAGAGATTGTTATTTATTAACACGTATTTTTACATTATGTGATCGGAAAAATCAGTACCAAAGGATCCCAAACAAGAATTCATAATGTAGGCCTGTAAAAATAACGGTGATAAAGCATATTGTGGGAATTGTAGAGTATATTTCTGCTATGTACCGCAAGTAAAGTAATCAATAAAATCCTTCAAGAACTCAAAACATTACTAAATGCGTGTGTACTCGAAAAAACAATGCGGATTTAGAGAAAATCGCTGTATCATTTTTTACATAAGACAGCTGACGAAGAAGATTTGAAACAATCATCCATACTGTACATGACTTTTATAGATTATAGATGTCAAAAAATCGTTCGATATGAATTTACCTGATCCGCCTCCTATTCAACGACCTTGTTGCATGTTGCATAGTCAAACATCTGATGTGATGCTTGACGCACAGATGAATTCGAAATTAATACAGGTATAAAAAGGGATGCGTACTCACCCCACGCGTTGTTCAATTTTTAGACGAATTTGATTCATCTAGAATTTAAGCGTAAAATTACGGATGCTTGGGTAGATATTAAATTTCGTGTTGACAGAGAATTATATTATATAATTATGTACAAGGCGGAAGCTGTAGCCACTTCTTTTAAGCTTGGTTGTCTTCCGTATGCGGAATAATGTAGAGCGATAAAGCAAATGAACCAAAAACATAAATGATATCGAACTTTGATAAATGTGAGTAAAACAGAAACCTTGCAGCTGATAAAGAATCACCCCGACTTTAAATTAAGCAATTCTTAGTTGAGGATTATATACTCCCTTAAATACTTTGAAAACTCTGTCAACAAAGAAGCAACTCTCGACCGTGAAATTACTGCAAACACATAAGGTAAATTAACTTGTAATGTTTTCAATTTGACAACTGATACCAAGATTTCGGTTTATAAATCTGTGTTGATTCCAGTCATGATACTCGTTAATCGGGTTAACATAGACGTATAAGATATATACATATATATATATATATATATATATATATATATATATATATATATATATATATATGTATATCCGCTAGAATGACATATACTCCCAGATTTAAATAGCGCGGATGAAATGAAAACAGTTAACTGGACTACTATGCGACAAAAGGATACTAATTCACTCCAAGAGGAGAATGTTATATGGAGCTGAATGCTGGCCGACAACTACAAAAATGGAGCAAAAACTTCATGTACCTGAAACGAAGATGTTACTCTGGTCTCAGACCTGCATACTGCGTGACCATGTCAAAAATGAAGATATAAGGAACCGTGTAAGAGTGGGACCTATAGATCTGAAACTACATAAAGCACGACTCAGATGGTATGGTCATGTAACGAGAAAAGCAGAAAATAGCCTAGTGAAGATGTTGAAGAAATATGATCCCCGAGAAAATCGTCCACGAGGCGGACCAAGAATATGAGGGATGGACTGTGTCATGAACGATATGGGGAAGTTGGTGTTTTGGGATAGAGAATGTCAAAACATGTCTCATCAACCGGACCTCGTAATGGAAAAACGCTAGGAAGGAAAAAATATATCTGCAAAAAAGCAATCTGCGTGCTTAGGCAAGAACTTTGATATCAAATCATATTGGAATGTGCGTGAAAAGAAAATAAATCAATTTATTTGTTAATTTCTAATCAAACAGAAACATAATTTTGTAATGCGAGTAATGACTTGATAATGTTATAGTAAATAATATATGACGAGCAACTATTTTATTATTGTAATTCTTTAATACAATTTTCGAAATAGCTATTTTATTTCGGTATGTTCAATTTATATATATATATATAATGTGTGTGTGTACGTATGTTTGTATGTAAATATATGCATTGTGTTTATATAACTTGCGTTTTATGTAAATTAAATTGACGATATTACTCTCAATCATGAAGTTGCGATTGACTGAGTCCATACCGACGACTACGTATTTCTTTTATTTTCATCTTTGTTACACTTTTTTAAGCTCTCTAACGGTCTTACTTTCTCTGATCTACTTCCCATCTCTCTGTTTCGCCCCTTGTCTACTATATATATATGTATATATATATTTGAAGGTAGCATCAGAGAGATTGACGAAGAACAACATCTAATCGGTCCTGTTCGATTCCGAGCAGCAAAAAATTGTTTCCTACTAAACCAATTTATTTGCATTATAACCCTTCGGGCTTATACTGGGAGTACTAAGCTGTTTCTTCGTCTAAAACTTTAATTTATTCGAAATGCGTTTCAGCTTTTCTGTGTTCCCCTTTTACGATGTTAGAAAGTTTTCACCTTCAGGACCTTCCGATAATAATAACAATAACAGGTAGCCGATAGTCTGCGGCCAAAGATTATTTATTATGTAGCATCCTTTGATACAACAACAAAAAAATATTAATAATAAAGACTAGGAAGCTGCAAAAGACGTTAAGAGAGAAAATTTATTCGAATAGCATATTACGGTGTTCGGTAGTTTACTTTTCATTTTCATTTTTTTTTTTAACGAAATGTTTACTATTCGTATTTTCAGCGTCGAATCGGTAATCGATAGTGATTCGATTATATTTTGAAAGAGCCATTTAATTTACTCGATTAATGGTTTTAATCGTTGCATAATTTTTGTATTTTATAATCGATTAATTTTTAATAACATTTTGCACTATCTGATATAAAAGTATATTTTTATTACAGCGTATTTCATCTTATCTTTGAATTTTTCTTAAGTAAGTACCATCGATATTGAATGCATGTACATCCACAGTCACAGGCGCGTGCGCCACACATATATACACACACACATATATGTATATATATATATATAATTCTTATCCTATTAGTGAAGTGTTTATAATAATTATTTATCAAATTTCTTTCAATGAACGATTCACTTCAATTCTTCTTCTTCTTCTCCTGGTGCCGTATCCTTAATGGATGTTGGCGATTATGTCTTAGCTTGCAATCTGTTGACTAACTTCCGCAATAAAGTTTCTGTATTAAGTCCTGTCCATTCTTTAGCATTATCCAACCATGTTTTCCTTCTCCTTCCTTTTTCCCGTTTTCCAGTGATGTTTCATTCAATTATCAACATTTCATATCTGTTGTTCCTCAAGATGTGCCCGAAGTAAGCTATTTTTCTTTTCTTAATAGTTCTTTTTAACTTTAATCCTTTATTTAGTCTTTTCAGTATTTCCGCATTTGATACTACATCTGTCCATGGAATTTTTAGCATTCGACGGTATAGCCACACCTCAAATTATTTTAATCTATTTAGCATTAATTTTTTGATCGTCCAGGCATCCATTCCATATAGTAGTGTGGCCCATATGTAACATTTCACAAAAACCTACATCTGATTGCCATTTCATCATTTTGTTCACAAATATACCTTTCATGTTACGCGTTTCTTGCATATTAAATTCTCGGGGTACTTTGTACCTCCTGGACCAGAGCTCAACCGGAACAGGGCGCGTCCACAGGTGACGGATAATGGACTGACCTACAGATATGTAGGTTAGCTGCGAAGAAGCCGTCAATCAAATAAGTAGTCGCGGACCAAGAGCGGCTACAAGTGGAAAGTCTCAGGCAGACGATTCCAGTAGTGACAGGGTAGTAGGCATGAGGAGACAAAGAGACAGGTTGGGAACTATGTATAAAACTTTGCTTTCCTAGGATTGCTTACTAACCCTTGACGAGTTGGGGTCGCCTGAATAAATGTCTTGCGGTTGGTATTTTTACACAAAGGCCAAGGGAAACAACCCTGAAAAAAAAAGAAACCAACTGCCTTGCGGTTAAGATGTTTATCCAAAGGCTAAGGGAGTAAACCTGAAAGAAAATCCTGTGAAAGGCAACGAAAAACCACCACCGTATTTCGTTTCCCCAACCAATATAGTGCATAAAGATAATCATACGAATGCTGCACCCATGGGATTTGGTAGGAATACTACATCAGGCAATGGGCGGTCAGACACAGCAATATGAAATGAGTCGAGTTCCCTCACGCCCTCGTTAGTGTGGCACTCTGCAGGTGGGAACAAATGCACGATGGAAGTTAGGGGCAGGAAAGTTTCGAGTACATTAACACTTTACTTGATGATATCACGTAAACTTATGCACACACTATATATCTTATATATATATATAATCATCATCCTTGTCGTATTATACCCTGCAGGACGTCGTGTTTATCCTAGTATACGTTTATTTTTACGTACAAATTCAAGGTTGTTATACGGAGTGGGAAGCCACTGCCTTCTCCGCGATGATTAACAATTATGTAACGGTGAATAACTGTATAAAATTTTACGTCGCGAGTTTATTTCGAGCCTTCGACCGCCAAGTTGACAGACGACCTTTTTTGCGCAGTGACATTATTTATATATATATATATATAATATATACACGTAATTTAATAATTTTGTATGTGTTTCTAAGTAGCCAAAGTTAATAATTTTTAGATGCTCAATTAATTTAATACAACACATATGTATGTTTGAAATTTTATGTCAATACTTTAGTTATAACTTTTTGCAATCATCTCCTAGTATTTCGATTTTGAAAAAATTTATTTTTCGTCTCTTATTGATACTTGTTAGTTGAGGCGGGACAGTTTTTTAACTGGAAGGAAAACATTTGTTTTTTCTCAGACATACCAGATTGAGTTAAACTAAAAAATATCAACATTAATTATTACAATGCTCAGATGTTCTCTTGCCATGATGGGTTTGGTTCCTATCCATATAGGTTCTATCTTGTTTCTGTACCCTAGTATGTCTGTTGCACTTTGATTGTCCTATGTTTCAGGATCTAAGTACTAAATTTAATATACATAGAGCTCTTGTATTTTGTAACACTTATCATTCCAGTATTCTGTCATTTATAGAACCGTCAATGATAAAGAAGTTTAAAAGGAACAAAAGAAAATTCAACCTCGATAGTTGTTATAGCGTTAGTCATTTTTTTCTTTTAAACCGCAAGTTAACGTTTATAAATCTGCTTGTGTTAGGTTGTTCGATAAATAATCATTAAAATGAAACCGTGTAGAACGAAAATAATAAAAAATAATTATAATCAACATTTTCGTTACAGTCATACTTACTATTCATTATGAAATTATTTAATTAATCTAAATATTTAAAAACAAAAATCATTTCCATCGGTCGAGAGGCTCTTTTATTAATTTCAAATGTGTCCGGTGTTAAATATTAGTTATCTAAACGGATCTTGATTGGAGGGGACAATCGTTTAACGGATTCCGAATGAATACTACTACGATAGAAAATTATAGTTACCTGTTTTTATAATTTTAAATACCACGTGAAAGCGCCTATAATATTTCAAGAATCCTGTCTCGGAGATAAAACTTCCGGTTCTAGAATTTCGGTTAAAATAGCGATTATGAATAACGGGATGATAAAGTTATTTCATTATAAATATCCAAATGATCACAAGACTGAAGAAGACGACCTATTGCTTATTTTTTAAGTCGTTATTATGATATAACGACATATCGTTAGTGTGGACGAACTGTAAATGTGAAGGTGATTGAATTATCACGAAGAGTCAAAATAGATTACCGGTTTTAATACACTGTATATATATATATACATATATATATATATACATATATATATATACATATATATACATATATATATATACATATATATAAAACGATGATCGTCGTGTGTATCCTACTTGAAAATATATTAAAAACTAATTAAGAATTGCTATAATTTATGTGATAACAATATTACTTGGGTGCTGGTTAATTTTATTCATAAGACGTTTAAGAATTTATTATGAACAGTGTGTATTATATGCAGAATATATATATATATATATATGTATATGTGTGTGCCTGTGTGTGTGAATATATCGCAAATCGAATAGAGTTGTTAAACCATATCTTAATTGTAGTAATAGTAGCGTTACAATAGTTCTACATGAAGCACCGAAAAAATAACGATAATAGAATCAAGGTTGCGCGCGCATTTGTAAAAAAAAGGTTACAGTTAGTTGATCGTAAGTTAATATAGGTTGTAGTTCTAGTTCTGGTTGTAATCCTAATGATTCGAACAGAGGAAACTGTAGAAAACTGGAACTTAGAGAATAAATTACAAGTATAATAATGTACATGTATATATTGTAACGCATACCTAAATACACTGGAGTGTGAAATAAAATATATTATTTGAAACTTTTTAGCGTAAACTATATATATATATATACTTTATTATTAAAATTAATGTTATACGGTTTTGTTTCATTTACAGAGGTACAATATACTGCACCGCCAGTTTAAGCTTAATCAGTTCACTACTCCCTCTTTAAAATACGTTATAATATGCAATAATATGCGAACCACTTGTACACTTACATTTTCGTGGACTGTGCGTTAGTTTCACTTCCATACATGTACTTATAACTCTTATATGAGATAATATTTATACTGTAATTTATGAGTTCTAGATGTGAGAATTATCAATATACGATATACATATATAAATATAACTCGAGCATTATTGCACAGAAAGTTCACACACACACATACGCATACATACGTGCATGCACGTGCGCAAACATATATTCAGTCTATACGTATAATTTTATTTGGGAGTAAAAAAAATTTTTTTTTTTGGCCCAGCTTGTACCATTTGGCCAGTTTTTTATCTAGTTAGTGTATTTTAAATCTCAATGCCATGCTCGATAAATTTATATAAACTGATTGTAACAGATGACAATGGGTTAGAAACAATTAATTTAACACTCGCAGGTAATGTTAAGGAACACTTGATAAATTATAACGCGTAAATTTATCGGCCACATCATTTCCCGTAATACCACAGTGAAAAGGGACCCATATAAACTTTAGATTTACGATTATAAAGCTGAATAACACGATGTCCCACATCGAATTCTAACATGGATATTTTTAGTTATGGGACCTTAGATAATTTATCACTCTTGTGCAAAATGTGCCACTAAAAAACTGTATCTTGGAATTTCTTATGTAGTACATTAAAGCAAATAATTTAAATTGTTGGACAGGACATTCGTCTTTTCAAAGTTAAATCTACTTTTATTGTATGTGCTCTTACGCGATCTGAGATATAATTGAGTAATGTAAAAATCAAGAGTAACTTTGGTTTTGGTCTATGTAATACATTAGGGATTGAGCTGTGAGTGTATCTCCCGGTGTTATCTTGTTCCTTTTTTCTTTTGGCCAAATTTCTAAGTAGTGTCGTTTTATAGCTTTCAGAGCACAGATGTATTGAATGCGAATTTCAATAAAAGAATTTAGATTGAATTTTGAGATTATGAGGTTCGTTTCTTCTATTAACTGTTTGTTAATATATGGAAAGACGTCCAAGTTTTTAACGGCAATCGTGACCGTCCTACTGAACATGATAATATCGGAGGGTAAATACATTTTAGCAATAATTACAGATGCGTTATGTGAAATCGTTTATAAGAAGTTTTCTTTGCATGCTGCGTTTTAACTTTTAGACGGTTTAATAGCACAACGGTGCAACAACGTGCTAAAGTGTTTTCAACCAGTGAACAATACAACTCCGTACTCGTAAATAACGTCCATGTATTTTGACAGACTTGTAACAATTGACAAAATTTGGTGTCCATAATTATATCGTCGAGATGGTAAAAGTTAATTTGTTATCTACAATAATATCTAAGTATTTAAAGTGTTCAACTATTTTAGGAGTTGAATTCTGAAATTTTACTTTAATGTTGTTCCTTTTCGATTTTAAGGAATTCGAGAAAAATTGACGAAACTTTTTTCTATTGAGAGTTTTAATTTATTCATTCATACATACATACATATATATATGTGTGTGTTAAAAACACGAAAGTATATATATATTCGAAACTACGCACACACACACACACACGCATACACTATACACATACGTGCGCACGCAGGTAGACATATTAAACTAATCGAAATAATTAATAATTTAATGAATACCTGGTATATGTTTTCCATTATATCAAAATCTTTCAACTAGCCATCTCCATCGAGTAGAAACGCATCTATAAATAAAACCGTCTCTCTTCTCTGGATCACCCTATATCTATCAGATGATCAGAAATGCCGCACCCTATTCTTCGCCTATATGTTCTATATGCGAAACCATTCATTTAGCTGACAGTCAAGGACTTTCGTTAATATTTTCGTGGTTTTTAATTTTATCCTACGAAATCGGTGTTTTTTTTGTTTGTAATATATTTTTTCTCTGTGTTCCTTGCGTACCCATACACAGAGAAAAAATATCGTTAATTATTACGGAATACAGTTACGATAAATGTCTGTTGATATGGTTTCTAAATTGTTACGCGCAGATATGTAGTTATCATTTTGGAAACGAATTTAAATTAGAAAATCACTTGATTTTTTATATATGTATATTATTGCATCTAATCCATAGTCGTCACCCTGCGTAGGGTATCGAATTACATTAAATTTGGCAGTGATTTTGTAATTTTTCGTCAATTTTCACGATCCTCTGATTTACGTTAGCATTCCATGGCTACGTGTTGTATTCAGAACAACATTTGTGCAGCTCCTTGGTGTACATCCCAGTGGTCGTTTTCCATTAATTCTCCATTCCTTCCAGTTTTCTTATTACGTGTTCAAATAATTTCAGCACTCTCATCGTGACAATCGTTGTTTTACGTGACACTGATTTCTTGTAACACTGTTTTTTTTTAGTGTCCACGTCTACGTAGCGTATAAACATATTTATAGAGCATTCGTAGTATGTCCCCTATAGTATGTTCGAAAAGGTGGAGAGAATCGTAAAGTCAATGTGATACGTTAACATTTTGAAATGAATTACGTCGAATAAATAATTCGGCGTTCTTAACGAGTGTTAATGATGATGATAACGATTGAATCAAATAGGCTGTTTTTCATTCTGGCAGCCACAATTACTCTGTATTTAAATCGTCGTTAAATATAACTGCAATTTTATTATACCTAAAATAATGTACGATGGAAGACATAAACAAAAGGAAAGGAAATTATTAAAAAAAAAAAAACAGACAAGGTAATAACTCACACGCGGATAAACAAAGAGAGAGGAATAACCTTATTTAAGGATAATAATAAAAAAAAATCAAGAAGTTGAAAAGATGGTCCAGAATAAAAAATCCGCTCGACCAACTAGCTAATCGAGTCTAGTATATAATACCTGCATCGTAATAATAGTGCGTCTATTTAATTTCTATCCTTCAAAAGCCCTTCCGCGACATAATCGGTTGATTATGCCCGGGGCTGTGTTTATATATATCCACGTACGGGTACTTAAGTTTATTATATATAGCTGATTGGGTACGATGGAATACGGACGTAAAACGAAACCTGGCAGTTATCTAAAAAAACTCCGAAGTCTTGTAAACTGTTTTCTAATAACGTGTAATAATCACTGAAAACGTGGCTAAAAAATGACGACTATTACTGTTACCTTATTTATGTTCACGTTATATAAGTTTAATGTATATATATATACACACACATATATTAAAATGTGTATTAGATTGATGGACTCTTAAGATGTGTAAAATAATTTTATAAACCGGATGAAGGAGGATCGCATATTTTTACGCATTTTTTTTAAAGTACCGCCTTCATTTACGCACTACCAGTTGTTAATAATCATGATAACAACAATAATAATAATAATAATAAAATTTAATCGTATACATGCTTAAGCTTTATTTATAGCGAGATACGTTATTCTTAATAATAACTACCTACCCGCGATGGATTTTACAATAATAATCATAATAGACTTTCTAGTTCTGCGGATTAGATTAAATATAAAGAACACCTTCTTGGAAATTCACGCAGGCACGCGACCGACTCTCACGGAAAGTCTTCAGCCGGAGTGGTGAAATGTTGGAACCTGTTCTGGGAACAAAGTGCGTAATAAATACAATCTCAACGTATCTATCGTAAAACGATCCGATTTATGTTTTAATCGGCGTTAAAAATTATTACTCGCGATTTATTTGGTAAATTCCCGATGCGTGATTTTGTACGCCGCGATATTTTCGACCGCTAGAACGGATTTTGAAAATGGGTTTTATTCGTTATAATAGATTCGAGAGTATTTTATAAAAATTTAACGGCTACTCCGTTATCTCGAACGAATCTAGTCGAAATTTCTTTAAATCGGAGGAGAAAAACTACGAGAACAGCTTTCGAAATTAACGATTGGATCTTTGGGATTTTAATAACAGTCGTATTGTTGACGGAAAAGCGATGTGGAATTCAGATTTATTAAAATTAATTAATTAATTACACGATTAAAAGGATGAAATATTCGGAAGCGTGTGAAATGTGACTACACAGAAGAACAATGAAGATATCGTGAATGTAAGAATTGACAAACGATGAAGTATTACGCGAAGAAATGTAAATACATATTAATAGCTGATCCAAGAACCGAACCTTGTGATACTCATGAGTTGACAGTTATCTCGTATAGGATTTTATTTTCTTGATTAAATAGTCCGATTCTCCTATCCGTTAAGTAGTTTTTTGAATAATAGTGCGTATTATAACGGATATATTTTCCCTTGTTCAATAATTTTTGAGAAATTGAATAAGATACATCAAAAGTGACTACTATTTATATTTTTCAATATAGTAGTGTAACTTTCTTTACTGCAAATTCAATTGATTTGTTTTTGAGATGTCCAAAATGATTTTTGTTTAAAAATCGATTTTTCTTTTATTTGTGAGTCCAGAAATATTTTTGTTTACAATGTTTCCCGTATGTTTTACTTGAAATAGACCGTTAATAGGCCTATAGAAGGCACAATCTTTACCGTTAAATTAAACAATTACCAATAATAATAATAATAATACATGTTTAATAACGATAAATTTAGTGACCTAACTCAATAAATAAGATGATATTTATATATCTTATATTAAGGAACGAGCAATTCTCGTCCATATATATATATTTATCTCTAACGATTTGGATGAAATTCTGTACATACCTGTAATTTAATAAACAATTTAAAAATGGCCCATCTGGAAATTAGGAATTGTGAAATTTTGGGCCCCGACTCTGAGCACCATTCCATAAAATTTTGAAAATTTCGACTTTTTCTTCGTCGTCGTTTTCTCGAGACTGATCTAAATGCCCATTAAAAATTTCAATTCGATCGCGTTAACCGTTCGAATATTATAAACTTAGATATTTTATTTTTACCGCGTATGCGTTAGTAAATACAAATAAAATTTTATTTTCTGATACCGTTTCGATTTAAGATATTGAATTTGCCGGAAATATTTTCTAATCTACGAAAGAATTATTTAATAATCCGTTTGAAAAATTCCAAAAAAAAAAAAACAAGGCAGAGGTCTCCTGATATTTGTCAAAACTGAAATTTGTCTTATGACTCATGAAATTTATGAAACGAAATTCTACACGATTAAAATAGTTATCATTCATATATAAATATATTTTCGGAAAACATGATTTTACAGAAAAAAATTCCAAGCAAAAGCTCTGTACATATATATATATATGTATATATATATATATATATATATATATATATATATATATATATATCATCATCGTCGTCGTATTGTTCGTTACCGAACGTCGTGAATTGTACGCTTATTTTTACGTACAAAATGAGCTAGCATTCGAGACACTATTTGTATGCGACGCAGATGCGCGCGCGTATTATGTTATACGGAGTAGGGTGCCACTGCCTTCTCCGTGATAATTAAGAATTAAATAATGATGAAAACCTTCTATTTCGCGTGTTGATTTCGAACCTCCGACCGTCAAGTTGACAGTCGAGCACCCACTAGTCACGACCTGAGACAGATTCAAATGCTGAACGCCCCAATCAACCGTGATTTTTTTCTTTATGTTGCACAGTTAGCTGAATTTTCAATGTCATTAGCAGACAGAATGTAACGAATATTTTCTAACAGTACTTTTTGCAATCTAGGCTGTTTTGCATTCTCCTCAAGATTAGGTTTTATTACTGATAATGCGAGCTCTTTCAAATATTCTCTTCCGTTTCAACTATCATTTTAGCTGCGAAATTGTTTCCAGCTTACAAGTTATGCGCCTTCTTGATATGTGTTTTATACTTTTTTAAGCCATCTGGGTTGCCTTAAGGCCGGTAGCCCCCCCGTGGGTGCGTCACTGTATATATTTGTATAAATGAAAGAAATACGCCCCAACCCTAAAACATTAATACGGGAAATGTAAGTGCATTTTTTGTATTTACCGCCGATAAATAAGATTTTATCGGGTTTTCAGTAACAGCGGGCAATTATTATAATTTTTCTCGTTCTTTTCATTTTCAATTCGTTATATCCAAACTATTTTAATATTTTAATACTTTTTATTTAATGTTTTAATACTTTTTATTTAATATTTTAATACTTTTTATTTAATATTTCAATACTTTTTATTTAATATTTTAATACTTTTTATTTAATATTTTAATACTTTTTATTTAATATTTTAATACTTTTTATTTTTTCAGTCTATTCTTAGTATTTTTATCGGTGTTTTATCGTATTCATCCGGCCGTAGTAATTTTTTCGACGTCTTCATTGGCTTCGTCCGCGTTAAGTTTTCCGATCTTTCTTCTATTTTCCAGTTTTTTCTTTACGTAATAGCCGAAACGTTAGCCATCTACGAAATATTAAGTCGGGCACTGGATGGTTTTTCGAAAGTAAAGAAATGCGAAGATTTAATGTAAGAGCGGGTGGGAAATAGCGAGATAAATGATATCGCGACCGATGTTTAACGCGAAAAATGAAATAAAAGAGCGTACGAAAAAAATTCAGGCGCCATTTTTTCTTTGCAACTGGCTAGTTTTTCCGGGTCGACGAAGCTGGACGAATATTATTAGACGGTTTTTTAAATTTACGCGTCGATACCCAAACAACGACTGATGATCAAAACTAATAAAATTAATCACTTTTTAATTATATTTAATAAAAAAAACTTGGCGATAATAATTACAACCGAATTAATCATATCTTCTTCTTCTTCCTTTAGTGCCTTCTTCGATTATCGAAAGTTGGCTTTCACATCTTGCACTTGTTTTTTTTTTCTATAAATGTCGATCCCGAGCGAAATGGAGTGAATCCTCTGTTACCGTATATATTTGATAACCATCCGCGATCAACCTCAATTAATTACATGTATAAAACTATTGCGTTAATAGGTTATATAAATCTGAGATAATAAAGGCTAAATTCCAGCATTGGAAGGCCTTTGTTAGCGCTAGCTCTATACTCTGGTCTCCGAGCGTGAAGTAGATGCTTTATTAGACCATTTTTCCCCTTCTGAAGCTGATTCTCTTTTGGTTTTGCTTCCTGTTTTTAGACTTTGGAATTTTCCCAGATTATTGGAAGACAGCCTGTCTGAGGTTGCTCGCTAAGCCGAGTAAAGATCGTTCAGAGTTGTTGGATTATAGGCCTGTCTCCTTGCTTAATTGCATGGGGGGAGGTCTATGAAAAAGCCATCAACGAGATGATATTATTGCGGGAGTTTAAAGTCAGAAGCACGTTGTACCACCACCAGTTTGGTTTTCGTTCAGATCTGTCATCTGAGCATGCAATTTACACATTAGTTTCAACAGTCAAGCAATACATTTGTAATGGTTGTTCGGCTGCTGTCATTTCTTATGATATTAAAGGGGCATTTGACAATTGCTATTGGTCTGCAGTTGTCGATATCCTTAAAAATAATAGTATTAATCCCTTTATTATCAATGTTATTATAGATTATTTTAATAATCGTTCTGCAACACTTAAACATGGATCATCGGCTGGTACAGGATATCTACATGTGAAGTTCCACAGGGTTCTGTCCTAGGACGTACTCTGTGGAACATTTTGTATTACTATATAGTATTGATAAATTTTGCGCCCATGTTAAAGCCACTTCTCAGCTAATTTCCTATGCCGATGAACTATGTTTAGTGTTTAAAGCATACAGGTCTTCGTCACTACCATTTCTCGTATGTATTTCTAAATACTTGGAGAGTGTGGGGGCGGAGTTAGGATTAATGTTTTCCCCAATTAAATGTAAATTTTCTGCGTTTGGTAATGCCTCCGTTGTTGGCCGGGTCAAGGAAATGGAATTATTATCTGATTCCAGCATTATACATACATCGTCATTAAAATACCTTGGCATTTTAATTGATGAAAAATTAACATTTTTACCCCACTTTTAATATATTTCTACGAAACGTATGGGAATTTTTAATAAAGTATTACGCATATAAAAAAATGCTTAGGGTCTGGCTTTTAAAGAACGTTTCATATTGTATAAAGGCGTATGGGTATGGTTCGTCCATTTATTTAAATATAAAAATACTTGATCTGGTCAATAAACAGCAAAGGAAATTTTTGCTCCGAATGAGTTCATTGTACATGACTACTTCTACCTCTGCTGCTTCTGTGGGGGTTCTGCCTTTGGATTTATATCTTACTGGCAGGGCTCTCACTGGCGAGCATAAGCTTGTCGGGAGATTGTTCAAAAATGTAACACATTCTAACCTGCTTGAAGGTATCTCTGTTCAACCAATGACAAATCAAAATTTTAAAAACATACTTTTTCTTTATTAAACGCGAAGTGGCAGGATAATTGGGACACTGCAATTACAGACAGAAAGACTTATGCTATTCTTCTAGATATAGCTTCAGGTGTTGACTGATCATGACAGGTTTGTGTCCTATCTTTATAGGTTCAGGCGTGCTGATGATTCGGTGTGCGCGTGTTGTACTGTAGGCGAGGTTGTTGATGTTAATCATATATTTGTGTGTCCCACTTTCGCCGCCCTACGTCGTAAATTTGGTATTAACAACACAGAGATTTTTTAATTAGGCAAAAGAGCTGAAAATTTCCTTATATACGCTGAACAGGTTATGCGAATTAAGTTTAAAAATTTTATCTATTAATTAACACTTAAATCAATCGTGACGCCGGGACTGATGTAGTTTTTGTTAGCGTGGTCAACTGTTCAGCATCTACTTTTTATTATTATAATTAATTATTACAATTTTATAATTAAGTTCTTGTTTATCATTTTCTTTTCTTTTCTTTTTTTCACTTTTTTTACGTTGATTTCATTTGTTTAATCCTTATTTATAATGTTTATTTACTTGACTTTAAATTATAAGCATAAACTTTGCGAATGTATATTAGATGGAACAAGGGACTCTCTCATCCCTTCTTCCATCGCAATAAGTTAATTTAAGTGCGGAGATGCTGCGAGCTTCGTCATTATATTAATAATCTCATTTGATTTTGTAGAGGGAGGAGGGTTTTAGTGAGTAAAACTCCCACACTAATTTTGTCTCCCTAATAAAAAAAACTAAAATATTTTTATCATCAGTGTCTTTTGAAGATTTGCCCCTCCGGCTTTTTTTTTTAAAAAAAAAAATTAATTACATATAGATGCGGCAAAATATTAAAAGTTTTACAATATATTAGAAAGCTACATAGCGTTAAAATCGATTAAATCTTATAGAACTATCAGCTAGTGTCTTCGCGTGTATTAAATCATTCAATTATGAAATAAGTAAACGTAACGTACTTTTAATTAGAAATAATATAAATATAATTTATACCTGTATTGAAACAGAATATTGCGCGTCAGAACTTTATGTAGAATATATATATATATATATATATATGTATATATATATATAAACAAAACAGTTGTATAATTTACAGGCGGTACTAATAGATCGAAAGTTAAGAATGACCACCAAGATCAGAATAAATTTGTACTTAATGTCAGTTGTAAAGTACGTATTAGAGACCGAGATATTGAATACAGGCAACATTAAATGGCTAAACGCATTCTAATTGTGGACATTACGGCGAATGTGGCAAATACCATGGACGACTAAAATAACGAATATATGGAATTACTCGAAAAAAGTGAGATGAAAAAAATGACTCTGATAAGAAAGTTTGCTGAATACAAGATCTAGGAAGGAGGAATATTATTGCAGGAAATGCAAGTCAGAATTGAAAGAAAAGCGATAGTGGGACAAGGAAGGATGAAAATGATAACAGAATTCGGGAAACGACAACCAGTCGGGAAACAAACCGTTTAATTTGTATTTATTAATAGCGTTAGAAAACACCGAGTATGGATAACTATCGCGTCCCTGTTCTACGTATCCTGAAAATATCTCTGTAATTTTGACGTTCATTCGAATCAACATAATATAACATACTTTGTAATTCAATATATGTATATAAATAAATAACCGGTTTTTGATTACTCGCCACATTTAACCGCTCCAGATTTTTTTTTGGGACACCTCGAGAGTCGCGTTTACGAAACACGTCTACGAGATCTGGAATACCTGAAAACTCGGATTTCTGAAGAAATTTCAAAAATTCTGCGAACTATGCTCGAAAAAGTCTTGGAAAATTTGATAAAAAAACCTGAATGAATGTATTGTTGCAAATGTCGGTCATATGAAAGATGTGTTCCACAAAGGATTGTAAGCTAATATCTCGTTTCCTTATTTTTAAATAAAATTTCGTTTAAAATTTTTGGTCAGAAACGTCCGTTTTTTCTGGGTTACCCATAGTTTACGACCGGCCATAGTGTTTTTTTTTTTTGTAGTATAAACATCTAAAAGTACGCGAATATTTTTGCGTGGATAAAAAATATGTATTTGCCTCGTACCACCATTTTCGAACTTAAGATTATGTGTAATTTTAATTATTTTATTTATTGCCGAGGTAAATTTTTTCGGCATTAATAGTTTTATAATATAAAAATAATTATGTAATAAAAATCTCTTTCTTCTTCTTCTTCGCGTGAGCCGAACCTATTCACAATTTGTGTAATTTCTTCTAAATGGTCGATAATAATCGTCCGGATTCTTACGACGAAATAATAATACTGTTATTCTTCCTCGAATATCGTAACGTGGTAGAAAAGGGTTTACTTTAGAGTAAATAAAATTTAATTTACAGCGAAAAAAAATTAAAAATTGAAGCCCGACGCCGTATTTCAAATTTGTCGAAATTTGTAATGTAATATTTTAGAGTCTTCGTCTTCTTGAGATTTATTCGCAAAAATTTTCGATACTAGGTTGTCTAAAGGCGAGCTTTTTGCTAAACGTTTTAGGCTGCGACCGAGTTAATATTCGCCAGCAACGTCGACGAATAGAAATTTTCAACTTTTTATTTTTCGACTTTCCGATTTTCCGAATTCCGCCTTTCATTTTTTTTTTACATTGTTCTCGGCAGTTTATCGAAATGTCCGTTTCGAATGGTATTTAATAAATTTTTTCGCGAAATTTTATCTCAGTTTCGCCTCTTCCTGCTCCCACTTCACTTCGAAGTTAACGCGGTACAAAAACTTTAACATCTTTTTTTCCATAACAAAAGTCACTTAACGAGTACACTCTTACTCGCTTCTACAATTTCGCGGTTAAATTTATATTCGGGCGTCTGTAAAGTTGACTACAACTTTTATTTCTTTCGAAAATTCCGAGTATTTAAATAATGTATTCGAATTTCAACTTTCGAATTCTTTTTACTTTGTTTAAAAAAAAAAGACAAAAAAAAATAAACGAAATAAAAAACGGCCCGATTTTTCTTTTAAAAATCGCTCTTTCACCGGTTATTGCGTAAATAAATGGGGGGGTTCCTTATAAATTGAACAGAACGCTTTCAGGTGGTGTATCGTCTCGACTAAGATTGCAGAATGATGAGATTTATTTGAATTTCGAGATAGTAGACAGGGCTAATTTTAAAAGGAAAAGTTTAAAAAATCATTAATTTTTCTTGAAAATATATATACCAACATAGCGTACTAAAACTTTCTACCAGTTCAGCTATAACATTTCTCACATACAATGAGTAAACTTTTAATAGCCTTAAACAAATTGTCTCTATTTTTTACATTAAGACGTATTCGGTAGATATAATTTTCACACTAAAAAGGGTATTCGATAGTTATAATTTTTACACTAACAGATATTCGGTAGATATATAGATATTATATTTTTACACTTAGCGGTATTTGGTAGATACAATTTTCAGACTACAGGTATTCGATAGATATAATTTTTACACTAGGAAGTATTTGGTAGATATAATTTTCACACTAAGAAGTATTTGGTAGATATCATTTTCAGACTAAATTCGGTAGATATAATGTTTACACTAACAAGTGTTCGATAGATACGACAATGGCTGCTCGTGATTAAAAATCTAGCGGTTGCAATTACACCTCCCCCTCGCAAACATATACATATACAAAAAATGTTTAGTTTCACACATCGCAAAAAGTAACATTAATAAGATCGAAGTCAAGAAATTGTAATATAAATACAAGAACCTTTTAAACCCGCAATCAGAAAAACTAAAAATTACAAAATTATACATGCCGTTAAAAAAAATGTAATATTAAACCAAAGTATATTAAAAACTTATTTCCGCACGAGTAAGTACAACATTTATACAATTAGAAAAGTAACGAAATTAAAATTACAGAAGATAACAAGTATGTATCCGCAAACTTTTAATTGAATTCACGTTGAAAAAAAAAATACTATCAACAATATTAATTTTTTTTTGTTTAATATTACATAAATCATGCCGTTTGTAACTACCAGGGTTATTACAGCATAAGGAGATATGTGTCTAGTTTATATGTATGCTAGGAGTCCGCTTTCTCTGGAAAAAGTCAGAATTCTACCTATCGATTGAGGGTTGTTTGGGAGTATTCCGTGTGTCGGGCCCTGAATTTTATGTTTTAACCTGTGTGGTGTGAGTGTTCGGCAGTAGATTAAGTATGCGACTATTGGTAAATGTCCGCATAGGGGACAGTTTGTTGGTGAAGAGCTTTTGGTATACAGATAATTGTGTGTGATACGACTGTATGACCCACACGTAGACGGTTTATCGTATTCTTTTTTTTGCTTGTGCCATCTGGAGGCCACCAATATGGTTGATTTATGCTCCTCAGAAAGGTTGTTTGTAAGATCCAGTCGGTGGCCCATTCTTGTTATTAATTTAAAATACTGAAATGAAACCTTTCAATAAACTATGTATAATAGTTAAGTATTTTTATTTTTTCACAATTTATACAAAACAATCCTCTGAGAAGGAAACGATCAATTGCGGTATAAATAATAAAGCTTCAACGAGAAAACAATTCTATATTGTATCAGTCAGTAATAATACAAAATAACATAAGAAGGCAATGAAAGAATTCATAAGCGGAAATGTACACAGTAAAAGAAACACCGATAGAAATTCGAAGAGGAAAAACTAATCTCCGAAGTAGATTCCTTCATTTATTGGCCGGTAGTATGCGCACGCAACCGCACTCACATGTTATGAACAACACAAAGAGAAAAGTCTGTTCTGTCGTGTAAAGTGTGTGCATTTTGGCGACTCTGGTTGCAAAACGATTAGCGGTCACTAATTTAGATAAACTCTACACCCATTGTAGCACTAGGCGCAAAATCTTCACGTGACCGTGTATATGGCTTTCCAATGCCTTCTTCAGGTTGCATCAAGCGTGCAACCGTCAACCGTTATGACAGATATTTCAAAGACACTTCTTTTTATAATATATTCTACGGTAAATGCAATTAAAATTCACTTATTTTATTTAATCTCTGTGTAAAATAATTAGTACTTTTAACAATTTTATTACATCATAAATTTTTATACTGTTCAGTATATTTCTGATGGTTGTGCAATCATGCAACCTTCTTCATAATATAATTCATAGATATAGGGTATATTTAGATTTTTTTTTATATTTCCATAAAGCACAAACATTACATACATGCACTCGCACAAAAACAAATATATATATTACGATACATTGATATATATATATTATTATTTTCGTGGTACACTTCTAGGGAATTATTATTATTAAGCTAAATTAACGTGCCGTGGGCAGCGACTAAGGCGAGAGGCACGAGGAAGACGAAATTGAATCAAGGAGTAGAAAAGTTAGATTAGATAGAAAGGAGTATTCATCTTTGAAAAGAAGAGGGAGTGAGGAGAGTAGGTTGACAATCTGAGTGAGGAGTAGAGAGTCAATGGGGATATTGGAGACGGAAAAGGTGACGCTCGGTGCACTGAAAAGCCCGAGTTCTATTCATCAGGAGTGAATAGGTGAGTGTAACGTCTTCTGTGTGGTTTGGAAGAGAAACCTTCCAAGGTAAAACGGAGTTCTTGATTTGGCGACGTTTATTTAATGAGGAGGTTTAAAATAATTAAAAGCGTAAAAGTGTATTTAATTTAATTTTTGTTCATATTTAATAAACTATATACCAATAGCAATCGATTAAATTGTAAAAAATTATTTATCTCTTATAAATAACATTTATTAGGAAATATTAAAAATTCTAAAGATTCATAACATTAATAAGATGATTTCAAAGAATAATAACGATTAAAATAATCAAACCATATCAAACTACCGTACTACTGCGCATCAATAACAATAGCAGGAATTTTCCCTATAGATTTAGAAATACATAATCTATATATTTTTTAATCGAAAATAATACGATCCACGAATTTAACTAACCAGAATATATAAATAGAAAATTCTTATACAAAAAAAAAAAACAATTTAGCCCAGAATAATTCAAAATGATACTAAGTAAATATAGCGCGATATATAATTATTTAAAATACATACAACGTATTAAAGTATCAACATTTTCCTAATTTGAATAAGAGACTGATACTAAGTAAATATAGCGCGATATATAATTATTTAAAATACATACAACGTATTAAAGTATCAACATTTTCCTAATTTGAATAAGAGACTCAGTAATAATCGTTTTGTTCCAAATTTTTATAATGCGCAATTTATTACTGGTGATGGCAGTTTTAAAAAAATATATCTAAGACGTTTTGACATGGCAGAAACAGAAAACTGTATATCGTATAATACTGCAGTCGCGGCTTACTGGGCAATGATGTAATTGCTTAGATTGCGATGTGACAGGATTAGAGTAAATAGCAAATATAACGAATTGAATAAGTTAGCCATCGAAGAAATAGGAAACATTATAATTTATTATATTAAGGAGATTAATTTGATTCGTATATTACATAGTTAAATTTTAAATTATAGATATTCGAGAATGTAAGTAAAATATTGAAAATGGATTTTATGTTGGCGATAAACTTAATTGGATTGTGCCACCTTAAATTTTCATAACATAAACTTGTAATTATTAAATAAATTATGAAACGAAAAAAAGAAGAAACTAAAAACGATATAGAAGAAAGTTCTTTAGTTCCACCAATCGTTTTGTTCATGTAATATGTAACGGCGTTAAATAGTTAATTCAGAGATATATTTTACTAAGAAGAATTTTTACCTAAATCAAATGAAATTATTACTAATATAACCAATTTTATCTTTTTTTTTACAGGTGCGTTATATCGTTGTGTTAGTTCGCGATGCGTGTAACGTAAAAGCCGGGAAATATTCAACGCCTCGTGGAAACTACATCATCAAGTTCCTGCCAGGATTTATAACCAAGTAAGAATTTTCTGATTATTATTTACTCACACACTACACATCGTGTAAATGTAATTAATATTTAGTAATATTCCTGATCCTCTTATGTTCCGACCCATTATAAAGACTGCGGGTAAACTAGTTTAATCCCCCGTATAAAACAGAAGCATTCCATCTTACGACGCAAATGTGAGAACTCGAAGGTATATTTTGGAATAATAAGGTTAATTTTAACGCTAACTCAAAATATCTTGAGTTGACAACGGATAGAACGTTGACATATAAATCGCATACTGAGAAGTGGCGCAGGAAATTAGGACAAGGGTTAATTTGACAAGGAAAATCGTCGGCACAGATGGGTAACTGCGGCAAAGTGGCTGCCGACTCAGTAGCTGAGTACTTGCGCACCTGTTTGGCTAAACAGTGCACATGCTAAAAAAATACACGTCCAGTTGAGAGCTGAAAATACAAATAATTAGCGGGATATTAAGATCAGCAAATAAACAGTGGCTATCTGTGTTCTCGCTCACTTTGGCCCTCCGCGAATAAGACGAAAGGGTGATTTCTGTAAATTTTATGAGAATTTTTCACATACAGAGAACCGCTTCATGCGCGTAGACAAAAATTACGAAGTGAACTAAAGCTAGATGGTTACCCTGGAGAACAGCAGAAAAAAAACTGAGAGGGAAAATGGAAAAATTAATGGGCAAATAGCGAAGCTATCAACGTAAATTATAGTATAAGAACCTAGTAGAGAACCCGTAGTACATCGTAACGGGAATTTTGTAGCATGAATAGTTTTCGTATGGGACGTGGTAAATGGCTGAACAAAGGGAACATTGAAAATCGTTTGTATAATTACAACATGTCTTCAAATGGTAGCAGAATTAATAGATATGATATAGGCAAGATTACGAATAACATGTTCCAGTGGATATCTCGATACAGATGTTTAAGTTCTTTAGCTCCATAGGAACGAACGAATAAAGCCCAAACGACCAAAATAAAATTAGCTTATTCGCAAATTTTAGATGAAGAAACATTAACATTTTCAAAACCGAATAATTGCTTAAAAGGTGTGCTTTTCAAATTAACTAGGCGATTAGCCACCAATTTAAAATCCTACGTAGCTGATTGGAACAAGCCGACGGTCAATGAAAGATCAACACACCTTCGTAATTTTGACGATATCATTTTCTCATTTACCTGCCAGAAACATCAAAACAATTACAACCTTTCGCAAATGATAATATAAATGTAAATTAACAATTTGATAAGGGTTTGATAATATTTTTTTAAATAAATCGCAATTGAATAAAAATGGAGTAGATGAAATTATTATTGTATATATATATATATATATATATATATATATATATATATATATATATATATATATATATATATATATATAAATGAAACACGAACCATCTACTGGTGTTACAATGTTCATTTGTAATATAAACTAAATTTGAAACGACATCGAAGGAACTGGATCAACAAGAGGTTAAAAAACTTTAAGGATAAAAATATGCATAAATATAATAAATCAAATCGTTTAATTCTTCATCTTAAGTTCAAAAAATGTCCCCCTTAAGATTCGATAATAAATAATCGTATTTTAAAATTATTTTACGTAATGCTCAAAAAGATTTTTCACGTTTTGTTTACCGTATTAAATGAATGTACGATAAACTTTCCCCACCATAGACGAACACATTGATTTCGTACGGAACTGGAGATACGGTTTAATGACCTGTTGAAAAAGAGTTCATCAATTACGCGAAGAATTTTAAAATAAATTATATATATGTGTGTGTGTGTGTTTTTGTGCGTTTGAGTGTGTGAATTTCGCATATAAATTCGATTTATCTATTCAATCTGCTCTCTCAGTGATACATATTTTTTTTTAGCATGTACCGAATATGTGATAATTCTTTCTGTAATGCCGCTTGCCCTTCTTTTCAGCATCTTTAGTCATCTCGCAGCCTACGTGCTTAAAGATTTCACTTTTATTTCATACATATACGCGTATATACTGAAGTGCATATATATATATATATATAATGTTTCCCGTAACTGTGTAGGTCATTGGACTTAGTAGTGGTTTCTTTGATGATTTGCGACAATATAGTGGGCGTGCAGAATCATCTTTCTGTTTTAGTAGATAATTAATAACAACTTCCTCGGTGATCGGAAATCGTGTCTACGCGATTTTATCATTCATTTCTCTGATATACTTATTAATATCGTCTCGCTCTAAGTATATATCTATCCATGCGACTATGCGTATACATAATTAAACGCGATGGTATAATTGCTAGAACGTTCGACTGTCAACCCCGAGGTTGGGCGGCATAAAGTTTTTATTATCGTGTACCACCTCTACGAATTTGGAAAGATAACTCTTTATTACAAAGTACGTAAAGATTAAGTTTTCGATTTTGGCCAACTGCAAACCACGGAAACATTACACACACATAACTTCAATTTATATTCCTTTCGTTTCCTCTATTGCTCAATGGAGCCTCTAACTCTTTCGGAATGTGTTTGGCTTCTTTCATCCGTCCATATTTTCCGAACTTCTTCGCTACGTTTTCGAACTGATCTCATTTTCGGTCCTTTCTTTCCCGTTCAGATATGTGTTTCACGCATTTCATATCTTTCTTCACTTCTATAATTCACGGCACCCATAGTTTTTTCGGTTTCCGTCGATGAAATCAAAAGTTCTTTTTGTATGGTAACTCTTATCCACTCGTTTAGGATGAAATGCGATTTGTCTTTTCTTCTTAGTATCACGGATATCCTTAAATTCTTTTATATACGTCTATATTACAATTTCCATTTATATCCGTCGTTTCTTGGGTCTCCAGAATCTTTCGTATTATTCTTCATTCCTTTTTAACCAAAGGATCCCTTCCTTTACAGGAATCTTTTTATACCTATTATTATTAATTAATTTCAATTTAAATAATTAATAAAAATACGAATATCTTTAGTCGTTTTAGGTTCGTTCTATTAGTTCGAGTATTAGACATATCCGACTGAAGTTAGATTTTTCTTTATATATTTGTAATTTTAATAATTTGGCATAAATGAGCGATTTCTGTTGAAAATTCTACTACTTCTTTTTTCGTTCTTTACTAAATAAAACAAAGGCAGAGAGATTTGGATGTATAAATATATATGTGTATATACATATGTATATATATATATATATATGTGTGTGTGTGTATATATCGTGTGCGTGTTAATAACACAGAGGAGCTATACTAACGCCTAGTAGGAGACGACCTAACCATTACTGTCGATCAAACAGTGACAGATGTAATTCATATCAGCCTTTTGCCAACAAGTCTGTTATTTTGGACACCTGTCACAGATTTTTCTCGTGTAATGCCACTTATCGAATTTTATTTTTCCACGGATTCTTTATTCACATCCGAAATATATACATTTATACGAGTTATGCGTGAGCGTTTAGAGGCACTGATATGTAAATTAAAATAGAAAATTCTGAACTCCTGTCATCGTGTAAATTTTAAATCGTCGTCAACGATCAGATTTTTTGTGGTTCTTTTTAACAGACATTTATTCTGTTATAGCCGAATTTTTGACGTTCAAATTTTATGCTCTATTTTTCTTATAAGCTTATACGTATGCATCCGAATAAACACACGAACGAACCAACCAACCTAATCAACTAACCAATCGTAGTAGTAGTAGCAGCAACAGCTTGTTACTAGGTGCACGATATGACAATTCGAAAATATCTGCGGATAATCTGGCGTCAAGCGCGAAAAATAGTCGGCTAGATGAACGATGTAACGTGCGATAAATTTTCTTTCTTAATAATTCCAATTAAAACAAACAAAATATTAAATACTACATATGAAAATTCTAACCGAATTTCGTTAAAATCGTTTAAACACTTTCGCTCGATTAATAGCATCCGTTATTTACAATGGTTTAATGTCGCATTTTCACGACTACTTATAGGTGTATTGTGTGAATTTCGGGTATTTAAAAAAAAAAAATTTAAACAGAATAAATGCAAAAAACAATCGTTGGGTAATAATGGAATGGAGGTTGAAAAGGAAATAAATGTAAAACGACACACCATTAGATAATTCTCAAAAAATAAAATGATCGAAATTAGAACAAGTAACAAAACCAATTTAATAATAGCCACAAAAATTGGTTGAGGAAAAAAATATTAAACTAGATCGTGTGATGTGTAAATGTTTTTCTTAATGTTTTTAAAACGATTACGTAAAAAGAGTAAAATTTTTATATATATATATAATATTACTGATTGCCGTTTCAGCTACTTCGTCTACTTTATTTATATATATTGTGCTCATGAAGCGAAAAGAAACTCTTCTTTAAAATTAGCATTTTTATTTCCAACGTAAAAAATATATATGCATTTATACCTGTATATATTGAACACACACACATATATATATAATATTTCTTATAATTTTTTATCTACTATGTACACTTTATTATATATATATATATAGATATACATTTGTACTTATATGTACTCATTAAGCGAAAATTGAATATTCCATTAAATTAGCATTTTTACTACAATCAGATATATACACATAATATAAGTGCGCACGTGTTTTGCGTGTTTGTGTATATTTGCATGTGTATGCATATATATATATATATATATATATATATATATATATATATATGTGTGTGTGTATGTATAATATATATAATATTTTTGTGTCATTTAAATAACGTCTACACTTTATACGCCGTCATCTGTTGAAAATGCACTCTTCTTTAACATGAGGATACTTTTTATCGGTTCAAAAAATATATATATATTTTTACATGTACATACGTATATATATATATATAGTATTTTTTATATTCTTTAAAATAGCAATGCTAATTAGCGATCTAAAATTTATTTATATATATATATATAAAATACTGAACGATCCATTATGTTCCTCTGGATCCCACCACATACTGGAATTGCTGGAAAGGCGGAAAGGCAACAAAGGAAGCAGCAGCTGCATTACCCGTGACTAATTTACCAATTCCATTCGCAGAGCTCAAGAGATACATGAGACCATCATTATTTCGTTTATGGCGAGAAGAATTACACTTCACACCAACATCTAAAAACCACGATCCAGGATCCAGTAATGCAAAAATTACACCCTAGAAGACCTACATACAACACCGAAGAGATGACGTAGTCATCAGCACACTCCAACTGGGCCATATTATGCTAATACATGTATATCTTCTAAATAGATTAGAAGCTCCGTTATGAACGGCACGCAACGTTATGCACCTATCCAACGTATACTAACAGAATGTTCTCAGTACAGCCTACAAAGATCATAATACGGCTTTTCATCATCATTGCAGCTACTCCTTGATGATAACATTTCTACACTGTGACGTCTCATCCTGTTCCTGCAAGATACTGGACTATATCACTTATGTATATATACATATATATATGTAAAGTACGATTATATCGTTCTTTAGATAACAGCGTCGTTTGTATGTTATCTGTTGTAACGTGAACAGTTAGTTTTAGTTTCCGTAATCTGTCCGTGAGAGAAATGATTATTTCGTTTCCGTTCGTCGATTGGCGCTTGTAATATCGTGTATTTTCGATTTCTTCTGTAAAGTTGCAATAAAATACAATATTAAATCCGATTTAATAAGACCAAGGGACACCGAGATCGTTTAATATTTGCCATAGGAGTTCCCATTGGATGTGGTCGAATGCTTTACTATAATCAATGAAGCAGAAGTATGCTGTGACATTGAATTCTCTACATTTTTCGATTATTTGTTTTAAGTTCATTATTTGTATTCGTGTGCTTTTGCCAGAAATGAACCCCGCCTGTTCTGAAGATATTTGCAGCAATACGAATGATTTTAATCTTTCATGAATTAGTGAAGCATTACTTTACTGGTATGTGATATTAATGCTATTGTTCTATAATTTTCACATATATTTCGTTCTCCTTTTTGTGGATTGGTATATATATATATATATATATATATAATATAGATCTTGCCAAGTCATTTGGTCACATTTCTGGCAAATATGTTTCTTCTTTTTACTTCTTCTGTTATGGAGAGAATATGTTGTTGATATTACGAAGTTGACGTCTTAACTATAGTTAGTTCTCCAGATCACTCTACTTTAAGAAAGCAATACCACCTCGTTTAGGCTTAAACAGCAGTATTTTCAACTAATAGACTCATCGTGTCTATGTTGTACTTTATTACATTTTCCATTAATTTTTCTCAGTAATTGTAAAAATATTGTATATATATATGTGTATATACACATATATATACATATACAATCGTATCTTTGCCGAGTATCGTAACTAGCCATTGTACGTTTATTTTAATGTGTAAAATGCGCTAGCATACAAGACACTAATTATAAGCAACACAGATGGGCGTGTATATAAATAATATTATATGGAATGGCGTTTCCATGATTGTATTCGTGCGAAATTGCGAAAAACAAGAATTACTGTGGCATCGCGTACCGCGTGTAAATTATTTCCGGAGCAGGAGACTTTTTCGGCCGCTTGAAATTTATTGTTACTTCGTTTTATAACGCAATTAGACTGCCCGACGATTCTCGAAACAGAATGATGATGATGATGATGATGATATTAGGAAAATTTCAAAAATCATTTTACTAAAAATAATGTAATAAAAAAACTTCAGAAATTGTGACGAAACAAAACCCGTAGTATTTAGAACCTCGTCTTTTTTCGTTATGCCATTCAAGAATATACGCGCACTGCATATATGGTAGATAAAGTAATCGAATATGATGCCGGAATGAAAATCTAAACAAGAAACAGATAATATATATGTAAATACAAACAATACTTTTAAAGTCGACGACATTATTTCCGAAATGGGATAGAGAAAGGCTATAACGGACATGGTGAACTGAACGATTCATCGAATGGAGAAATAAATTAAATACAAGAATCGCGCGTTGTCAGCCAGTCGAAGAATTTCTTAGAATTTTGAAAGACCTTCAAAACAGAATTCGCTCCGGCGTTAAAAGGCTATAAAAGTAACTTATTAAAGACCGGTGAATGGCAAGCGACGACCTCAACGATTTCGAGATGGTGCATAGTGCGGATCACCTCCTTTCCTACTCGCAAATTATAAAGCAGGAGTCGCGAAGAAATGAAACGAAATAAATTAGGAATATTTTTTTCTTTTCGTAGTAATATCTTTTTTTATTTATTTCCCCAATCCGCACTTACGCAGTGGGGCAAATGTATTAAATAAGTTGTGGTTATAAGGGTGCAGGGAACAAGTGTTCTTAATAGATAACTGCGTGTAAGTGTTGAGTAGCTGAAACAAAAGAAAACATTTAATATATTACGAAATACAAATAGATGTGTGTGATAGTTCCCTGCAATGTGTAACTTAAAAATAGGATGGAATAAGGGATTAGAAACATAGTCCCCCAGACCATCAAGAACGTATGTAAAATGAGTTTGTGTAAATATGCATTTAAATATAAAAATTAATGTTATACAAACAAAATAATATATATATATATATATATATATATATATATATATATATAGTATATATATATACGTACAATTTAAAATATAGATTTTAAAACAAAAAAGTAAGATAATGATAAGATAATGATCACGCCCAAAAAATAAAAAAATATATGTATATACATCAAAGATACTCTTAGAAATAATAATAAAGAAAAATCAATTAAGAATACATTAAATTTCAATTAGGAAAGTGTACTTATATATAATAAATACATAATGTACATATATATATATATATATATATATATATATATACATATATATATATATTATAATAATAACAATTTCAGACAATATTATAAAAATTGAAACGTTAGTAATAAAGTGGACGGAGGCAATGACCATGAACAAAAGATGCGAATTCACGGTTAAATTAATATCATAAAACATAAAAAACCAGGACAAAAATTATTAAAAATTTACCCACCACTTTTAAACTTTCTTAGCACTGACAACTCCATATATGACAGGAGACTGGCATGATTCTGTCTAGAAAATGTAAGAGGCTGCCCTCTATGTATTTTAAATTTAATTCTAAGATGATCAAACAAGGAGCAATCAAACATTAAATGCTCAATATCATCTACAGTACCAAGTCCACGCTGGAACTGCAAAAGGTATACCCTGAACTAGAAGCAAGATGGAACCTATGAAGATATGAACCAAACTTACCATGGCCAGAGAGCACCTGACCATTATAAAAATTAATATGAATATTTTTAAGTTTACAACGCTCCAAAACATTCGGGAAAAACACAAAGGTTTTCCTTCCAGTCGGACAGTTCCCACCTAGCGTGCCAAATATCAATAAGTGAGGATTCGGAACAATATTAAGGAACTGGAAATTCTTGACACTAGCAACGTCTTTAACAACTGTAAATTCCGAGATGATAGAGGGGCCAATGACAAAAAGTTCCAGTGGCATGATATTAGATATAACATTATCAGCAGAAGTGGGGCAGGTTCGGTATAAACATGAAATACTAAGAAGAAACTTCCTCTGGTACTTATTAATTGAGCACACAATTCTTTTATTAATATAGACAAGGGAGCCATATGCATAAAGTGACTGAATTAACCCTTTATACAAAATGACTCTCTGTCCATATTTTAATCCAAAAGCATTCGGCTGTAATCTTCTAAGCTTGTGGTATATAGAATCACACTTTTTATGTATGCATTCCATATACGGAATGAATGTTAGTTTATATTCAAGAAACAGACCTAAATATTTAAGATTATTTGTTTGAGCAATGAGCTGATCAGAGATTATTTTTAAATTTTTCACATATTGTACAATTTTCTGATCTCCAAACGCAATAAAATTGCATTTGAGAGCAGTGAATGACAAACCTATATCATTGATTATATTTTCTAATAATTCACAAACAACTTCAATTAGGGCAAATTATAATATTTACCAACATTAATATTAGACAGAAATCATCAGCATAGGAGACTAGCTCAAACCCCTACAAGTAAAAGATAAAAGCTGCTTCATATGATGATGAACTATGGAGTACAAAATATTCCAAAGTGTAGGCCTAAGGATAAAACGTTCAGGTACCCCACACTATAGTTTCTTACAGCCAACAGAGTCGCCAACTGACAAGGAAACATATCTATTAGAGAAGTAATTTATAATAATATAATGATATAAGGATTAAGATTATAAGATTTTAATATACTGATAATTGATGACCATGTGCAGCTCTCAAAGGTTCCTTTGATATCAAAAGAAATGACGACTACAGACAAGCCATTTGTAGAGAACGTTCTTTGTAGAGAGACCTCTCCGAAAACCAAACTTGTTCTGATGAAAAACACCCTTGCTGTCAGCTTCATTCAGCAGGTACTCATTAATAACTTTCTCATATATCTTACCTATTGAATTTATCAGAGAAATAGGGTCGACACCCACATAACCTACTGCAATATTTACCCGGTTTAGATAAAAGCTTAATGTTTGTCACTTTTCAACAATCTGGATAAAGTTGAAAACATAAGCATTTATTAAATAAAGTACAAAAAAAACAAACAGGGAACTTAGATTCTGTAAATTTAACAACTTTATTATTAATTTTATCGCTGCAAGCGGTTTTTTTATTTAGTAAATTTTTAATAATGGTTGTAACCTCATTAGATTTGACTGAAGGAGCAGCTGACCTAAGAGTTGAAATAGTAACAAAATTATCACCTAGGATATGAGGGGAAAGAAATGATTAAGGAAAGCACTATTCTTCAACATTTTTTTTTTATTTATATAATACTGCGAGCTCTCCACCAAACACATTTAGCAGTACGTTTAAGAGAATTGAACGTGAGGGGATAAGTATCCAAAGATACCTACCCGATTACCTCGACCATAGACAAATCTTGCGGTTTCTGCCGTTTTAGTATCATTATGTCACCGGTCGTATCAAGCAATCCCCTAGCGAGAGTGTTCGGGTGGTTATCGATTCTTCTTGCGTGTCTTTTAGTGTGAACTTTTATGACCTCGGCCACATAATCTATACGTAAATCTCCATGCAACATTAGATTTGTTACATACCAAGATGCCTCGGTTATCATCCGAAGAATTTTATTTTGTGACGTTTGTATTATTTTCAGATTTGATGGTCCAGCACAACCCCAAAGTTTCACCCCATAGGTCCAGACAGGCCTTAGAATCATTGTATATATTGTGCATTTATTATCTGTCGTTGGTACACTATTTCTCCCTATCAGCCAGTACATTTTTTAACTCGAATATCAATTCTTTTTTTTCATCTGTATGTGATGTTTCCATGTTAATCGGCTACCCAGTTGTAATCCTAAGTACTTGACCGTTGATCGTACTGACAGATCGGTGTTATTAATCCTGACAGGTGGGGGTTTAACTTTTCTGTTGGTAAAATGAATACTCACAAATTTGTTTTCATTGATTCCAATTTTTCATTTTTTAAACCATATTTCTAGTAAGAGCTTTTTGTAGGTTACTGCTAGCTATCTTCGGATCCGTACGTGTTAAGAGCAGTACAGTGTCATCCGCAAATGTAGCCACCTGTACGTTTTCAATTGTAGTCGGCCGTGTATAATAAGTACAGCATGGGACCTAGTAACAGAACCTCTGCTAAAACAGGATGTATTTCTGAATAGGTATGTTTGTAACGCACTTGAAAATGCCGATTTTCTATGTATGATTTCAACAACAGGTAAAAATTTTTCGGTAATAGACATTTCAATTTATATAATAAACCATCGTGGCAAACTTTATCGAAAGGTTGTTGAACGTCGAGAAATTCCGAAGTACATATTTTTTTGTTTCTAAGCTATTTTCAATTACACTAACCAGTCTATGTAATTGATCAGTGGTGGAATGGTGTTTTATAAAACCGAATTGATGTTGCGGAATTACATCATTAGATTGTATGTAAGACTGTAATCTTTTTTAATATTAATTTTTCTACTACCTTCGACCAAACAGGCAACAAAGAGATCGGACGACAAGATGAAACAGAATACGGATCTTTGCCAGGTTTCGGAGTCATTATAATTTGTGCGAATTTCCACTAATCGAAGGAGATGATTCATACGGACTATTTATATAGTCATATATTTCCCTGTCCGTGCTAGCCGTTATGTTCTAAGTAGAGTTGAAAAAAAGAAGACATTGATCTACCGGATAAAGAAAAGGCGGTTAACCTGGATGGGTCATGGATGTTACATTCGTTCAACACATGATCGAAAATAATTGTTAACTATTTATTATTAATTTAGGAGTTATTAATAATTTTACTTAAGAATAGTTAACTATTTATTATTAATTTAGGAGTTATTAATAATTTTACTTAAGAATAGTTAACTATTTGTTATTAATTTAGGAGTTATTAATAATTTTACTTAAGAATAGTTAACTATTTATTATTAATTTAGGAACGCGCAAGGAAGGAGTCGAGATCGGTGGTCGAACGTTTAAAATCATCAAGTTTACAGATGACCAGGCAGTGTTGGCTACAAGGTCTAGAGGTATGGCAAAAAGTGTTAACGAGGCTACAACATACTGCAAAGAAATATGCAATGAACATTAATAACGAAAAGAATCAGATGCATCAGTAAACAACCGATGAAGGTTAATACGTAAGGCTGGAAAGAAAAGCTTTAGAACAGGTGAATAAACATTTAGGATAATAGATTATTGAGGATGTATCGTGTCACAAGGAAACAGAAGCCAGAATTGCATCTTAAACGACTGTTTCGAATAAATTCTAATTTGTTAAAGTAGACTTTCGAGATAGAAAGTAAGGAAACGAATGAAAAGTACGATTTAATACGTGATCGAAATAATTTCAATAGTGATCGGAGATAATACAAAAATAACCGCGAACATAATTTAATCCATAATATAAGTAACCTCGAATTGTCGTAGCGCTATATATCGCATGGGCTAACAAAATCGATATTACTCAACATATTGCGACAAATATACGAACGTTCCTGAATCATTTAGACAAAATAAGTTTTTCTATAATGCTCGCCTTCTCCTTATAACAAATTTAACCAACGTAGCCGTGATTAATGATAATGACGACGATGATAATAATCAAATCAAATCAAATCAAATATATTTGCGATATTTCAAACATTTTTACAATATAAATGCTATAATGTACAAATTAAACGAAATAATACATTTTGTAATCCAATAATAACAATTTTATTTATTTTATATCATTTAAATTCATTATTAATAACTGCAAAAATGCGCGAATAACACAGGCTTACAGCATAAATAAAAAAACGGGGGCACGGCAGAGACCTCCACCCGGTGCTCCTGGAAACGATATTAACGGTTTACTGTTGATCTCGGCTAACTCTGCCACTACGATTGCGCGCAAGATATTTGAAGAAGAAACAAACTAGAAGAAATAAACTAGATAATGAGCGCAGATAACCGAAATAGCCCTTTTCAGGGCTGCCCTACGTCGAAAATTGGACCTCGCCTCCAAATCCTACAACTTAATATAGAAGGTATCAGCAGAGCCAAATGCGAATTTCTCGCGAGGAAATACAGCAATAAGGTAGATGTCATACTCTTACAAGAAACGCATGCTGTTTCAGATAGCGAACTGTCTCAAAGAGGGAAAATTACTGAAAATATTCCAAGAGGTTTCAGAAAGAAGTACGTTCCAGGCTGGAACAAGTTATGTGAAGACCTATATAACAATTTCGAAAAGACAGGCAATCTAGATACCGCAAGCGAACTTATGCACCAACTGAATAGTCAACGTCACAACAGTCGAAGGCCTAAATTTCACGCATTCGAGCAGGAAAGCGTGGCAGCTACTGAGAAGACTTGGCACAGACAGTGCAGAAAATCGATATAAGCGACAAAATCAAACCAGACAAAATAGCAGAAAGACTCCTAAAAATAAGCAAAGTTAAATCCGATAAACAAGTGTCATTAGAAATAAAAAGCAAGCTACGAAAAACGAAAAACGAATTACAGAACGATGATGTATCATCAAGTCCGTTCGATACGTCCGAATTAATAAGCGCGATTAAATCAATCAAAAATAGAAAATCCGCAGGACTAGACAATATATATCCGGAATTTATCAAACATTTTGGAACAAACACTAGGACTTTCGTACTAAAACTGTTTAACCAAATACTCGAGACTGGCCAACTGCCTGCGATCTTCAAAAAATCTAAGGTTATCGCTATCAAGAAGCCTGGTAAGGAAGGAACAGATCCAGCAGACTATAGACCAATATCGCTACTAAGTACAATGTACAAGCTACTCGAACGACTAATACATCAAAGAATCGCCCCTTTAATAGATAAAGTACTTCCACAATTTCAATTAGGCTTTCGTCCAGGAAGATCATGCTGCGATCAGGTCATGGCTTTAACTTCGTACATTGAATCTGGTTTCCAAAAATGCTTGAAAACATCAGCAGTCTTTATCGATCTTACTGCTGCCTACGACACAGTCTGGCGCGATGGCTTGTTCCTAAAAATAGCCAAGGCAGTTCCTAGTCGTAAAATCGTGACTCTACTTGGAAATATGTTGGCTGACAGAAGATTCGCGGTGTATACGGGAGCAGACCATAGCCGGTGGCGCACCATAAATAATTGCCTTCCACAAGGTTCAGTGTTGGCGCCAATTTTATTTAACTTATATATACATGATATACCGGTCCTCCAAGCGGAGAATTTCCAGTATGCAGACGATATTGTACTTGCAACTCAAAGCAAGCACTTAAAAGATGGCGAGGACGTACTCACAAAAGATTTACACAGCTTGGATGAATACTGTGCTAAATGGAGACTCAGGTTAAACCCGGTAAAAACAGAAACTTCGGTGTTTCACCTCAACTCACAGATGGCAAAAGCTAAAATACATCTTAAACTCAACGGTAAAGATTTACCTTTTAACCCAACGCCAAAATATCTAGGCGTCGTTCTTGATCGAACTCTCACATACAAAGAGAACTCCGAAAAAATAGCTCAAAAAGTGAAGACAAGAGTAAACCTTATCGCTCGCCTTGCAGGTACAGCTTGGGGAGCAGAGACAAAACTCATCAGGACTGCTACACTGGCACTAGTGTTTTCAGCTGCAGAATATTGCTGCCCCGTTTGGATGGCCAGCTCGCATGCTAAGAAGATCGATACACAACTGAACTTAGTAACCGGTACGCTAAAATCTACTCCTACTATGTGGCTTCCCGTGCTGGCAAATATATTTCCACCGCACATCCGCAGAGAAGAAACATTCAAACGTGAATGGGCTAAATACAACAGTATGCACTCTCTCGTAGAAAAATTTATCAAAGATCCCCCACCTACACGTCTCAGCAGCAGGAAACTAGCATGGCTGACGGCTAACGAGCTACAGAGCAGTGTCGACGCAACTACGAAATGGAAGGAAATATGGGTTAAGCAGACTCCAACAAACGGACAATTAATATCAAATCCGGCTAGCAGGGTGCCAGGATTTGGTCTCAACAGAAAAACATGGTGCAATTTAAATCGCGTCAGAACCGACCAGGGTCGTTGCAAATATTTAATGAACAAATGGAAACTGTCGGAAACGGAGCTGTGCAGCTGTGGCGAGATCCAAACGATGTCACACTTTATAAATTCGTGTAAAGTAAATAGCTTTAATAAAGGACTGATTGGGCTACATTCACTAGAAGAAGGCGCAGAAGACTGGCTGTCGAACGTGAATTTATAATCAGGATATCTCTAAATAAGCGCGTAATTGATACGATAATAATAAATAATAATAAAAAAACAAACGTAAAAAGCTTAAAAAATGAAGAAACATGGTTCCATACTAGTTAAAAATGATCATACGAGTACTCAATAATAAGCACATACAAAAAATACTCTACATGCTTAGGTATATTAAAAGAAGAATACGTTAGTAACACGTATAAAATTTATTTACGTAATCATATAAGCATGCGCACGAAACACATACAAACAAGCTCATATATACACATACATACACAAATATATACACATATACATAGATATAAACACGCAACATCAATATTTAATGTAACATATTCATCTAATGTTTGCTTGAAATTCTATTACTTAACAGAAATTTTATCAACAATTTTTTTCTTCGCCGTTTATAATTTATTATATCAATTCTAAGTTCCCTAAGCAGTACATTAAACGCCACAGACCCGGCGTAAGTAGATTGTTTACGAATCCGTGTGTTTACACCCCGAGACCTAGTAATACCCTCATTAAGTAATATATTAAATTTAGTCCCATTTTTTCAACATAATCATAAGAATAAGAATAAACCACGAAGGATATCAAAAAGAATTAAAAAAATAAATCGATAAAGTGAAAATCGCTAATTGTTAATCATTATTAACAAAACTTTCCGTCCGTTATACTATAGTTGAAATAAAAATAATAAATAAGCATATTACTGTTAACGATAATAACGGTAATATATACTAAAATTTTTTCTTTATGAAAAATCACAAAAAGCTTTTTGGCTGCTAGACCATTATCAAGTAAATATTTCAAAATAAGAAATATAAAATTAAAAAAAAAATCAAGAATACAATTCGCAAAAATCAGCAAAATGCAGTTATTAATAAAACAATCTGACAGCGAATTTGTCTTTATTAATACTGTTCTGCATTTTGCTGATTTTTGTGAATTGTTTAAATTAATATTTTTTCATTTTATAATTTCTATCTTTTCAAATATTCACTTGATAGTGACTTGACAGCCGGAAAAATTGCGATTTTCCATAAAGAAAAAAAAATTGCTGATTTTAACTTTTTTTGTTGTTGTGTATTTTAATAAAAAATCACTGTATTCCACATTCTTCGAAATATATGTGATACTTAACTTCAAAAAATGACTATTCTAAAAATCTCTATATAGACGTACATATTTATACGATAAAAATTACTTACTCGACGGTTTTGCTTTTTTCTAATATCCAAATAAAATTACGAATATTTATTTGGTCTGTAACATTCTGCTAGTTAAAAAAAAAATTTAAAAATATATCATATATGTATAAACTTGTTAAAATTTTGAAATTTCACGTTTTTAAGTTTATTACACGAATTTATCACTCAATTCGCGACGATTTCGGTCGATATATCGTAACGTACTTTATTTTTATATAAATAAATATGTATATATATATATATATAATAGATTTATTTAATGAAATAATTTCGAACGGGATATTTGATAATTTTCGTACGAATTATACAACGCATACGGGGGACACAAAACGTACACTGTATTTACAATAATTTAGCCAGTCAATTAAATACTGCGCATCAACTACCAATGCGACGTACTACCGGCATTTTCATTCAAGTCTTCTAGACGGACGCAATTTCAAATCTTTCAACGGTTCATTCGAATTCAGGCAAACCATGAGTGAAAACGTTAGACAAAGAGAGAAAGAATGATTGTGTGTGAGAGAGAGAGAAGATATTCATAGAGTACGCTTATCTATCCGATTGTCGGCGGAAGTAACCGAAGATAACCGACCCGGATTTCCAGCAGCTAGCTTTTGATTTTGAAAAAAATAAAATAAAAATGTACGTGTATCCGATGTACTATTTCAAATTCGTAATTTTTCATTCGTTCTGACAAATAGCGTTATTATTTTTGCCTTACATAATTTAGGATCTTAATAAAAAAACTACTGATTTTACCTTTGTTATTTTTTCTAACCTATATTTAATAAAAGTATATACTTCGTGCAAAGAGTCCAAAACCGTTGCCTTCGAATAATTTTGAATAAACCTCGCGATTTACTTCAATCAAATCTCTCCATGATGCGTTAAAATTCCCTTACGTACACAGGAAATGATTAAGGATAAAACGAATTTTTTTTTCCCCCGATTGTAGATATTTCGAGGCATTCCAATGGTAAATTCTATAGGGGATTTACCGAGCTTTACGACACAGGTATAAAAGATATAATGCGTATAAAACGCATCCTTCTACAATAATACAAATCCTAGTTCTAGTATTAATAAATAAGCTAAGATATTTATAAATATATTGTTGATACGGTAAGAGTGTACGCACTTTGTTATTTTAAATGAGCAGTTGTTTTTTTTTTTTATTAAAATTTTTCCTGTAATCGTATAATAAGGCGTCAATTTAAATAATATTTTATAAGATTATATTTTGTATTAATTTTTTCTGGAAAGAATCGTTGATGTATTCGATCCTGAAAACTCTATCGAATGGTAATTTTACATTTTTGTAAACAGAAAATATTTAAATGTGCAAATATATTATTGTTGTTGTTGATTATTGCGATTCTTTAATTCGATCTCTTCTTTAACCATCGGTATTTGTGGAAGTGAATAGAACTATGTATATTAGCCTACATTGACATCGAAAAGGCTTTTGACAATGTTAATTCGGACATTATGTTTCAATGCCTAAAGGAAATAAATATAGATTTCAGAGATACTTTTTCAGTTGTATGAAAATCAACAAATCACGATAAATGAAAAAACCAGCGCGAAAGTTAAAAGAGGATTTCGACAGGGCTGCTTCCTGTCACCTGTGCTGTTTAACCTTTATGGTGAAAAATGAAGTGCTTTTCAGAACTTGATGTCGGTGGAATATAAAAATAAACGGAGTTAGATATAAAACGATTAGATACGCGGATGATATAGCACCAATTGCGGATAGCGAAGCAAAATTGCAGAAGTCCATTAATATTTTTTAAAAAAATGTTTTAAAATAACAAATGCAGAATTAATATTAATGAAACTAAAACTAAAGTTTTAAGATGCGGTAAAAAAGGATATGGACAGACGAAAATATTAGTAAATGGTAAAAGGTTACACAAGTGAAGCAATTTGAATATCTGGGCAGCCTAATAACGAATGATGGTAGAACAGAACAGGTAATAAGGAGAATAGCCAAAGCGAAGGATGCTTTTAGCAAAAAACTATGCCTCCTCTCGACCAGAAATATATCTTTGGATATTAGAAAACATTTTATCAAGACTTTCATTTGGAGTATCACCCTTTACGGATGCGAAACATGAACATTGTTGAAGAAGGACAAATGTAAATTAGAGGCGCTTGCGATATAGTGCTGGTGGCGCGTGTTAAAAATAAAATGGACCAATAAAATATCCAACTGCGAGGTATTTCGCGGAGTAAATGAAAAACGTGTTAACAACGATACAAAGAAGAAGAGATACGGTAATAGGACGTATTATACGTCACTCGATATGGATTGCTAACCTGATAGAATTCAAAGACAAGACCGCGGAGGAAGTTTATAGATGACATTAAAGGAAGGAGGGCCGTATATGCGAAAATTAAACCACTAGCCACAGCACGTGTGCTATCCACCAACCTCCGGGTTGAGGAGAATAAGAAGAAGAAAGTTCTTTATACGCTGTATGATAATATATACATATTCGTTTAAATAATAAATTCCCCGATATGTTGCAATGTACGATATTTCGACAATATATTTAGAAAAAGTACATTTAAATAATATATTATGTTGTAAAATGCGAAAAGTATAATAAACGTATATTTAATTAACAATCGATACAGTTTAAACAATACAAAAAAAATAAATCGACGGACTGAATAAAAAATACGCGAGTACTCCAAAACATCAATAATAAAAAAGATAATTAATGAACATCGTAAGAGATATGAGATGTGTACAATGCATACGTTAATAAATAACGGATATTCGACAACAATAATTGAAAACCCATAAATGGTGAGATAACAAAAGTAAGACCGCGTCAAAAATTTCATCACCCAGATAATAGACGATAGATGTGTAGAGAAGTACTGAAAGGGAAGGTGCAGACCAGAACGTTATTAAGGTGTTACGCCTTTTCCGGTTGATCATCGATCCAAACATTGACGAATATGAAAAGAAGAAGAAAATTAGTTTAACCTAATCGATTAGTTCGTAGGCTATATCTAGTAAGATTGCAAATTGGTCACATTCGAAAGTTTATTAACCAATACGTATCACATATATAACAAAGCAGTACCTTACCGGTATTTTTACAAAAAAACCTCGCGACTTATCTTCACCTCGGATACAACGCCATATGAAAAATTACTACTTTAAAATATATTCTAGGGTTCGTATAAAATTAACATGCTGTATATTTATATTTATATTTATATAATAACGACGAATTTACATATATATTCAAATTACAAATCGTCATGCGGATTTGATGAGGTATCTACAGTAATGATGAAAAACTGACCACATAAAGCCGTAATTTATCTCAAAAAATTAATCAGTAGTGTGCTGCCAATCATTTATGGTGTAATTTTGGATAAAAGACTTGTTTTTTTTTCTAAACATATTGACTACTTGACCAATAGGATACATGGGTCCCTTTTTAAACTTTACCCTGCGTTTAGTAAAAAATCTTCTGTTAACACGCTCGACGAATTAATAATATATAAAATGATTATAAGGCCAATACTTTTATACGCGTGCTCTGTACGGTCGCATACAAGTACTTCTAACCTTAGTTACAGCGACTTCAAAATCAGTGTTGCAGAATAATACTTAAATTACCGATACACGAATAGATCTTACGCACACGACTCTGAAGTTACCCTACATATCTGAAGTAATAAAACAGCGCAATAAATTTTTTCGACTCTTGCGTCGGCAGAAAATATTCAATAATCAGTCCAATAGGGGACTACAACAGAACTTGTTTGCAGTTAAAACATAAAAAATATAAACACCTATTACTTTAACGTCCGGCATCTCTCATATTTATAACGTATATAATATTTCATTCTATCTTGAACATAAATGTAGTCGTGTAATTAGTGTATACAGGTTTTGGTTGCGATTTTTCCTGTAATCTATTTTATTGTATTATTATATACGGTTATTACACTCGTGGTATACGCAGTAAGAAATTTCTTTTCGGGATGCGCAATTTTTTTTTTTTTATTTTCTACTTTTATGTTATAGTTAATTCTGTTTTTTGAAATACACTTTTTATTTATTTATTTTTATTTCTTATTTCCGTAAACAATTGAAAATAAGAAAAATAAATGTACCACCTAAACCAGGAAAGGATGGGAGTAATATAAATACTTTAACACCAATAAACTTGCTCAGTAACTTGAGTAAAGTTATATACTATTTCACCTGCAAAATTTTTCAACATTACACAGTATTATAAGAGACGATCAATTTGGACTCACACACCTAAACATTGAATAGTGCATCACATATTGAGAATTTCAGATTAGGTAACTGACAATTTCAACTTCGACAAACATACTGGAATTGTATTAATCGGTATTGAAAAAACATTTGATACAACATGGTACAACTGGAATATTATACAAAATGATTAAATTTCAATTTCCAATACTATATATTAAATTAATACAGTCGTAGTACCTAAGCGACAGAAAATTCTACGTTATAAACAACTACGAAGTATCTTCTATGAAAGATCAAACTATAAGTGTAGCAAAAGGAAGCATAATTGGACCATATTTATTTCTAATACCCATTAAATAATTTCATTATACGCCGATGACCTAACATTATACTGTTCATCGCGTAGAATTCGCACGATTCATTATCGATTGCAAACAGCCCTAAATACTCTTTTTGTGGGAAAATACACAATAGGAAGATCGGCCTTATTATTAGGACGACGTAAAAGGTTACAACACCTGTTAAATAATAACGATAAAAAACACTCGTAAATATTTATGTATATATCTGTGTGTGAGTACGCGGGTTAGAATTTCCGCCGCATTTATTTATTCGATTTTTCGATGGAATTTATCCAAATTTGAGAAAATGGATAAATTTACGAATTCAGTTATTATCCTCTATAAAGATGGGCGGTGGTACATTGTTAAATGCGTCGTAAATAACGGTTCGTTTGGGAGGTGGGGTATTACAATTTATGTTTTGTAGACTTGGATTTTACAACTTGCGTTCTAGCCAAGTTCGTCCAATAATACGCGTATTCGTCGTTTAAACTTCGTTTGACCGTTGTTATACGTGTGTGTTCGTATATATACATATATATATATACATGGATATACATATATATAGATTAAGTATCTTTTCTGGAAATGTCTCTAAACTGAAGAGAGAAACGTTTCATTATGAAAATTATTGTGAATTCACCAGGCAATTATTGTAGTTTTATATCAAAACGTAACGATTTTAATATCTCGCGTTCGCTGACGTGTTAATTGCGATGTCGACGACAAACGGGAAATATGAAAATGCGTATCCAACGTGTGTTAATAATTGATAAACAGAATAATGTTGCAGTTAATGTTCTAAACGAAATAGTGGAAAAGTGTCTTAACAACAGTAAATGTATTTGCTGATGTATAAGACATCGTAATAAATTAGATTTAACTTATCTAAATAAAAATGAAAGCATTCCAGTATGACGTGTTCAACGTTGATTTATTACTCATTTGAAACTAACATTGCGCGTTTCTTTCGATATATATACATATATATATATATATATATATATACATATATGTATATATATATATATATATATATATATATATATATATATATATATATATATATATATATATATATATATATATATATATATATATATATACAATTGTATTAGTTATATATTAATTAAACAACAGTGATGTGTGAAAAAGTGTAACATCTTACATTCGTTATAAACATACGTACTTAAAGAGATCATTCTTTTTGGAAAATCATGTATGATGATGTATACATGGTGCGTCCCATACGTTCTGGGACTGGTGCTCCCAAACCCACAAAAATTTCAAAAAAATTTTCAACACGATTTTTATTCGAAGTAGCCTCCCTTAGATTTAATACAACGAATAGCGCGATCACCGGAACCATTTTTTTGACCAAAAACTGGACGTTGGTGGGCGGCTGTGTGCGCCGGCGCATTATCGTGCAGCAAGAAAAACGAACGATCATTCCACAATTCCGGCCTGACGCGTGCAATTCTTTTACACAGGCGATCCAAAACATCATTATAGAATGCGGCATTTACAGTGGTGCCCTGAGGAACAAATTATTTGTGGATAATACCTTTTGAATAAAAAAAAAACATCAACATTGACTTTCGATTTTTGAAAACGAAGTTTCTTGGGTTGCGGCGAAACTTTGCCGCACCATTACGCACTTTGACGTTTTGTTTCGGGGTCATATGTAAAACACAAACTCTCGTCTCCCGTGATTATTTTCTGAATCAAATTTGGATATTTTTCGATCATTTTAAGGACGTCCTCCGCATGAGAAACACTTCTTTAAATCGTTCGTTATAATTCGTTGAACAATCGTTTTCGGAATACCAGTGAGGTCTGCCACAACCTACAGCCAGCTGTTCGATGTTCGTTCAACACAGCAGCGACACCAGCGATATTGTCAGACGTTTTCGTGGTGCAAGGTCGCCCGCTCCTTTCCTCGTCATCAATCGACTCCCTACCCTACGCAAAACGCTCGAAATGCTGTAGTACGATCTACTACAGACTCACCATAAGCTAATTTTAACATATCATACGTTTCCGTCGCATTTTTTTCAGCTTTAAGACAAAATTTAATCGCGGTATGTTGTTCGCGATTTTCAACCATGACACACGTAACCAATTATATGTCGCATAAAGTAACACCAAACTGAAACTAATCTTCCGAACGCTTTAAAAATTTAACAACCTCTAGAAGAAAGATGTAGAAACAAGTTTCTAAATTTTGGTGAAGATTGCGCCACTAGGTTCGATTTGACAGCACCAGCCCCAGAACTTATGAGACGCAATGTGTATATATTAAAAGTAAGTTTTATGTTAAAAGTTAAAACTTTACGATTAAAAAAAATAGATTTATTCGAAGAATGCGATAGTTTGTTTCTAAATTTTTGTAATTATGCCGTACACTCCACATATGATAGAGCAGATTATCATTATATCTGGATAGCCACCCATAACCGAGATCGGTTGGGACTATGAAGAAGAAGAAGAAATTTCAATCTGTATCAAAAACTAAAAAAAAGGTCGCGGTCTATATATGATAAGATTGAAGGACAAGAGAGATTCGTAGAGAGCACTATCAGCAGTTGTTGATTATTGACCGCAGTAGCAGCGTGATGGATGGTCCTTGTGATCTCGGATTTGTTTGTTTGTGAGCAAGCACTGTTTGTCCGATGCGGATACGAAAAATTTGGGGTTTTTCCAGTTTGTTTGATTTGATGATCCGTAATTTATTGTTGACCGATATATTTTTTCATATCGGCTCCATCCGAGAATTGTTATTTTATATTATACGATTACTAACGTCTACTACGAGAACAGGAATCATCGAAAGTGGGAACATAGTTGTTATCTGTTTTCGCTGCCCTTTCAAGTGAAGTGTTATAAGTAATATCCGAATGACTCCCAGTCTAGTCGAAAGTAATTTTCGAGTTGGATCTGTAAACGACAGCGAAATTTATTATTAATTTACAGAATAATATTTTGTTTTCATTAGTTCTTGATCGTTGATACTTCGCATCAGCTTCGCCAGATAAACTTGAATGGCTCCGGGTCAAAAATATAAGGGCCCCTCAAAATAGAATATATATATATATATATATATATATATATATATATATATATATATATATATATATATGTATGTTACTAAAAAGTATATTAAATATTTTTCAACATCCGTTAAACACGTATTTATTTCTATAAATAATTAACTAATAATACTCCCATCAATTCGTAGATTTTAGACTTTATACGAAATAATACAAATCTATTATAATTAAATGAAATGTAGAGCAAGTATAGCTTGGTGTGAACTTGAAAGATGTGAAGTTGACCTCCTATGGGTAATGACAAATTGTTTTTTTTTTTGTCTTCATTATGATGATCCAGTCATTTAACTATGTTAATAATGATGTCCCTAACATTTTCTTGTGTACTTGACGTCGTGAGTGTAACTAAAGAGAAATTATGCTTAAAAGAATGATTAAATTTTTATTGTTCAGTTCGCATTTGCGATAGATAAAAGTAACGAGCGATAATGTGGCGATACTGTTTAAATAAATGCGAATAACGTGCTCGTAAATATTTTTTAACTTTTCAGAGAACTTTTTTATAAATTGTTCGAGTAACTGTAATAAATTTTAAGTGATTATTCCATTGAGAATTGATTTATTTCTAACTTAATCGCATTCTGTATCTATAATATTTTCTACCGTGTTAAATAAATTTCTTATTAATTCTAGACGTTAACATTTAAAATTAAAAATTACTTCATTTTAATTTTTATTCGGATTAACAGCGACATCAAGTGGTAATTATTAAAACTTATAGTTTAGTCATTTGAGTAAAGAATGCAACATTAGTAATAGTTTTAAAGAAAATCATAGTGGATTTTTAATTATTTATTTATTTTTACGTAGTTAATAATTGTTAAGGTACAGTTTTTTTTATCAATACAGTTAGTTCTCGATTAACGCGATACGATTATCTGATTCGATTATTCAGTACGTTAATATAGTTGAAAGTGTATATGTTGAACACGCTCGTTTAAATGCCTAGATGCTGGACAGAGAGAAAATTATTGCGCGAATATCATAATAAAATTCCAAAATATTTATAAACCGTTGTTAATCGATCATACTCGTCATTAAATCTTAATACCAAATTAATTGCTTCGGAATTTTCATTTCACATAAATATAAATGGACATTAGGTTCAGATTCAATTTTACACAGTCTTTTGTCTGTTAAAGTCATGTGAATCGTAAAGTTGAACGATTGTAACTTGAGTTTATTCTTGTACCGCAGTTAAGTTGTGTTCAGACAATGCACGTGAGATATAATAATATAGCAGCAAAGGCAACACACTGAAACAATGTATGTCTAACATCATCATGAACTGATGAACATAGTGAACATAATGAATTATTGGCAAGCTTAAACCTATATAAATATGATCCACGTTTACCGTGCCCAGTTAATAATTGCGCATTATAAAAATCGATATTAAAATTTGTTACTTTTAGTCTTAATGAGAAATGTAGCAGTAACTCATAAGTTTTTCTGTCAGCAAGTTCAGCGTCCCAAGTTTGCTGTCATTCCTTAACAAGCATCATGTAGATATGTTTTTTATATTGCTTATAAAGCAGCTGCTGAGGGCATAGTAGAGAATCCAGGAACAGGAATTGTTGAATGTGAGGATTATTACCCTTGAGAAACCTAAAGGCACCAGCATCCCCATAAAATAAAGATCCAGAAGAAAGACACAGGCAGCTGAAGTTGGTGTTGTACGATACAAAGAAGAGATGCGAAGCAAGAATTTACGCCGTTGTTTATTAACTCTTTTGTGTAATTTTTTTCTATTTCCCTATGTAAAATTTGAAACCGGTTTTTACAAATTTGAATTTTAAAATTAGCTTGCATGCATGTGATTTTTTTATGGTTTTAATAAAATTAAAATAAGTTATGTGAATTAATGTAGACGAGAAGAAAAAAAATAAGAAGAGAAAAAACAAATCGATCTGGATACGGATTCTGAAAGTGATGACGCATACATCCATTATGATATTTACGAAAGGTAATACAATTTTCTTTTAATCATGATCATGAATTTACTTGTTTATAAGTCTCGGTGCTCATTTTTATTTTTTAACTATCTATAAATGCCGTTGTATTTATTCTTAATTAAAAATACTTTTCAGCGCTGTTTTGGATTTTACTACGATTTCTGTGTATGGCACTAATTAATTTAACGTATACATCACGAAATTGATCGTTAATTTTGCTTCTGAATCACATTATTTCTTTTTTTTTTTATAAACATCGTACCAGCACTTAGTGCTACTAACAACGTAGATCACGGATAAGAGAGGGGTTTAATCAAGTGCCTCCATTAAGGCACAAGACTGCGATGAGGAAGAAGGAATGTACAATATGGGAATGAGATTGGGACGAAATAATGATAATAGGAATAAACAGGTACAATAATAGGAGAAAAAGACATACGCTATCGTCTGGAAGGAGAAGGGAGACTGAAATCAATTAGGTGATAGGAATAGCATCGCGACACCACTTTCTTCTCAAACGTCTTGGCGGATTATCTGGAAGACACGATGTGTGCATTCTGCGGATGATTGGATTGCTGCTAACCTCGAACTTGTCGAATAATTTTTTATATTGCTGTATATGTATGTCACCGACATAAGGAATCCTAAGATCGTTATGTAAAGTCCGATTGGAGACGTAGACAGGAGCGGACGTGATGGTACCAAGTATCTTCGATTGCTGCTGTTGTATTCTTCGAAGATTGCTTTTGCAGGTACTTCCATACAGCTCTATTCCGTAACGCCAAATAGGAGCGATCACTGAAAGATAGATGATCCGTTTAGTCGTTAAATTTAAAATTGACTTCCGACCTAATAATGGATACAGCAATTTTGCACGAGTAATGATTGTTCTTTTTGTCTGTGCCACGTGTAGCCTCCATGTAAGCCTCTTATCCATAATTAAGCCAAGATAACGTACCGAGTTTGCTTGAGTAATTTCTTCATTATTGATTTTCAGTGCTGGACAGCTGACTTTTCTATTTGTAAATACAACGTGTTTGCACTTATTCGGGTTAAATAGCAGACGCCAGCTCTGTGCCCATAGAACTAACCGATCTAAATGGTTTTGAACTGCTGTATTTGCATACATGACGTCTGAGTTGGACGCAAGGATAGCTAGAGATATAATAATATTAATATATTTTTCTAAACACGATAAATTTGCGTGTAATATTCAGCGTCTGATGACAGATTTCCAAGAATCTTTGGTTATGTGTTTAGTAATTGCACCAATTAATTCACATTTTTTATTATCTGAATGGTTTATTTATGATTATTTAAGATGATTAATTTTTCATTTATTTATTTATAGATGCTCGCATATTTAAATTATTTGAACTTAGTTGACGTAGCAAACTACTGTTTTGAAGCAAGTTTATTAAATTTTATTAAGATTTTTATTTAATATTGACCATATGGTATCACTTCGTTGCATCGTTCAGGAGATGTCATATTGTTAGATTTTAAAAAAGTGATTTATCGAAAGAGATATGTTATAATAATGACAAGTTGGAAAAAAATAATTATTTAATATATGTTAACTTATAACGTATCTTATGAGTCTACGTATATTATATATATTTTTTTGTGATGTTAGGTTAGTAATGTAATTTATTCTTTAAATTTGACAATGGACAGTTATTAATGTAGGTTTTATTATCAACTAAAGATAGTTCTATTAGCTGAATCGGTGTATAACTAAACTATGTGTAATGTTAATTTTTGTTGGTAACAAGTAGGTCGTAGACTCAATTTTTAAAATATTTAGAGGGTTATGTTTATATCAGGAATAAGAAATTTACTAATGCTAAAAGTATGGAATTTTTTGGTAGACTGAGTTTCGAAATATATAATTTTGTGAATTTTGTTTAGCAGATTTGTAGAGGCGTTGTCAGCGTATGTTATATTAGAATTAAAATCATTATTTAGATTTAATAAAATAACATAATTAAAATATAAAAAGTCAGAAAAATGCGGATTTGAATAGAAGTACTACTGACAATAAACGTGTTGCTCATAAGCATTAATTTATTTCAACATCATTATTAACACATGCACGAATAACTGTTCAGTTCTGAAATAATGTGGGTGCATGACCGTCACAACGAGGACAACTGAATGAACTGCCCCGGGATCAACCAGAAAGGGGGCTTCAAAACTTAAACAGTTAAAATTCTATCATTTCTACGTTTTTAGTCGGGAACCCAAATGTAAATACAAGGAAACGGAACTTTAAGGCTTTTCTCTTAGCTCTTCAAAATGCTGAAGTATATACGGTCCTATATACTCCTATATTTTAGATTCTGGTATCATTATTTAATTTTACACATCCCTACATTACTTCTTACTCTGCCTAATTTATAAATAGCCCTTATTCATTCTATAATATACAGACATGGGTAAACTGTATGGAAGCCAAAAAAAAAAAAAATACATTGTTTATATACTCATCTTTTTTTTATACATGCATGTTTGTTGCTTTCAAGCATCCCGCCAAGCCATACAGCTTGTCAGCAGGATGCTCCAAATTATTACAGGTTTATAATCTTTATCCGTTAAAAAATTTAAAATACAATACTACAACTTACAAATTCGAGACATCCATAGTTATCGCAAATCTTGCAAACAACGATAATAAGTTAAAAATCTTCAGATGCATAAATAATTCAAATGTTATAAAAATCACGATTTAGATGGTTAATAAACAGGATCATCATAATTAAGACAATAAAAACAATTCATATAATGGGATAGTTTCAAACTTGTTTATCAAGTCCACTTCACGCCATACTTTCCATACATTTCATTTAATTGTAGTACATTTACATTATTTTGTATAAATTCCAAAATCCACAAAAGAGGATTTGTTTTTGAATTTATTATTATTATTCATGTTTGTCAACTAGTTATAATAACTACAACCGACCGTAGAGAAGAATGAGTAATACAAAGAAAAACATAGCGGATATTCAGCCACAATTGGACAATTTCGAATAATTTCGTGATGAATAGTGCAGTTAGTTTTAATACACACTTCGTTAAGAGAAAAATTTAGTTATATGCTCTCGTTTCTATTCATTAAGAACATATGGGGAGATTTTGTCACTTTAGTACTTATAATTGACTTAAAAATTTATGATGCAATCGAAATAAAGATATGTGTAATTTCTTCTGAATTTAGCAAAATTAGTTGTACCTATGCTGCTAATAAAAAAGCATGTACGATGTTTTCACAACGATTTTTCATATTTTTCTGAAAATAATAGCGCAAATTTCATAAATATAATTACTATAAAATATACGAGAAATGATACTACGCAAAAACAGGACCGAATTAATTCTAAATCGTAGATGTAGATGAATAAATAATTACTTATCACCGTACAAAACAACGCCTAAATTTCCTGGGATAGTTACAAACATTTATTTCAATTTTTACTTTGCGCGCTACGAGTGTTTTAAAATTTGTAAATTACAGAATTATAAATATACGTAATGGCTAAAATTATATTAGTAATATTTATTGATTTTATAATAATGCAATATTTGCATTCTTTAAATTAAAACAATTAATTTTTATTGAATGTTGCCAATTAGAAATACGTATTTATCATTATATCTATGGTTATTAATATTGTAAAATAATTGTGTTAATAATTTATGAAAACAATAAAAACATTTCCTTCTATTAAAAAAATTCATCATCGTTTGAATACGGCTTCATCTTTTGTTATATTTTTATTCAATATTATTTGGTGATATTGATCGTAAATCGTAAACCGTACCCTCGGTTCTCATTTGAAAAATTGAAAAAGTGTATTGTGAAGTAGTGAGTTATTTCAAGTTGTAAGTGTTTGTATTCATAAATTATTATTTTTTTAATATGAGTTTCTTAAATAAATTATTGGGAATCAAACCAACAGAGGAAGGTCCAACTCCTGCTCAGGCTATACAAAAATTACGGGAAACTGAAGAAATGTTAATAAAGAAACAAGAATTTTTAGAGAAAAAAGTTGATGCAGAGCTTGCTACTGCTAAAAAATGTGGAACAAAAAACAAACGCGCAGCTTTACAAGCTTTAAAGAGAAAAAATAGATACATGAAACAACTTCAACAAATCGATGGAACTTTATCAACGATAGAAATGCAAAGAGAAGCTTTAGAAGGTGCTAATACGAACACTGCCGTACTACAAACTATGAAGGGTGCTGCGGATGCGTTGAAAAAAGCGCATAAACATATGGATGTTGATCAGGTACATGATATGATGGATGATATCGCTGAGCAACAAGATGTTGCTAAACAGATATCTGATGCTATTTCAGATCCAGTAGCATTTGGTAATGACATCGATGAAGATGATCTTGAAAAAGAACTTGAAGAATTGGAACAGCAAGAATTAGATGGAGAATTACTCAATATTGGACCATCACCGAAGGAATTACCATCAGTTCCTTCAACTGTATTGGATGAATCGACAAAAACTAAGGTACCGACTAAAGCTCGAGTGCAAAATAAAGATGATGATGATATGAAGGAATTGCAAATGTGGGCCTCATAATCCGTGTGGTTAATATAATTCGAACTACATTTTCTAACGCATATTGATATGTATGTTACGTTACCAACTTACACATGTATATTTGTATATATATATATATATATATGTGTACATAAATTTCGTTTAACTCATGTGTAAGCATATATGTAAATTTATGTTATCATTTTCGTAACCGCGTTTAATTTCATACTAATGAAGGTATTGAGCATTTCCAAAATGTTGAACACGAGAAATTGTAATTGAATCTTTTGTTTTCCTTATAGTATTTTAGTTTACATCTGATCGAAAATGTTTGATCCTACAATTCTGTCGCGTAAGTTTCGATACGTGACATAAATTTAATTTCTTGTGGCAATCGTTTATATTTCGATATGTAATATATTTGAATTAATAATATTCACCAATCCGGCTGTGTTAATTATTTAAGGTCATATCTAATTGTGATGAGATTAACTGAGAAGCAAGTATAACGAAAATATTAACTTCCGATTATTCAATTTAATAAGTATATAATTTACTTTTATATTAATTCGGATTTCATTCGTTATTATTTAGCATATTTCTTAATTAACAAATAATTGAATCTAAACCACAAGGTGTCTTTTCTAAATATATTGATATACAAAATTTATACTGTTATTCGTTTACAAGTAATTTCACAAAATGAAGGTCATTTATATTTACAATTAGTTTATTGCTTTTACAATTTTTTTTTATATTTATATAACTAACGCCTTCATTCTAATAGTATGATCGCTATCTTTGAAATTTTATTTGAAGTTACCTCCAATTTGCTTTCTGATTATGATAAAAATATTCGTATTTTAATTTATCCCTTGTATGTTTTTACTGATAATAAATTGTTTGACTTTGATTCTATCCAAATCTGAACGTTTCCTATCATTTCATTTACAGCCTCTTAAAAATAGTTTTCAATATTTTTTTTCCTTCATAATGCGTTAAAGTTAACTATTTATAATATTTTGAGTTATGTGAATACTTTTTTCTTTTATGTATACATAGGTAGTTGCTTTTTTTATTCATAAAGGTATTATGATTAACTTTCATATAATTAAAAATATATAATGAATAATGTTGATGTATTGGAGAGTATTAAAACAAAATAAGAACAAAGTTAATCACTATAAAAGTTATTTTATTAATGCAAAGCTTTTCGACATTGACGTCATTTTCAAGCATATACAAAAATGTTACATATAAATTAACCATATGAGTAAATATGTGTTTCATATTTAGGGAAGTATAATGAATGTTATTCGTCTGCTGATTAATATTAAAATTATTTTTCGAAATAAAACAATTTTAATTTAAAAAATATATTTAAATACAAGCCGAATAATTACAATGGTTTTTTTTTTATCCCTGCTATAATCTACGCCTAGCCTGTCTAGGCTATCAGTAGTTGTTATCATAGGTGATTACAATTTAGTCACTTATAGCCCCATCCATTGATGTTGTAGCTAGTTAGTGTTCACATAGCGGCTGTTCATCATAGCCTGCCATTAACTAGAGTAAATCTAGTGGTTTCGTCCGTTGTAGCCGGCGAATCTCCTCCATATTATCCAGTAGGATAATTGCTGTCCAGTTGGTATGTTTATCCAACCTATCAGCATGCTTCTTAGCCGCGTTTTTAATGACATCTTGCACATATGGTACTCTCGTTGCTTACGTACCAAGGGGCATCTGCAAGTGTTCTCAGAGTTTTATTCTGGAATGTTTGTATTATTTTTACATTACTTTTTGCGCTACATCCCCACAACTGGCATCCATATGACCATATTGGCATGAATATCTGTTTATAAAGTATCACCTTGTTATTTAAGGTGAATTTCGATTTTCTTCCTATTAGCCAATACATTCGCCTTACTTTCATATTGAGTTCTGTTCTTTTAGTTACAATATGGTTACGCCACATTAACCTGCTATCCAGATATAGTCCAGGGTACTTCACTTCGATTTTTAATATCTTTTGTAGTAATTTTTATGTTTGTAAATGTCACATGAGTCGATTTTGCTTCATTAATTTTAATTTTCCATTTCTCACACCAAGAGGTGATGAGATTTACGCTTGTCTGTAATATTTCATTCGCTTCATTAGGACAACTGCTTGAACATAAAACGGCCGTATCATCAGCAAATGTAGCAACTAGCGCGTTTTCAGATTTAGGCAAATCAGCAGTATAAAGCAGGTAAAGCAACGGACCCAAAATACTCCCCTGAGGTACTCCCGCATTAGCAGGATGTATTTCAGATACTTCATCGTCATACTTCACTCGAAAGTACCTTTCGCTTAGGTAGGATTCGAATAGTTTGCAATAATGATAAGGAAATATTTTCCCGATTTTATGCAACAATCCTGTGTGCCAAACTTATCGAATGCCTAGCTTATGTCTAGGAATACTGAGTCACATATTCTTCTTTCCTCAAGGTCATTTTCTATTTTATTCGTTATTCTATGCACCTGTTGTATGATGGAGTGTTTTGATCTAAGCCCATATTGGTGATCCGGAATAACTTTATTGCCCTCTACTATTGGTATTATGCGTCTATAAATTAGTTTCTCATATAGCTTGGATAATACTGGCAATAAAGAGATAGACCTGTATGACGTTACGTCAGTAGGTGGCTTACCAATTTTATTAATCATTATTACCTGTGAGAATTTTAATTGTGCCGGGTAATAGCTCAATCTAATTATCGCATTAAATATGTATGTTATCATTACTATTCATTTACTTGGAAGCTCTTTTAGTACTCTAGCTGTTATGAGATCGTAACCAGGAGATTTTCTTGGATTTAATTTTTTTATTACAGTTTTTAATTACAATGATTATGAGTACAAATATATGTTCATAATTTATAGTGTTATTTCGCTATCGTAATAAAAAAAATTCTTTTATGGTTAAAAAATGGTTTTGATAAAAATTAATCTCAATGTTCACCATCATAACTGATATAATTTTTTAATATCCGAACTTGTATTTACAGTCTAAATAATTAAAATTTTATATTTGATAGCGAAATAGCGTTTAGCGTTATGAACGATGAATATTTATTTGTTTTCATAAGAATTGTAATTATCTGGTTCATATGGAATAGGATCGAATGGAGAAAACGAACCTATGGGTTCAATGATTGATTGTTGATTTTGATTGAAATATGTATTTCGTCCATGTTCGAAATGCATTGAATGCTTTATGTTCAGTGAATTTTGTTTAAAAATTCTGGCTATTCTTTCGATTTATGAACGTTTATTTAATTTAAATTTTTTTAGATGAACTTCTTCTAATGGCTTTTAATTTATTAATCGCAAACAATGAAAGTAGGATTAAAAATATATTTTTTATTGCAATTTGAAATTTATCTTTTGTCAGCTTTCTTATTGATTGAAACTTAAATGAGTAATCTACTCCAATTACCATTTACTATGAAAGTTATTTCACTTAGATTTTTTTAAAAATCAGATGAAATATGACTGTCAAATATATTTTCGAATGAGATAAAAAATTCACTATACATTACAACTAGAAACCAGAGTTTTTATGTTTAGCATTATAAGAATTTTAAAAATTGTTATTTTAATTATTGCTACATGCATGTTTTCAGTATAAATAGGAATTTACTATTTCATTTTATAAATTAATATCTAGTTTCCAATCCATTATTTTACTCCATCAGATTTCCTATCTCTTTCAGAGCTCGCTTGTGCCATTTCTTTAGAATGTAATCTATCGTTTGTTCCTCCTCTCCACAGTCGCATGTTGCGTTATCCATAGTTTCTCATTTCTTTAGCATTTTTCCACATGTTCCATTTTCCGTTCTTAAGTCCAATCCTGAGATTCGTATAGTTAATTAAGCCGAGCTTTTTAACATAGATTTTCTTTCCTTAAACCGTTCTATTACATTTGTATACAGATATCTTATGAATGATTTGTTCCCGTTATATTCTGTGTCCTTTTTCTGTAGTCTGTTTTTAGTCAGATGTGGCACATTGTTTCTTAATACTGGTAATCATGCAATAAAAGTGGACTTTACAGTGCTGGTTATTATTCTCATCACCGCGTAGTGTTCAACATCAATTTTGTTAACATGAACACTGGTAAACAAAGTTGAAGTTATGTATTTAGCTCGTGAGGATACTCACATAGTCGTTCTTAATGATAATTTTGGAGTTACCCATGTGAACTGCTTTCGATGTGTTTACGATAAGTTTTATCTGTGTAACAAGAATCGCTACAGATTTTCAGGTTTATTCGTATTGTAATTTACAAAAATCAACAGTTGTATTTAATTTATTTTTCCAAAATTGGTGGCAAGATTGAAAAAGAACCTTACAGTTTTCTTCTTATTCATTTACAGTCGTTATTTGAATGTTAAAATTTAAATATTTTCTATAAGGGCTGGATTGTAGTTCACTAAGAAAATTGTTTTTTGAGAACTATTGCAAATTAACTTTTAAATGGTCAAATAATTCGGTGAGATGCGCGGATAATTTTTATATTTCGTAAATAACGATTTTAAAAGAAGTTACTTTTTAATATTTTACTTGTAGTATGTTTACAAACATGAAATAGAACGAATAGTGGTAGTATCAGTTAGGTATTGTAGTTATTGCTTTATTTAAATAATTCGGTTATTAAGTTGTTTTATAATTTTTGTTATTTTGGTTCTTCGATGGGCGAGACCGTTAAAATTCGCCATTGTTGTCCTTATTGTTGTTCTGTTTTCTATGTTTCAATTTTTTCATTGTTAATTTATTTGTTATTTTAGTTATTTTAAAATTTATTTACTAATTTAGTCGTTTAAAATATGTATGTCATTAAAAAATCGTTTTTAACTATTGTGTGTGTCAACAAACCTTTGTTGGTTACGTTAGGTTAGTTTATGTTAGATGTAATAGAAAAAGGGGCAATAACACATCAACCGACCATGTTAAAAATCTCATTTTTATAGAAATAACTAGTAGTATTAATCTGCTCAAGTTAGATTGAACCTACGAAACTTTCTTAATTTATAAAATGGAATCAGTTTCGTTGGAGATTAAGGCGTTCACGTACGTTATTTTATAATTATATAATTTATTCAATAAGCTATTTTTCAAAAACTAAATTTTCATAGTTTTGATTAGTAATAATTTTTTTTTGTGGGAGGTAAAATCTTTATATTTTTAAATGTAGGAATCGACGCTACAACTCTCTATCGGAAGTAAGATTCGTATTGTTTCCATAGATAGCTGAAATTTCCTGTTAATATCTAGTTTTTAAAAATTTTGAATTTCTCCCAAAATTGTAATATCCGCAAAAATATACCTAGTCATTTCTATCAAAATTTGATTTTAAAGTCAGAAATAAGAACACTAAATAACAGTCTATCTCAGTGTTATCTACTCTCTATGGTACTATATAATTTATATATTTCGGATTATAACACCTAGAAAGTTTTTATACGCAGATGACCTGATGCTAGGTGATCAGAATAGTAAAATGGAAACCTTAGAACATAAACTCATAGAAGACTTTTAAATTTTAACATAGTGCTTTACGAAATAACAAATGTATAAATTAAAACGTATTAAAGAAAGTATGTAACCCTGAAAATGGCTGCTATTTAGTATTCTTGTTTCTGACTTTAAATGTACGATTAGTCAACACTTCATTAATCAATGTATTTAATGTTTCACAAGAAATTATTTCTACGAGCTCTGTGTTTCACAAGAAATTATTTCTACGAGCTACGTCAGCAATACTATTCACCAAACGAGACAGATCGATAAAAGCGACAGATATGTTGTTGTTGGCTTAGTATACATGTTCGATGTAGGTAGCCAGGACAGTTATTTGATCCACATAAACTTTTTGATTTTGGAAATATTGCTTACCTGATTAGAAGTGTTCATAGAATGTTTTATTCGATTATACATTACTTCATTCAAATGTTTTATAAATGAAGAAGTTAAATTGGTCTATAATTCTCAACCATTTAATGATCCCTCGTTTAATATAGATATAATGTTGGGGGATGTTGAATAATTTTAGGATGACAGAATATGATTTAAAACTTTTCTTTCGTCCTTTCCTGCTATTTTACTCGTTTTAAAGTTTTCAACCGCTGTGTTGAGTACTTCATCAATAGGAATTGCGAATTGTAATCAACCTTCAGCCAGTTTCATGTGCACATTTGTTTTATTTTCATTCCTCTGCCGAATTCTTATCCGCATTAGGGTGCTGGACATTTTTATAATTTCACTAACAATCTTTTTCGAACTAACTTGAGATTTTGGTTTAATTATAGCTTCTTCTACGCTTAGTTTATGCAGAAGGCTTTCTACTTATTTCACGAAAGTTGTGTTTTCATTGTATCCATCTATCTCCTCTGTATCCTCCAAAAAGCGTTTACACAACTTAGTCTGGTATTTAAATATTTGATGACTCTTTGTATTTTTAGTAAAGATTTTCGCAGGTGTCGTTCTGTCTGATATGTAATTTTTTCTGAGAGTGTTTCAACACTACTTATGATAATTTAAATCTTACACCTATTACAGCTGGTCTTTGTTGATTTTTTAGGAAATTTGAGAGAATTTCACACAAAATTTCAATCTTACTTACTGGAAATAAAGTGTAGATCTGGGTTAGTTTCTTGCTTCCATCCGCTGAATACTATCTGCGTTGTTTAGAATCATTAACTAAAAAAAATATGCAGCATTTAATTTTTGTCCTTAGGTGTTGAACTGAAATGTTTCATTTAATGATTTTCATATTGTAAACTGTAATTTAGGTAAATCGAGTTTAGTTAATTTTTCTAATGTACAGGTCAATAAGTATTGTCGTCAAATAAAATATTTATTAAATGATTTTACTCATTAAGTTCTTATGTTAAGATTGACCGTTTACTCTAGCCATGTGTTGCTCCTACTCTTTTACATAAACTCGTTCACTCTATCCGTTCAATTATACGATCGTCTGCGGTCGTATTTCTGATAGAGCAGAGTTCTCTAACGTGTTTGTGATACAATGCACACGTATAATGTCACCCGTAGAATTTAGTGGGATAGAGGGAATGGCTCCTTTATTCCTCCCCTTTACCAATACCGTACTCCATAAACATTGCTACATTCTTTAGTCATACTTGTGGCGTGTGTGAGTATATATGGTAGTGTTTGTTGAAATGTATATATATATGCTGCATTAACTGTGTGGTTAAAAATACAACATACACGTTTCATTCATGTTGTCGATGTTACTCATTGTCTTTTTTTTGCATACAATCTATCCTAGGTGAATAATAAGTAGCACTGTTATTAGATGCATCGAATATTAACAGAACGTTGTCCAACGACAGTCATTCTTTATTGTATAAACATTAATTAAGATTGGCTACATATCTCCACTTACGTAAGTCTTTTCAGACGTTGAAATTAAACGCTGTTATCCTTGAGATCGGCTGCCAGTGGATTTACACGGTGTTGTAGTCGCTGGATATATCTCTCACTGTGGATTTTGAGAGTTTTCTTTACACTTGGCATGTGAAGATTCTTATGAAGATCGTCATTACGAATATACCACGGGGCATCCACAATGTTGCGCAGGACCTTTGTCTGAAAACCCTGGAGTATTTTTATTCACGAATCACTGGCTGTTCCCCAGATTTCTATTCCGTAGGTCCATATTGGTTTTAGAGTGACTTTATATAGTAGAACTTTATTTTCTACAGACAGTGATGAGTACTTATTCATCAAACAACTCATACTTTGCAGTTTCAAATAATTAACTGTAATTTTATCGGTCGATCAGACTTTGCACTGTCTTGCATCTGTCAGTAATTGCTGTAGAGAAGACTTGTTTGTCCAGCTTATAATATTTTGCAGCCAATCTGTTCTCCTTATTCCAGGACTTCTCTTCCCTTTCATCTTTCCTTGTATTATCATCTGGAGTATTTCATACTTTTTGCCCCTGATGATATTACCAAAATATTACACATTTCTTTGTATAATGTGATTTTTTAATATTCTGCTTGTATTAACCTTCTTTAAAACACCTTTGTTTGATATCTTGGCCGCCTATGGGATTCTCAACATCCTTCGATGGAGCCACTCTACAAATTCATATAGATTTATTTGTTTTTTATTTAATGGCATAGTTTCTATTCCATATAACAAAATTGAGTGGATATAGCAGCGAATAATTTCTTCTCTTATGCTGAGACTAAGTGATCGATTACATAATAAATGTCTCATGTTATTGAAAGCTGTTCGCGCGTAACTGCATCTCGCTTTAACTTCAACATCCATACTTAAATTTTCATTTATATAGCAACCAAGATATTTGAATTTACTGACGTACTCCACGTTTAACTTCGAAGTTTATCTTCGACTCATTTCTATTTAATACTAATTCTGCTTCTTGATTCCAATATAAGTTTCTTATTATATTTAAGTTGTTGTTACCAATTCCTGTGTTCTGGAGGATTTCTATCACCTTGTCGTGCCGAACATTGTCAAACGCCTTTTCATAATCAATAAAACATATAAAGGTATTTTTGTTCATCACCATAGATTTCTGTAAAATTATGCGTAATGCTGCCAATGCTTCTCTAGTCCCATGTCCAGCACGAAAACCAAACTGTGTTGCTGATAGATCTTGTTCGCGTTTTCTTTTAATTCTTTAGTAAATGATTCTTAAAAATACCTTTAGCAGGTGGTTCATTAAACTAACCGCATTCCTTTGGATATTGTTTGTTAGGAATTAGAACAAAAGTAGATTTTAACCATTCTGAAGGTATTTCACCAGAGGTATAAATATTATTGAAAAGAACTGTTAAATCCTTTATGTGATCATCTTCCAATAATCGTATTAAATCTCCTGGTATCTGATCTTGCCCTGTTGCTTTCCTCAATTGTATTAACTCCATCGCAGTATATTTGTTCGCGTTCTTATCCTTATATTTCCTTCGTTCATTCATCAATTCTAGAATTTCATGTCATCCACATCTTCTTTTTAGGTATTTGATACTTTAAGTATCTTTGACAAATTGTTTGTATAGTTTGATTGAACATTGACAACTTTAGCTGTGTAGTTGAATCACGTTGTTTATATTATCTTAATTGAACATTAAGCCCTTCTGTCACCTTTCCTTTTATTTCTTGCGACCTTGGCATGGTTAGATCTACCATTTTACTTGATTTACGTCATCTTACTTTTTTATAACTTAATTTAAATTTTACAGTCAGTAAGGTATGATCCGAATCAATGTCTGCTCCTGAGTAAGTTGAAGCTTTCTTGATCGCATTTATGAAACGTTGGTTAATCAAAACATAATCGACTTGATTTGTCATCAGAGTTTTTTTCATTATCTCTAGGAGATTTCCATGTGTACAGACGACGATTTTCTAATTTAAACCGCGTATTCGTTATGATTAGATTATTCTGTTCACAAAAATCGAATAGTTTATCTCCCCTTTCATTGTTGTTACCCAGCCCAAAAGGTGCAACCGAATTACCTCGTCTACCACATCCTACCTTAGCATTAAAATCTCACATAATTACCAGGATGTCCTGTTTGTTCTGAACAGAACTATAAAAGTCCTCCAGTAGTTCATTATATTTAGGTTCATTTGTGGGAGTACAAATCTGTATAAAAAAATTTATCCTACATTTCGCGCCTTGAATGTGCAGAAGCATAATGGGTGTAAAACCTACGACATGCTGTTTTAATTTTGGTGAAACAATTATCCCAACTTCATTTCTTAGTCGAGGGTCTTGATTATCATATCCTTAGTAGTAGAATGTTCCTTCATTTTGTTGGCAGATTTCTGTTCCAGGCCATCTGTGTTCGCAGATACCTAAAATGTCCAATCTCATCCTTTTCATCTCATGAATAACATTTTGAAGTTTTCCAATTGCACATAGCGTTCTCACATTCCATGTGTCAAAATGACAAGTCTGATGTTTTACATTAGTGACTTTACTAGGGTATCTAGAATTTACTGTACGATTTCCATACCGTCGGGGGTATGGGGGAACTCAAGTCAAACTGCATTTCTACACAGAAGACCGCCTATTGCCTGACATACTTTTTAATGAATGTCCCACAGGTGTAACATATTTATTTTTATCTTGACGTACCATATTTTTCCAAGAGGATGTACAGTGGTGATTTTCAGTTGCATTCCACCGGATTTTCTGTCAAGGTTTATTCCCTTAGCTTTTGGATAAAGATCCTACCCGCACGGCAGCGTGATTTTTGCTGCTGGGACACTAGGTGTCATATTTATACAGGCAGCCTCAAATCGCCAAGGTTAAACCGACCATCTGAGGAATGTGGAGTTTTGTAGGCAGTTCCCAAGCTGCCTCTCCACTTTCCTGCTGATAAACCTATGGCTACTGGAATCGTCTACATGAGACTTTCCCGCGGTAGCCGCTCCGCAACTGCTTATCGAAGCTAACCTACATATCTGTTTGTATTGATTATATTTAAATTTGTATTACCATACCCTTACCGTGTTTCAAAGTATAATAACCAATAAAGTTGTTTCATTTTTATAAATTTTGTTATAATTTTTAATTATTTTATTTAATTTTAAAATTCGTGTGCATTAAAACTAACAAAAGAAAACAACAAATGACGTTTGAACGCATCTCACTGATACTGGAAATAGGTAAGCAAAATGCAATTTATTTTTTTGTTCACAAGACTTGCCATTTAAAATAAGTTTAAAACTGTGTCTGTGTGAACTGTGAGAGAGTCTTATTTTTTTTTTTATATAGTATCGTAGGTAACTACCAGTGCTATTATGGCACTTATGAATTAACAGTTTGATGTAGTAAATGAGGTTAGAAGGGGGAAGGAATTGTATAATTGAGGGAATATTTGAAGGACTGTTTAAGAGGATACCAGATAGGACAGAGTCTGCTGAGTAGTGCTATATACTTGGAACAAGATAATTCGGCAGGTGGTTTACAAAAGCCAACATTGAGTTTGATAACAAGAAGGAAGGAAGTTATGGTGTTATGAATTCCACTTCTGTTTCCAGTTGTTGTGAATGAAGTATTTGACCGCTACAGGAGATGACGGAACAGTATGAAACAGGCTGCTATATACACAGCTTCATTTCCTACGATTCCCTTATGACTTGAAACCCATAAGAGGGACACTGTATCTGTATCTTGACGTGATTGGTAAAGTAGGAATTGTATACCATTAACAAGAGAATTTTTTGTCTTCGTGTTCTGCAGAGCTGATACAACGGTGAGAGAGATCGTTACAATTAGTGTTTTGGCATTACTAAGGTTTAAAATCTTTGAGACAGAAGAGTATACCATATGTAGAGCAAGGATTATGTAGCCCGATGGAATAGTATAAATCTTTGATGGTTTGCTGTAGGGCTATTAATTATCTTCATTACACTTACACGTGAATGTGCCATTACGTCGACGAACAAGATTAACAACACCGCCCAATTGTACTAGTTCTAGTGCTACCAGTTCGTTCATTCATTTAAAGAGGCAGTTGAGGTTTACACTGTCCAACTTTATTTGTTCGTTCAAAGAATAAGGTAAGGATCTGGTAGTTCAAAATAAAAGAACGGTTATTACACCGCTTAGTTAAAAGAGCTAGCACAATTGTACGACTCGTTCATAAACGATTATGTACATAGTAAATTAAGTTCAGAGGTGCAAGTAAATTTAACGAGAATATTCGATGAATTTATATTATATTTATAAGATATTGTATCGAAAAATTATAACTCACCCGAATGAACTGATAAAATCAAATTAGTTGATTTGTACTGATGCTCATTTATGTTAAAGTACACACAAGAGATTTGTTTTCAGTTTCGGTTATCATGGTATCCTATAACGAGAAGAGTTACGCGATATAAACCTATACCATCTCGAAATTCAATTTTAAAGTGGGTTGAAAACTTTCGACAGACAGCTTCTGCAACTAATCAAAAACGTCCTGGACAAAAAAAAAACAAACGGTTCGTAGCCGTTGGGCCTTATTTTTTTCACTGGCACTGTGAACGGAACGCGCTATATCGAGATGATGGACAACGGAAACGCTCGCATTACGGCCGCCGTGCTCGCCCGATTTAACCGCTCCATTTTTTTTTGTGGGTATACCTTAAGAGCAGCGTTTAGTGTACGGCCTGAAAACTGGGATTTCTGAAGAAATTTTAAAAATTCAGCGACCTACGCTCGAAAAAATGTTCGAAAATGTTGTAAAAAGACTGAGTGAATGTATCGTTACAAATGGCGATCATCCTAACGATATTGTGTTCCACAAATGATTGTAAGCTAATCTCTCGATTTTCCTATTTTTAAATAAAATTGTATTTAAAAAGTTTGGTCGAGTAGTTTTAAGTTATTCAAAAAACAAAGCCATCCGTCTTCTCTGTATTACTCTATGGTAATTTTCGTCGCGAAGTAAGTTGATGTGATAAGAAATCATTCATCATTATTGATTTTTCTACAATTATCATTCAGATCCGTAATTATTTTCTCAGATAATATAAATAAAAGAGTAATACTTTTATTTCAAGTGAGTCAAATTAACGATTCGTGACATGCTGCGATTTAACAAATATTAGTGTTTTATAGCATAAAATATAATTATAATCTATCAGAATATATATATATGTAAACAATTTAAAAATATGTCACGCGGTACCTATATTTTTATTAGATCAATATGTTGCATGCGTATAAATTAAAATTAAACTATTGTTAACCAATGTTAAAATAAAATTACAACTACACTTGAATAATTTTCAGTTATATATTAACCATAAATACGTAATGTTCTGATAAAAATAGTTTATTTGCGTTAACATTGAGCTAGCATGGCCTTGACCTTCAGAAGTCCACACATTATTATGATATCAATAACTTCACATCCGGTAGTAATTGATTCCTTTTAAAAAAAAAAAAAAGTAAGCGTCTATATTTTGCGTGTAAAAGTACCCGCTTTGTATATAATGATATAATATTTTCCAAGAGTTTTATTTCACAGTGATACCAGTTGGTTCTTGTATTTTGTAAAATCGTGTGCAAGTCGGTCTCATTACAAGTTAGAATTATCCCTGTAGCTTTCTGAGAGAATTATAATGACAACGTACTAAATATGATTTAGAAGAATCATACTCTGTGGAAGATGCGTCCTCAATTACAACGATATTGTTGATGATGAATTCGGGGTACACTAGCAATGACCATTCGAATAAACTGATACAAGATTACAATAATCTGAGATCAGAGAATATGAAGAAACTATTTAGATAAATCCAATATTACAATGATGTATTAAATTTGTCTGTGATCAATGGTTATAAAATAGTTGTTTTGCAAAGAAAATAGCTGGCTGGCTGTGAGAACTTAATTTCTACATATCCCTGTAAAATCAATACGTAGCCCCCTAGTTTCTGATTTATATAAATCACTTTTTAAAAATAATGTATTTCGTCCAACGTAATGTATAGTGGCATTTAAAAAATGCGTCTTTGTGGTAAAAGGAAATATGATAAAATAGAAAAATGCCGTTATTAAAATAAATTAATGTGGGAAATATTAAACATTGACATAGTCTACTTATATTTCAAATTTATAAATATAAGATATAATAATTTATTATAATATAGCTTTATTTTAAAAATTGTTTAGCTTAATTATGGATTGCGGGTTAGGAATTTTTAGCAACACAAAATTTAGTTAAACCTGATATCTGTCGAAATATTATGTATTTTTGAGCTTCATATATTTTTCGAGTGAGAAGTGTAAACGTAAAGATTGTATCCAATATGTGTATTAGTAAATTTGTCATTAAAACTAAATAATTGTGGCCCCTAAGCATGTGGACCGGATAGCGATATGCTACCATAATACCAAATACCAAAACAAATACTCCCATCATTCAGTAAACTATCAAATTCTATGATCGATTGTTTTTCATTTTATACTTTAGCGTAGGTAATGTACTTAGCATATTTACGTTCGCATAAATATAAGTGCATAAAATACTTTATGTTATTGGTAATATTACTTGTTAATTTTACAATACAATATTTACAATGTTTAGTCAAGATAATTTATTATTTGTATTAAATTTCGTCAATAAGAAGTATTTTATTATAACATGATTATTTATACTATTGTTAATGTTTTAAAATAAATAATGTATTAATCATTTATTAACATTTATTTTCGTATTTGTTTGAAAAAATTGTGCTGTTTGAACCCGCCTCGAAATATTTTCCTTCAGTAATGTTTGGTAGTTGTCAGTTGGTGTGACTAATGAAGTCTGTGCGTCACTTAATAAATTATTTTAATTGTAAATATGTTGTAAGTTCTCATTTATTTTAAATTCTCAAATTATTTGATCACTATGAGTTTCTTTAACAAATTGCTGGGTATTAAACCAACAGAGGAAGGTCCAACTCCTGCTCAGGCTATACAAAAATTACGGGAAACTGAAGAAATGTTAATAAAGAAACAAGAATTTTTAGAGAAAAAAGTTGATGTAGAGCTTGCTACTGCTAAAAAATGTGGAACAAAAAACAAGCGCGCAGCTTTACAAGCTTTAAAGCGAAAAAATAGATACATGAAACAACTTCAACAAATCGATGGAACTTTATCAACGATAGAAATGCAAAGAGAAGCTTTAGAAGGTGCTAATACGAACACTGCCGTACTACAAACTATGAAGGGTGCTGCGGATGCATTGAGGAAAGCACATAAACATATGGATGTTGATCAGGTGCATGATATGATGGACGATATTGCTGAGCAACAAGATGTTGCGAAACAGATATCCGATGCTATATCAAATCCGGTAGCATTTGGTAATGATATCGATGAAGATGATCTTGAAAAGGAACTTGAAGAATTGGAACAACAAGAATTGGAGGGAGAATTGCTCAATATTGGACCATCACCGAAGGAATTACCATCAGTTCCTTCAACTGTATTGGATGAACCAACAAAATCTAAGGTACCGACTAAAGCTCGAATGCAAAATAAAGAAGAAGATGATGATGATATGAAGGAATTACAAATGTGGGCCTCATAATCGGTGTGGTTAAACTATATTTTCTAACCCATATTTATGTTACGTTATACACACATATATGTGTGTGTATATAAATTTCATTCAGTAATTCGCGTATTAATTTCTGTTATCATTTTTATAATACCACATTTAATTCCGTGTTCGTGAAATGTTGAACACTTGGAATGTCAAACATGAGAAAATTTAATTGAACATTATTTATTTTTTAGCAAAATTAGTTCGAACTCATCGAAAACATTCGATTGCGCTGATTCATCCTGCTAGTTCCCTTAATATAAATTTAATTTTTTCGATGGTAAACTTATATTTCGATGTGTAAAAAGTTTTATAATTATTTATATAGTGTATTTGGTGTGTATAATATTCGTCAATCAGTCGTTTTAATTGTTTGAAATCATGTCTAACTTGACATGGTATTAACTGATTGTGGGAAAAGATGAATTAATAATTTTTGATACCTAATTTTCTTGTCTATTTATTTTTACAATATATTAAGGTATGTAATTTACTTTTATACTGATTTGAACATTATTTATTATTCTTAATACCTTACTTGATGAAACAATAATTAAATATAAGCCACAAGTATCTTTAAAAAGATTAATTCGGAAAATTTGTACCGTTTATCGTTTTACAATCAATATGAGTATAAGATCATTTTACCCTACAATTATTTTATTATTTTTACAGATATTTAAGTTAGTTATTTTTGTTTATGTTTAAATTGATGATGGTTTAATTTGAATCATTTCGCTGCTATCTTTAAAATGTTAGTCGAAATTAATTTTATTTTTGCTTTTTGAAAAATAAAAATTGTAATATTCCCTTCTTCATTTGACGTTGATTCTATTCGAATTTGAACTTTACCTCTGATATTCATTTTCTTCCTTCATAACTCGTTAGATATATATATTTTTTAATTTCTGAAAAAATTGTCATTTTTTGTATATACCTAGGTAATTATTCTTTGATGTTACCCAAAAAGGATTATGAATAACTCTTATAAAACAATATGTGTTTCATGTTAGTACATAAATGTTGAGTACATTAATAATATAATTATTTTCGGACTAAAAACGATTTTAATATGAAATTATCATATTTAAATATGAATCTGATAATTACAATGCTGATGTGTATAAAGGAGTGTCTATAGCGTTACGTGCTGCTGTAATAGTGAGTTAATTGTTCTTATGGTATATACGTTTTTTTTTTTTTTTAGTTATTTCGTTATTTTGCTCAGCATACTGTGAATAAGGTACCATAAACATTTTTTTTATTATATATAACATTCCCGAGATATTTCGTGTATTTAATTTTTGACAGGTTTATTCGCTAAATTGTAACGTAATCATTAATTGTGTCAAATGCTTCATTTTTGAAAGCCATATATTATCGTCATATCTGTTTAGCATAGTCTGAAAGTTGACTTCGGTGCGTCCATATAAGCTTTAGAATTTGATTATACATTAAAATTTTGTTCTGCAATGATAATTCGAATTTTCTTCTTATAAGCAATATGTTCCTATACTTTATATTCAACTAGTTCAAAAAATCATATAGTTAAAATGCGGAATTTTAAATTTAAAAAAAAATAAAATTCAAAGTTCCGCATTTTAACTATATGATTTTTCCATGTTATCTTTTGGTCTAAACCTGGATATTTGACTAATTCCTTTATTTACTAATTTTACTAATTCCTTAATTTAAATTATCTGATTGTTAATACGAATATTTTTAACATTGCAATTTTTTGTTTTTAAATATCATTGGCAGCTTTTTTTCCTTAATTAGCCACCGCCTGAATAAATTTGGGAGTACTAACAGTTGATTGTTACATTTTCTAGATAATATAAATAAAGAATTACCGTATCATTCCCAAAAGTCACAATTTCCGCTTTATTTGGCATAGATAAGCGCAGGAAGTAAAAAGCTGGTTGATATGATGTTTGCAGGGTTTTCTGATTTGTTTGCTATATTAATTTAATATGAAAATATCGTAATCGCGGTATAGAATTAAAAGCTGACAACACAACTTCCTTGTGATACACCAGCACGTATAAGTTGAAAATTTGAATTCACTTCATATATTACTCTGAAGCGCTTATTTTCTAAGTATGGCTTCAACAGTTGGCAGAAGTTTTCTGACAGCATTGTGCTTAACTTTATGCAATAAACCTTTATGCCATACTAGGTCGAATGCCTGTGCACCACATCTAGGAATACAGCGGCACAGTACTTTTATTCTTCGAGTACGTACTTTTAAGATGTACTTGATACACTTGGTGGATTGTTGAATGATAGCTACAAAAACCAAACTGATGGTCAGGTAACTGGGCTTCCACCAGTGGCTTAAATGTTTTCAAGTAATTTTGATATAACTGGCAACAGTGATATTGGCCGATAAGACTTCACATCTGCTGATTTCTAAGGTTTCTTCAGCATCAGTTTTAAAAAGAATCAGTACATACTGAAATCGAAGACAGGCATTAAAAATGTATGTAATTAATACAACCGCTTTTTTTGGTATTTCTTTTATTATTGATGGTGAGATTTCATCAATCCTAGGAGCTTTTTTTTGGATTGATATCAATCTCGATAGCTATTTACATTGGTGTAATATATCAAATTGGTTGGTCAAATTGGCATTCTATTGTCGTGTTAATGTTTGATGAAATTTCATGCGGCTGAAACACACTGGCTAAGTTCTAAAAAGCTTAGGCTTTTCTTCATTCCTACGGACCCATCTTCCACAATCATCTTTTAGTGGTGAAATTTGAATCAGAGTTCGCTTAAATTTGCGAGTTGCACGCCAGAGGGAGTAATCTTTATCCTTATTCGGACTCAATTTTCCAGAAAGTTATCAAACATTCTTTTCTTGATTTCTTTTATTAAGCGATTTAGTTGATTGCTAATACGGTTAGATTTTCTTGTTCTGTACCAGTTACGCCTTGCTTGTCTTCGCTCTTTAATTAGCCGCCTGACCTCCAGTTGATAACATTTTTCTAGTGTAGTATTGTTAACGACTGGTGTTGCAATCGCTAATTCGCTGATTATTTCCACATAGCGTCGACACTGCAGTTCCAGTTCCTATTTTGTTTTGAGATTTACTTTTAAATATATGTGAGAATTCAGTTCAGATCTAAACTGATCCCAGTTTGTATTTTTATTAGTCAACATCCGGCGTTTTTACTTTCGTATTACAGTGTTGCTAAGCGAGACTAACAGGTACATGGTCAGATATAAGTTCATAATAGTTCTTGACTTCTACATAATTTTCTGAGAAATTTTTGATTATGTAAAGATCTATTAGATTTTGTTTCATTTTTTTCGGGGGAGATGTAGATTTCAGTATTGCTCTGGTGTACATCGTACAACGATGTTGGAAAAGATTGAGTTGTAGGATTTGTTTGGTAGATGTTGACTAAATCTTCTCTAAATCACTTTAGCTTATTATTGAGTGTTATTTATTCTAGTGTTATCGTTAGAACTTTTAATAGTTTATTACCACGCGCTTATTGGAGTTCTCTGTGTACGTCACAGTATTTTTAGACGGGTGATTTCCCTGACAGCGTAGATGGGTGTATTTTTGCTATTCTTACTACACTGAACGGTACTATGGTTTCTTCTATACTTAACACATACGTGTGCTCTTTAATAATAATTTTTGGTATGATTTTATGCTTGTTTCCTGTAACTTTGAGTGATTTCCTTCACGGTGCTTCAACTTTACATTTGAAGTAACGTCTGAAGTTTGTATATTTCACTTGATTTTCTTGCGGATTAAAATCTGAAAAATATGTTGTGTTCGATGTTTGTGACGTACTGCTCTGTCGTAGTTTTTAGATAGCGTCCTTAATCTCACTAGTGCCAATGTAATTTTATAAGTAATCACGAAAACTTTGTTCAGATTTCATTTGGTAAGTGCTATTCTACACCTTAGTTACGAAAATATTTGACTAAGGATCTAAACTAACTTATTTCACTACTTGTCTGACAGAGACTTAAGAAAATTCGGTTAACATTATTTAATATTTGAGGTAATTAGTCACACCGTAAACTGTTATTGCAGCCGGTTTTACGTTCAGTTTGGTTGTAATTATAATTTCTGTATGTCTTTATACTAGTTTTCATTATGAACGATTCTGCTTACAAAATTGCCACAGGAACGATTTGTAATAAATTTTTTAGATTACTTTCTTGTACCGACACACATTTATGTGGTCAACCAGGTCTTAAGAACGCACTTGATTTCTTAAGAATATGCCATTAACAAGGTCTCAATTTAGGTTTTTAATTGGCTACAAGGGGTGTTTATTTGATGTATTATTAAGACATAATTCTTAATAGCTCTCATATTTTTAACAGACGGTGGAGATAGTAGTGATGTATAAACGTGTTTACTTACTATTTACTTCGCCCAAGTTTTGTAAATGAAACAGAATTACTATCGCATGCATTGTTCTTATTGACGTTTGTAATATCATTGTTAGTAACAAAATAATTTAGATTATCATCCGCGTGAATATCAACCTACTTGTAACGGTGATATATGTCGGAGGATAGGGCAATAAAATATTTCCCGGTCATCGCGAAGATGATTACCATAGGCGTGCGTAATACCTTATTATATAAAGTTCAGTAAGGTGGAATTCAGATAAAAGATATTAACGCAAACGATCAAACGTACTATCGATAATCCAAAGTATTTAAAGTTCAATACATAGTCTTTGTAAAATGAAGTTTCGATTAATAATTTTGTAAAACTTACATTTCTCATCAGTTTACATACAAACTGATATTAATTATATTCACAATCATACACTCATTCTCTACATTAAACTTACTTAATGTTCAAATTGAATCCGGCGCTACTTTGTATTCAGCGAATTTGAATTATTCTGGCGGTTTTTCCGATTCGTGACCTTTTATTTATTCCGAGTTTTTTAGACGCCCTCTAATCTAATGTTTGTTATATTAGTGTAATTAATTCGAATTTAATCAATTTATTCATCGCGAACAATAACAGTAGGATTAAAAATATTTATTATTTTATTGTTATTTTGAAAGTAATCATTTGTTAACCGGCTTATCGATTTGGAACCTAAATATGTATTGTACTACAATGTGACATGAATTTGCCATTTACTTGGAAAATTTTCTCGCGTCGTTTTTTTAATTTTCACGGGTCTAATTGGTTTTCATTTCTTTTTATCATAAATTAATTATATCTAAATCTTTGAAATACTATTTTCTCTTTTGGCTTCATAGCCGTAAGCCTGTCTATTATTCAATAGTTCTCATGCATTTAATTTTTTATTTTCGAGTTGTTAAAATTTTCTGTATTCTATAAGGAAGGCGGTTCTCGTATAAGTTGATGTGAAGAAAAATAATTCCTTAATAAAAATTTTTCAACAATTATCCTTGAAATCCATTTGTTAATTTCAACACAACTTACGTGAATAAAGGAGAAATAGTAACATTTTACAATTTATTATTTGAAGAGAATTGAATTAATGAACGGTGTCCCTTTCAGAGTTAACGAATAATCGAATATAATTTATCAGAATTATATATTAAGCAATTTTATAATAATATACAAAAATATTCTGGCGCGTCATAGATTTTTATTAACGTTGAATGTTATATGTAATGTAAATTAAAATTAAATTATTACTGAACGAAGTACAGACGAAATTACTTAGAAACGTTGATAATAAACATTTATTGCTGATATTTTAATGTCACCGATGTTATTTAGTAAAATTAATTCTCAGATTTTTCTGCAGCCACGGATTAGAGCCTTGCATTTTTTATTATAAAATATAAATTATATTATTTATGTACTTTGGATTTCATTTGTAATAAATCAGCGTTAAGAAATTTTTACAAGAAAATTTATTCTGTAGTGGACACGTACAGGAGAATAATTTAATATGATTAGTTTTTATTTCAAAATAGGTAAAATACCCAAAGAAAAATACACCAACCGTCAATAAGAGGTAATTTATTTTATTTTAGTAAATTAAAATATATATTAATTATGTTCCAAAATAATTTCATTTTTGAAAGTGATTTATGTCGCGTAGAAAAAGCATAAAACCTAAAACTCAAGATTTGTTTGTATTGTACTAACTTTCAGCGTAACTTCCTAGTTCCTAGTTTCATTTTTGCAAATTTTATTATTTTTCCCTGCGAACTGTTTCGTAGATATATCATTATATTATGTAAATATGTACATACTCCTTTTTGTTACGTTTTTCTTAGTGTTGCGCATAAATTTTAATGAAAGTAGGTTTTTTTCTTGCGCTGTTTTATATATAATACATATATATATAAATAATATCGATGTTCATATATATCTAATTTTTTCCCTCCAGGTTCTGCGTATCATAGAAGAAAATCTTTAGAGACTGTATATAGCGGTATTGGAAAGTTAGTAATTGGTTTTACACATATGTCATCCACAATATTCTTCATGATTGATTGAAAGGGATTTTATTGTTATAAATTCTTTTATACATTGCATTGCAGGGGGAAAAATGATAGTTGGGGCGGACGCTGGTTTCCGGAGAAACTGGAAGACAATAATTCGAAACAAATATATAAACATGGAAATGATATGTATACTGTAGATTCAAAATGTGATGATGGTAAAGTTAGTATGTTTTTTCAAATCTATATTTTAATGGTACGTTGATAACAATCGGAAAATATAATTTAATTCGTTTTAATTTTTCTTAGACTAATATAACTCTAGATTGGAATTCGTCACCTATCAATTATACTTGTTTTGACTCCGGTAACTTTTATAACCCTGATGTTTCCATTCCTGCGGTTATTAGGCACGAACATATTCCACCAGCGTACCATGTAAGTTATATTGTTTTATTTTGTTTAATATATTTCGACATCGATTTCAACTAGATTTTGAAATTAATTTAAATATTCGTTGTTTATAATACATTGAAGTTTTTTAAATGTATGTGTTTTATAGGCGTATCATGCGTGTATGAATCGTACAATTGATTATGATAAGGTTATGACAACGTTGTAAGTAAAAGTATCATTTTATATAGTTATTTATTAGTTTTCTTTGTGATAAAAAGATTTTAATTTATGTATATTTAATATAATTTTGTTTAGTGGTACGCATCGCCCGATATGGGCTCGATACGGTGAATATAAATTTTTACCTAGGCAGAGATGGCTGCATAATGCTGAGGTAATTTATTTACTCGTATAAGTGCTAAAACTTATTTTGTATTCATTTATATGAAATAAGTTCGTGCATAGTAATTTTACTTCCAAAATTAGTGTTTAAAGCTATACTTTTTTTTTGTTTTTTGGTATAAAATGAATAAATCAGATTTCTTGGCAATTTCATAATTATTTATAGTATCCCTCGTTCTAATACGTAGATAATTTCTTACGCAATGAATGAAAATCGCAATCTCACACTGAAAATTGATTACATAAGTATAATAGTAACAAATGATTGTTGTTTTTATATATTTTATAGCATTTTATGTGCACGCGTTTAAACATATCGGTATATATATATATATATATATGCGTGTATTGAGTATGAATCTAAATCTAGAAATTGTGTTTGGGTTTTTCGATAAACATCTAACATGTTTTACTTTCTAAAAGGGAACTGTCTATTTTATATAGGCATCTAATCTCGTGGTCGAAATTTTCTCATCTTACTTTTGTTAGAATTTCGTTATAGTTTATGAATCGTATTTGGCGATAGTTTAAACAAAAACGTTAAATTTTTAATTCATAATATTGATTCGTTTATTCGGTGAAACTAATATTCAGTATTACATGATCATAATTATAATTATAGCGTTTACATTGCGCTAGTTTTTAAGCAATTCCTCGTTACGAATATTAATTGCATTATATAAAACCTAATATTTACTTTAGTGTTGAAGATAAATTATTTCCTACATAATAATTTAAGTAAGTTTTTTATTATTATTCTGGCGTGAATTCATCAAAATTTTCTTCAGTTTTATATCACATTGTGCTTATTCATGTTCACAATTTTGAGGAACAAAAATGTAGTACTACGAAATGTGCTTGAATCATTATATGTATTGCATGTATTTTAATGACATTTCCACACTGCTATTTGTTTTTCCTCCGAACACTAATAAAATTCATTCACGTTTACTTTAAAAAAATGTACGTGTTAATTAATTTAGTCTGAATGTTAACTTATTGTTTTAATTTTGTTTTTACGATTAAAACAAATTGTTAATTAATACACGAACCGTTAATATTGCATTGAATATAATAATTTATGTTTATGAAATTATCAGCATGGAGCCGTCATTATGCTGTATCATCCTTGTGCACATCCATCACTAGTTTCTACGCTGCGGTCAATAATTACCTCATGCTTGTATAGACATATCATTACACCATACAATCTACTTCCTAAAGAACGGGTATGCTTTTGTTTCTGTGTATTTTTATGTTGATGCGTATATTTACTTCATATGTACAAGTATTTAATGATTTATAAAATAACTAAACCTGCTATTTTATTTCGACAAAACTTTATTGCGTAATATTTTGCGAGAGTTCTTTCGTAAATAACCCTGTTTTGTTTCATGTAAATATTGGTAAAATAATTATACAAAATTGGAATACTATCATTAGTACATGCGATCAGTTATTTCTTGATTTCATTATGTTTAATTTCTTTATATTATATAAGTATTTTATAATGTAATATTCTTAATATCATTTTATAATAACCGAAATGATTTGTATAATGTATTTTCATTGATTAATATATCAGTAATGCTTCCCATTTTATGGATAGATCGTTTGGCGTGTTTTTTTATTTTCAAGTACTTCTTTATATTTCAGCCTTTGGCTTTAGTAACTTGGGGCCATTACCTTCAAATGAGTGTTGTGAATTCAGCGTTGACTATACAGTTTATAAAGGATCATGCATTACACGGGCCAGAAAATATAAATAAAGATGGTTTGTTCGATTATCAACTTGAAACTCCTGCCAAGCCGATTGTAAATTATGACGATACTAGTTTATGTCCTAATTTAAGTGAAGACGGCGATACTGATCGTGTAAGGTATAATTTACTATATCGGTGAGGATGAAATTATTATATCGTTCTTCCATAATCGTGTCGTCTTGATTTAAATTATTTAATTGTGCAATTATTACAGCGCTGTGAAAATAGGTATTACTCTTATATATTTTAATAATATTAGAATGATTCTTGATTTGAAAAATTATTCTGGTCCATTAAAACGTTATCCTTTTATATCTGCTTAAGTTTTTATCCATGATGGCCCTTTGAAATTAAAATAAATTACATGAATTTGTAAAGATCATATCAAATATGTCGTACAAATTAACGATGTATATATGCATATTTATATACACATATGCGTATTTAGGCGAAAGCTTCAGTGATTAATACTGTTATTATACACTTCTACCAGTACGTTGTGTTCTCCTACAGAAATAGAAAAGCTAATTCAGTGTTTGTGTGAAAATCGGATTAGGAAAAAAAAATCGTATCTATATTATATATATATATTTTTTATTTTTACATTTTTTGATATTCTTTTTGTATCGTGCTTACCTGTTTTTCCGTACCATTATAAATTTAAAATTAATGAAACGTGACGTTAGCTTGTAGTATCAAGTTCTTCTGTTTTGCACGTTTATACTGTTTTATATCTAATTATCGATAATTTCCCGGAATTACTTATAAAATTTAATTTTAAATAACATTTACGAACAGAATCTTCGGTGTCTATTCGTAAATAATTTGTACAATGTTTATTGTTTTAAACAGAAACATGTATTTTATAAAGTATAACTTTAATTTTATATCGTTACCGTTTTTATGAAAAATTACATGTGTTTATTTAACTCTCTCTCTCTCTCTTTATATATATACATATATATATATATATATATATATATATATATATATATAGTGAATGATTATATATATATTTCTAACTTACCTTTATATAATTTTATGTTTATTGATTTTTTGTTTCGAAAAATTCACCACACATCGTGGAATATGTGTTAAAAAATAGTGATCACATGTTAAATAAATTGATACCGACAGGACACTTAACAATTTTGAATTTTAAAAATTAATTTTTCAACGATGTTTACATATGTTTGTGGAAATCTTACCGGCGTCTGATTAATATTGAAGGGAATTAAATACGCAGGTGCACTTTTTTATGTTATCTATTAATGTATCTTTCGTTTGTTGGATTATGTCGATGCATAGTTTTCGCAGTTACCTTTATTTTCTCGTTTGCATATTAGAGAATACGTGGATCGTATTCATTTCCATGGCCGTTTGTCATCTTTTCATATTTCGTTATAAGTGTTGTACAATTTTAATCTGTATTGTAGTTTATTTATTACGTTGATTAATTTCAAAGAATGAAATAATTGAGACGACGTTTACTCCGTGACATTTCATTCCACTTATTCCCTTTAAGTTTGAGTATATTTCAATGAAAAATGTGAGTGGTCGAAAAATGAGTATAATAATAAATTTTCGTAGTTCACTTGATAATATTTATTATGTAAACTAAAACTGGGCAATAAGTAGTTTTTTAGTCTTGTATTTAAAGCATCAACGCAGTGTCCGATATTATTCGTTGCTGATTAATTCAAAAACTTTGAACGATATTTTCTACTCTGACTTGGTCACTTCTGAGTTCAATGTATATATATCATCATCATCGTTACTTTTCGTCTTTCATTTCCAAAGATTGCATACATCAACATATATATGCAGTTAAATTGAATATCTATCCCCTATAATCGTCTGCTCCTTGCGGAATTCACTATGTCCTTAACGGTTTTGGGCTCCATTTCTGATATTATCAATTCCAGTCTCTACCTTCCCCTTGGAGGCTTCCTTCGATTTACCTCTGCGTCGCCAGGGTAAACTTTTGTGTGCCGTATATTTTCTTTTCCTTTTTATGATGTCATCTACTACGATCATCTTTTCCATTCCTTTTTTTAAGCACTTTTTTATTTGTTCTCTTCTCTTTCTATGAGATTCACCACATGTGCCTGAGCGTCCACATTTCAAATACGTTTAATCGTTTTATACAGTCCGCGTTTAAAGTCCATATCTCTGAGATATATATGTATGTGTGTGTTATTTGCTTAGATATGCTAATATACGTAGTGGGCTGCCACTGCCTTCTGCGTGATAATTAAGAATCAAGAATCGTATAATGGTCAACAATTTTATAAACTTGGAGGGTATCGTATAAATTACAAAGGTATATTCTCATTACTACCCTTTGTGGTCACCAACGCTCACCGTACTTCGATGAAAATTATAAACTCATCCGTACTGTAATATTTTTTGTTACATTTAGCTTTTATCCCTTATTTTTTCTTTAAAAAATAAGAATTATACTTTCTATATATACAAGGAAAATCTCTGCTAACCGAAAACTGTTTTATGTTGTATACATATTTTTTTGTTAGACACAGCGATAATTTTCTAATGATACTAGTAGAGAAACATAAAAAAATAATTAAATGATCGATAATATGCGAAGTCGTACGTAATAATTAGTATGATTAATGAAAATTAAGGTTACACAATTTAAAAGGCTCGTCTTATTAACCGTGCAGTTGTTGCTAAAATTTTATATATATATATATATTCTTTACTATGACCTTAAAAGTTTAAGCTTCTAATTTGTTAATATATATTAAATTCACTACTTATTTACCTTTAGTTCTCATTTCCTTTAATATTTAATAGAATTATTTTGATGTGATTTATAAATTTCATTCAAATAGCTATGCGACTAATTTTTAACATAATATATAAATTTTTCAGCGGACGTTACAGGCGGTGGCTACTTTCTGTGTCTACTACTAAATATAAATTTTTAATTAATTTAAAAAAAGTATTAACTTACATATTCTATATCAATTTTCAAATTATTATTATTATTATTATAACAATCATGACGTAATAAGTATGTTTAAAATTTCAATTTGATTTGATTATTATCAACACTATGTATTCCTCTAGGCTGGAGATTGTTTATTTAATAGGATTGAATTATTCAATCCATCGTATTATTTGCTATAATTAATAATTGAACGTAATTTACCTTCGTACCATGATTAATTTTAAAGTTACCGTTTCGCTTTTCGTGTTTTTCTAAAATCTGACCAGAAATGATCGTTATTATAAATTTAAATAATGAAAAAAATTCCATGCTAGCTTTTCGATGTGTTATTGAATTTTTGTTGATATTCTATATTTAACAATTTCAAACAATTCTTGATAGTGCTTTTCAAGTGTATATATGTATGATAACATGCTGGCAATCTTATGTCTATCTGAAACGTACAAATACTAATCATTGGTAAATTGTACCAGTTCGATATTTTTTTTTTTTTTTAACTAGGTTGGCTTATTTCTTGTCCGTCATATTGTATGAAGCAGACTGGTTGCATTGCGTAAGCACAATATTTCAATTTACGGTATTTCTGTTTTTTCGAATTTACTTATACGGTTACGTATTTTATCTGTTCACTTTATGCGGAGTATTCTACGATACGATCGCATTCCAAAGGCATTCAGTTCTTTCAACCTTTGTTTTTGTAATTACCCAGTTTTTAATCTCTTTTTCAAATCTAATTTTATAATTTTACTACATAGTATCGGTTTTAGTTTTATAAATGCGCCGGAGAGCTTTTGCAATTCGAATTTTTATTCTGCTATCCATATCCTATTGAACATTTATGTTGCAATCGATGTAATGATTACTTTTAATTTTTACAATTCTTTCCTATAAGCCGTGACTGGTTCTGCGGATAAATTCGCATTTGACTTCTTGTATGTTTTATTTTTGAAATATTTTTTTATTTTAATCCATAATTTTCGCATTATCGGCGATAAATACATCCGGGAACTTTAAATTATGTTCTCTTAACATCATGTCATATTTAATATTGTATAATTTTCTTCTATATATCTTAATAATACCTTATTTAAATTTGACGAGTACTTCTTCAAATAATATGTGTACAAAATGATAAATTAAAAAGTGATTTTTTCATAATTTCTTCTTAATACTTTAATACAAAAATAAATTATTCGAAAGAGAAAAAAGACGATACCAATAAAACAAAATACGATTAAGCTAAAGGATAATATTCTACAAACAAAGTTCGTCCAATTCGATGTCGCTAGCACAGACGACATTCACTCTTGAATTATTATTATTGTTCAAACGAACGTAACTACGTTTTCCATTCGATACGTTATAATTCTCTCGGCCGACGTAACGTTCCCGGTTATAGTAATGAACGGTCGACGGTGGTGCTAGATAATTACCGTTAATCGAACGAATCGATCTTCTGGACGACGAATTTTTCACCGAATAATTATTTCGCCAACAATCGACCGTTGTTGTAGTGGACCGTATAGACGGTCTACCGGCTTGAAACGATCGTTCCGTTTCCGTACTGTCTATGACGCTGTGACCTCTACGTTTTGACGACTTAAATGGAAACCTTTGTTGGAATTCCCGTTTAAATTTCTCCTGTAATTGAATTAGTTATTCTGGCAGTTAATAAAATGATATATATATATACACCAAAAGAAATAAATGTTCGAAATCGTACAGAATATAAAACGCACGTGTTAATTAATGTTGAGAAAGATTTTAAAGTTCGTGACTCGAAATTATTGAAAAATAATACCAACATCGTCGAGTTTGCACCTTATTAAGGATAACAAGCGATAAAATCGCCCCTGAAGATTATGATAATTGTGAAATACTTGCAGAATATTTTGAATTTTTTTTAAGCTCTGGATCTCAGATAGAAAAATTTATTTTTTACATAAAATGTAAAAAATAATTCAGATTCATTAGTATCGAGGACATAATAAATTATAACAAATGATTCAGTTGTTTAAATAAAGTTCCACAGAACATTTAATTGTTGCAAAACTACAAAAAAGAGTTAATAATAAGGTAAAAAGAACCAAATATTTTATTACAAAAAGTTACATACAGCATATATTGCTAACAAGTAGATAATTGTGTACCGGACGCAATAAACAAAATTAACTTTTAATTAAAAAAGTTAATGATAAAATGAATATACGACTTAAGGAAAAAAATAATTTAGCAAACTCGCATCTGAAAAAAGGATTAAAATTGTGACAAGTTAATAATTAAAGTTAAGAAAGTTTATAATAAATTACGTTTAATGCGTCTATATTTATACTCAATATACGTAAATTTTAATAATTACCGGTTGCGATACAAATATTTATTGAAAAGGTCGTTTGTTTAAAATAAAATCTTTAATATTGGGTAATTTTAAACAGTCGTGTATTTTATAAACTTCTCGGCGTAACGGAGCACGTTTAGAATACATCTTAAACATTTACTTTGAATGATTTGCAGTTTATTTAAAGTAGTTGTATATATTGATCTCCATGCTGAACAGAAGTAGGCTATTATCAGTCGGATTAATTACTTGTACATTATTAGTACTAAGGTAAAATTTACGATTAAAAAACGGATATATAAAATAGATGACTTTATTGTGTCTGATTGTTTATACGCTTAGTAAAATCTGCTGTCTAAAGTAACACCCATGTAACGTACAGATCACCGTAATCCATTTGAGTGTTTTGAAGTATCAGTCTACCTGGAAATATTTATCTTTTTCGAGTGAAAATTATAACCTCAATTTTTATTGGATTTATATTAATTAGCTATTTACTGTATTAATGAATTGCGTGCTTTATTCGAAACTAATCTATTGTGGATAGTATTATTGTGTCTATACGAACTATAATTTATAACAGCATCATGTACAAAAAGAGCGACTTGTATATTAAAACGGAAAAGTCGTATAAATACGAAGAAAATATACATACACCGACTATTCCGCTTTGTGATACATAAGCTAAACTGGTTTTATAAGATGATTTCGTATTGATATATTATGAAAAGATCTACCGTTTAAATAATTACAGAATATTTGAATGAAGTGTGAGAGAAACTTACATCAATAATTTCACACGTAATACCGCTATGCCACGTTGCATCGCGTACTTTAGCAACATTTAATAATGTCATATCGGTTTGCTTATTCTGTCTAATAAATTCAGCTCTACATTCTTGTTGGTTGCATCGACATAGTAAGTAAAATATTTTTACTCAATTTTACTTTGTTAATTTGTGAAGCATCTTTTCTGTATTTCGATGTGGTGATAACCTTAGCAATTTTTCAGTTTAGCGAGTATTTAAATAATTCTTTGACAAAATGATACAAACATCGTTAATAAAAAAAATTGATATTTTTTACGATCATCTAAAAATTTACGTCAACGACCTTAACATCTGAATTTATCCCACTGAAGAAACGGTGTAGATCCAATTTATAATTATTAGCATATCGACGGTAAATAATGTGAATTACAAGAATCCGAATGAATAAATGAAATTTAGATACGTGCAACACTAGTGTAAAAGGTCGACATTTATATCAGCTAAATTTGAAATTTGTATTAATCACTAAGGATGATCTTTCATCTTTACGCAGAATCATGCACTTTCTATTTAGTACCATGTTTCCTGGCGCTTACATAGTTCCCGGAGCAGAAACTATACATTAATTAATTTAACGACTTCTCGGTTTGATGTCTTTCGTTTGTGATATATGCATGGTCGTTCCGCGTTCTTTTGATGGTGGTTGACAGAGATAAATTGTATATGTGTTTCAAGTTATGTAACTAGAAAAGCTAAAACCAATTAATTTAATAAATTTAAAAGAAAGCATCGCTGAATATAGTTTCGTTGTTAATTAAACCGTTCATAAAATAACGTGAAGGACTTAATTGATATTTGCAACATTCAAGGAATATTTTAAACAAAACATATCCGTTCCATTACGCGCAGTACTTTGCGAGTGGATGTTAATAGTTTATATTTTGCAATTTTCACGATGTTTGAATACGATCAATTCTCAAATAAATTATTACTATCACTCTATTAACATCTTATATATAAACTTTTTTTTTCATGCGGTAGTTCCAATTTTTAATTTAATGAATCGCGAATACCTATATTAAGAATGATGAAGATGATTCATCAGAATTGAAATACCGAAAATTGTATTTAATTTTTTAACATTGTCATCACTTAACACCTTTTGAAATTGGGGTATATTCCACTCCCAGAATTTTTATTAAGCCCGATAGCTTTCTCGGGTTGAATCATTTTAAATGTACGTCTTACTTTTGATACTAAAATTGATTGATAGGTCTTCGTCTATATAGTTATTACAGTTGAAATTATTAGGTCTGATATAAAAAATTAATTTCTTCAAGTAGTGTTTTCAGGTTTCCTCTTTGATTTTATTCTACCGTGGCCACGTCGTATTTATCTACGGACTTGTGTCACCAACTTTAATCTGTCACTGATTTAATTTGCTTATGCATTTCGAGCGCATCATGTTTTTTCGGTAGTACTTCAATTTCCTTATTTAGCCTATTTTGTCTAAATTCACGCCTTTATAATTTCCTTTGATAAAGTTAAACATTTATTACTTATCCATTTTTTTATCTTGTCCTTCTTCAGGTTTTTGACAGATATTTAAAAATTATTTAATCATTCGACTGTTAGATCTGTATTTATTTTCTTTGGATTGACATTTAATTCTTCAGTTATTTTAGTTTTGGCATCTACTGACATCAATAATTTGCTTATGTCTATATTGTTTTCGCAATTATTCCTCTTTTTCCTCGTGAAATCTTAAGTTTAGCACCTATAAAATTGTAATCGATATGTCAGCTTCTAGAGAAGTAATTATTTTTTTTTTCACTATGACGTAATTAATTTTATTTATAGTAACAGTTTACACTTATTATTCGCCGGAGCTTACCACGTATACACACGTGTCTTTGGTAACTTAAAACACATGTCTGTTATTTGTTCGCGGAAATCAACTAACTTGTCTAATAGCTTATTGCGGTACTAACGATCCAACACAGTTTCCGCATTTACCATTTCCTACTTTTGCCTTATAGTCCCCATTATTATTATCATACAGGTAGGTTAACTGGTTTTATTTTAAATCGGATTTTAAGCCATAAAGAATTGTTGCAAGATAATTTGTGTAGATTGGCGACGTGGAGCGATAATAATTACTTATCTTTTAATTATGAGAAATATGTTCGTATTGGTTTTTTTTTCGAACAAAAAATAAATATCTACTATATGGGTAATGTTCCAGTTTCTAATGTAACCTGTGTTCGGGATTTGGGGGTTTATATTGATAATGAGCTTAAATTTGCAATTCGTATTGTTAATGTTAACAAAAATGCTTACAGAACTGTAGGTTTCATCATAATATTTTATGATCCCAGGACTCTTACTATTCAACACTCTTGTAACATCGCAAGTAGAATACGCATCTATAGTTTGGGATCCTTTCTACACTAAATATATTCATGGTGGAAAAAGTTCAATTTTAGTTGTTGAATTACCGTCAAGCTGGTGTCTATCCTACACTTTTCAGTTATAATATTTTATGTGATTTCCTAAATATTAAAACCTCGAGTACTAGAAGAAAGAAAAGTAAGCTGAGGTTCCTGCATGATCTTTGTAACGCTCGCGTAGATGATAATTATTTATTATCTTCAAACCTATTTATGGTCCCTAGTGTTAATTGTAGGTCACACCTTATTTTCTATTAACCACGTGCTTGTACAAATCTAGGTTATAATTCACGACTTCTACCCACCTTGCGTTTATACAATAACATATTAAACATTCATCCGCAGTTAGATGTTCATTTTGATAGTAAATTTATGTATAATAATTTTTTTTAAACTATATATTTCAGTTCTTGCTTTTCAGTAAGTTCGTTTTTTGTGATAAAACACACGTTTGTCATAAAAAGTCCTGTTTATCGCCATTATCGATTTTCCTTGCATGGGAATATTATGATCTGTATTCAGTTCTGTTTTTGTATTTATGAATCGGTATGTATTTATGCGCGTGTCTCGAGAAAGGAGTTTGTTTACATGGGAATATAGGTGTATGATTGGTCTGTTTTTGTTGTGTTTGGATATGTGCTTGTATATAATAGGTATTGTATTTCATTAGAAGCATTATTGTTTCGTCGGTATTAGTAATTTATTTTTACGCTTTTAATATTATTTATATTAATTAGCGTGTTGTGTGATAGTGGTCTAGTTTTATTTTTGTTCATATTTTTATAACTATTCTGTAAGTGCGTACACTGTAATTGGTGTTTTAATAAATAAACTTGAATTACATTTCTTAGTATCTGTAACAGCATAATTTTATTATTCCGGTACATATTTCGCCATCTGTGAACGATTATCCTTGCGCTTGCAGTTGACTTTAACTTCATATCTAAACTAAATTCCTTCAACCTGTCGATAGGTGCGCCGGTACTCGACCATCTTTACTGACATATTTCAATGATGTACAATTTATTTCGTTTCTAACTGTTGCGATCTATCAGTTTGTTAAAATCTTAAACATTTCAAGTATCGATGTTATACAACAATTGTTTTTTTATTACGATTAATTCTTTGCACCGTACTTCCATTTAAGGGTTATCTCTCTGTCATCACGCAATGAACCGGTAATTGACGTATCGATTTTTAACTCACCAGTAAAGTACCGTCTCCAACAAGTTAAAAGTTTGCTCTGTAAATACAACATATTTTCTCGACACTACGTAATTATCGAAGAAGATTAGATTGACGGTGCAACCTACTAACGTGCAGATTAAGATGATTTTATAGTGTAATATAACGCTGCGTTAAAAATTTTGCGATAAAATGAGAATAACGTAATAGATTATTGAAATAGCAAAGGAATGACGATATTGACGCCGTTGAGAAAATTCAGAAGAAACAGTTGACCAGGCCGATATGGATGACATAAAAAATATATATTACGATAATGATCATTCTTTTGAGAAACGATGATAGTTCAATTAAAAATTATCAGTTTTCGATTATCTGTACAAATTTTGCTAAGTCGACTAATAATTTTTGTAATTTATTTATTTATTTATCCCGAAATAATTTTTATTAATTTCCCTATAAATGTTGCTATGTGAAGGAATAATAATTACAGATTGCCCGAGGAGGTGTTTTTTTTTTTGTTTAAATGTAAAAATTTAAACCGCATTACGTCGGTCGTATGATTATTTTATTTAAAGAATAATTTCATTATAAATATTTATAGACCGAGCTTCAAGGTCTACTTAATCACTACCGTGCATCCCAATGTGACATACACAGAAAGCGTAGTTCACATACTTCCATATGCAGTTTGTGTAGATTGTGTTGAATTTCTAATATTATTATATTCTTGTTGTCTCGACGGCGTATTAATTGAAGAGAGGAACCAATGCTTTACGATGTGGAAGTACAACTGATCTGATGTATGCAGTACATAAATTCCGTACAGCTCTCATCCAGAGAAGTGCAACCATCGTTTAGTCGGATTCCGTGTAATATCAACGGTGAATTGTCACCGACTGTTGTGGATTTTGCTCCGTTTTTGTATGCGTATGTCTATTTTTGAAGGGTGAAATTTCTTTAATAAGCCTCTATTTTCACGGATTAATTTAAATCCTTTTTTGTTATTAATTTTCTCCATCTATGCCATTCTTTCCATTAACACCGGAATTCGAACGCTTCTAACTGGCTTCACATTTTTTTTATCTATGGTCCGGTAAACAGACTAAAACGGAAAATTGAAGAAAATTTAACATGATCAATTTGGATTTAGAAAAAAAAAAAATAACTGGAAGCGGTATTAAAACTCGACTAGATGTAAATAAAGATACGTATGTAGCTTTTACAGATCTATAGAAAGCATTTAACGACGTTAACTGGAAAATATTATTTAAAACTTTAAAAGAAAAGAATACAGACTGAAAAGATAGACGGCTCGTACTAAACTTATATAAATCACAAACAACGGTAATAGACGTGGATACAAATTAGAAGCTAAAATTGCAATGGCGATGGACAGAACCCCATTACTGGAGCGACGGGGCTTTTTTTCTTTAATAAATGAATGAGAGCTTTAATTATCTTTAAAAGAATTAATTATTTTAAATTTTTAATCCATCGTTAGTAATTATAAAAATACTCCATTTTTCCCCAGTTTAGACACGGTGTCCATATGTATTACGAGAATGTGGACGTTATCACATTATTATAAACGTTGAAATTGGCGCGAATTAAACAATATTTCAAGACCAAATAATAGCTGTAATTTTAACACGTTGTATCCGTAATGTGATGATATGAAATAAAAAATAATATACTACTATTTTTTAGGCTATCGTCTATATTAGGTTGTATTTTTACGGCTATACGGTTTTATTATTATCTCGATAGTAAAATAGTAATATCCAAGGAGATACCACGGTGTGATCTATTAATGGAAGACGTAATACGACTGACCACTGTATGTTGTGTACACATATTTGGATTCGAACCCGGTTACAAGAAAGTTATATAATAGCACGAAAGATTACGAACATTTTTTTTTTTTTACGATAACGCGCTTTTCGTTCAGTTTCTCGAACGGAATAAACTTATTCTATCATTACTACCGTCTTAATGGGAAAGTGGATAATAGCTCGAGAGAAAATTTACACTAGCTGAAAAACATCGTAAATAACGAATGACATTGATGAAGTTACGAGCGTATAAAATCAGCTATACCGATAGTTTGAAATTTACACAATTAAATATTACAATACGCTGTAACGTTTTCATAAACTATTATAAGGAATTTGCAGACAACCAAGTCATAGTGGTTGGGTCGGCAAGGATGCTAAATAAAATGATGCGGCAGCTTAGTATGACAGAAAAATAATTCGGAATGGAAGTAACATAAGAAAAACGAGAAAACAATGCTCTAGAAATCGAAAAGAAATTGTACAAAACAAATAATTTAATTATTTAAAGACAAATGGTGTCGGAGGACTTATATTGTGACCAAGAAATCAGTTCACGTATCGGATTTGCGAAGCTGGCATTTAGGAAGAAACAAGATGTATTAACCAATGGACTTGAGAAAACGCCTGCGAAAATTGTATGTATGGTCTGTAACACTATATGGCGCCGAAACTTGGACCATAAATAAATACAAGTTGCAAGCGTTCGAAATGTGATGCTAGAGAAGAATGAAGATAAGATGGGCGGCAGTGGCGAAGCGTGGTCATTACAATTTGTTTCCAGCACACTTTTCCCTTATACACACACATTTACAAAATTAACGCAAATATTATATTAAATCGAAAACGATTTACGTTCGAATTTGTCTATTATTGATAGGGTAACGCGCCTTGGTCTAAAAAATAAAATTGTCAATATCATATGTCGATTAAATTAAAGAAATTATATACACAAAACTTGTCTGTGAAATAACTTAAAATAGTAATAACAAAATACATTTTTGGAATTTATTTGTATCGTAGTTCTATCTGATGATTTTTCTCTAAAAGTAAATCTATGATGGAATCATAAAATGTAAATTTTTCTTGTAAACACTGTAGTAGACATCTTTCAAAATATCCTCTATTACATAGTTACACTCATAATTTAACATTTTGTTACAGTGTATATTTGTATAAATATATATATATACATTTTAAAGTGGTTAACGGATATATATAATACACTGAATATTGAAAAATGGAAACACGATTCCGAAACTGAACGAACAATTAATAAACGCAAAAAAAAAAAACACTACACGGGAAAAAACCGCTGGCCTATCCCTGAATTACTGGAATAGTCTTTAATTCATGGGTAGTCCGCAAGCTCTGTATCTGTTTACGATACACCAACACGAAACAATCCATTCTAATAACGGGTGCAGATTTCTATATGTAGTTAAGATAATAGTCATATATATGTAACGATGGATATGTCTCCTCAAACACACAACATTGATTGTTTCCGAAATTGAAACTGGTACAAAACTAGCCAAAATTGATTCACAGCTGCTAATCTTTCATAACGAAGTGTAACAGCGCTATCTTCCTTAATCTATAATAAATGGAGAAAAACTCCTCGCCAAAAGATTGCGCCATTATCTGATATAGAAAACAAGCGTTTGGCGAGTAGGCCATATAAACTAAATATACGTATATTAATCTCGAAGTATTGTACATACATATCTTTACCCTTGATTTGTTTTATGAATTAAAAAAAAAAACATGCTTCATATTCTACTTTTCTGGTATTTCCGCCGGAAACACTTGGGCGGATAAGATAAAAAATAAAGAAATTTTGGGTAGAATATGTGAACAAAAGAAAGATTAATAGGTCGACTGTTAAGCTGTATTGGCCATGTTATAAGACATGGATGACTATTTTGACATGTTTTGAGGGTAAAATCCGAGGGAAACGAGGAGGTGGAAGATCCAGAAATTCCTTCATAGTAAAGTTACTACGAAATACGGGGGTTCGGTAATTATAAGGAATTAAAAAGAGCTGCGGAAAATCGGGAACATCGGAAAAATATCATAATGGAAAAAGAGCAGTCTTAGGACTGAAGTGAAAGAATAGAATAGGAGGAATTACAGAATTTGTGACGTAGTTAAGAAGTATTAGAAATACTTGTACCACAAATCCAAATGATATAAGACAGAGCAGTTAGACAAGGATACACTCTATTTTCTACTTTATTCGATATTTACGCTGGTCAAACCTTTAAACAAGCTTCGAATAAGTTAACCCTTTCAGTCGGGTATTATACAATTTTGACACAAAATCATAAATTTTATACAACTTATACAATATCGCTCCTTAGGTAGACTGTAGATAATTTTCAACATAAATATGTTTAAAATTTATCACGTCAACCAGAAAGTAAACTAATAAGCATCGGACATAACACTTTAGGTGCGGAGTTTAGATGATCTTGTTTGTATATGAGATGTTACTGATTACAAAAAAAAAAACACACCTAAAATTACGATTATTTCTCACGTAAAAATAACGAAATCTACTATCAGTGCTCGTGGAGGAGTGATGGAAAATGTACAAACGTTTAATTATTATTATTTTTTTAATATGCACCTGTACAAATAGAAGCACATGAGTTCGGTTAAACATGTGCAAAAGTACGACGATATACAGCTTGTTTCAATAAAAAGCCTGCCGGTCTTGAATTATGCTATATATCTTGATCTGTACGACCTTAGATCATTCAGCAGACGCAGAGATCGTAAGTACGTCTCGGAGCATTCGTCGATTTAATTTTCGGACCGGATTATCTGGCAGTGTCGACATGTAGATTCGCCGAATTTGAGGGTTTGGATGGTTAGGGCATTTGCTAAAAAATGTTTGCTATTTATTCTGATAAACCTGTGGGACTATGGGCACTTATAGTAAGAAGCGTCAAATATTGCTATCAGCACTTTGGATTGAAATTGTCGGATACGTTTGAAATTACTACTTGCTGCCGACCCCCATAATTCGATTCCATATTTCCATTTCGCCGCCAGAACTGCATTGTAGAGCAGCAGCTATTTTGTAACGAAGTTTTAGCTTTTCTTCCTAGGATACAGTATAATAACCGGAATGAAGTATCTAAATCTTTCCTAAGCTACAGTATATGCGGTAGCCGAGTAAGTTTAAAACATCCATAATAAGGCTAACATACTTTACAGTATCAATCTGAGTGATTGCTGATCATAATAGACTGGGGTACACGAACCTCTCTTAAAACTAAAAGTAATAACGAAGACAACGCCGATATTAAAATTAGATGTAGAATTGAATAAATAAAGAATGTCTTTGATAAAATTAGGAAAACACAGCACACGATTTAAATTTGTAGCCGAAATGTCATGGGTGGCCTATTTTATTATAATGGAAAAGACAGCATTATCGAAAAATTCTGAAAATCTGCCGAATAGGCCAGAAAACTAATCATAACCCGTCCGAGAAGAAGAAAAGAATGAATTTATAGGTGGTTCATATGAGAAGAGTTTAAGAAGAATAAGCGGAAGACACGTTATGTATTTGATTTTATTTCGGAGCGAATAAAGTGCAACATGTTCTTAATAAACACTCGGATCGTTAACCAAATTTGAAAATAAAGAAAGAGTAAAAACACATTATTATTATTATTATTATTAGATCAATTGAACATATCGCTTAGTCTGCAAAGGTTAAAGTAGATTGTAAAATTTTAAATATTTGCGTAGAACTATTTTACGCAAATGTTAACAAACAGGCATATGTTAATAAATTATATTGTAACAAATAGTAGGGGTCGTATTACCAGAAAAAATAATCTACATACAGAAAAACTGTTATTAGAAGCCAAATCCATCGGCAAAGGACAGAAGGAAAGACCACATCGAAGATGATCAGATCAAATATTAGATTTAGTGCACATAAAATAATGACACTAACAGCAATGAACAGATACTGGTAGAGGAAAATGATTCACTAAGATTTAACGACAATTCGAATATATACATATATTTTGGTGAGCAGAATTTTTATTAAACTTCTCTCTCATAATATAAATAAGTGACATTTAGTTGAAACAGAATGTTTTAATTCTAAAAATATTTATATAACACATTAAAAATCATCTAGCATTATCTAAAAAGCAGTTGGATACACAGAACATTATTTTTTCACCTTTTTGAGTAATTTTGTAACCTTATATGGAACATTCTGTAGGACGAAAAAATAGATTAAAACTTAAGCATCCTGGACTGTTTCGAATACTAACATTTTTAATTTTGCGCTAACAATTGAGAATACGTGACTAACCGGGTTAAATTGATTTAAAACTATTAACATTATTTTTTAATACATTGTTTCATATTTTTTAAGCTAATAAAAAACATTTTAAATAACAGCTGATTTAGTGATATTTACCGGTGATCTTGGAATAGTTTACTCAGTGCAAAGCCAATTTTTTTATTGTTTATTTTTTATTTTTTATTGTGTGTACGAATTATAAAGTTTTATATTGTTTGTTCAGTTCCATTTTTTTAAAAATATATATACATCCGTTACGACGTTGAAATATTAAATAATAAATATATTACTGATTAAAAACTGCGTTCTTTTAAACATAATAAAACAACATGGTAGCAGTCAGTTCGCGATTAACAGTTTACAGTTAACGTTGCGTAATGTTGTTTTTTTTTCGTCTATCGTCGATTTACGTTTCATTTATATTTTAGAACACGGGTCTAAAATAAAAGTGTTGAACATGGATCAACAGTTAGTCACAATTCCGAAATTGACATTAAACGGAAACTACTTGTGGAAAATACAAATTTCTTCCTTCTTAGAAGCTAAAGGATGGTTAAAAACCGTAGAAGAAAAAACAGAACAGGATTGTAAAGTAACAAACGTTATAATTTCCACTGTAGACGATAAATTATTACAAGTCATCGGAAATTGTACCACAGCAAGTGCAATGTGGAAAAAGTTAATCACTTAACACATAATGTCGCAAATAAAAAGTATTTAATCCATAAAAAGTTCAGATATATAAAAATAGAAAAAAAATGGAAACAATTGAACAATTTATCAAACGGTATGACGAAATTATGAAAGAAGCTCCAACGAACTAAAGCTCGATCAAGAATTTGTTTTCAGGAATTTATTTTGAAAACGATAATTACAGTACTTGAAAACGAGACTGAAATGAATTACGAGCAGATAAAAACTCGACTAATCATCGAAAGTACCAAAGGTAAGTCAACAAATTTATCAGATTTTGTATATAATGGTATATGAAATATAAAATGTAATGGTTTTGTGGAAAAATGGTCCACAAAGTTGAAAATTGTTACTTTAAAGATAAGTTATATAAATCGTGTAAACAAAAGAACATATTGATAGATTTTGCAAAAAGGTGAATAAAAAACATTTTTCGAAACAACAATATACACGATCTGTAATGCCAGTAAATACATTACGATTAGGTGAAAAGGAAAATTTTAACAGTATAAAATTTATAGTAGATTCTGGTGCTACTCACCATTGTGTTAATAATAAACAATTACTGAAAGAGTATAAACCATTTCAAAACCCGGAACATGTTTATGTAGCGAAGAAGGTTCATTATATTGATGTTAGGCAATACGTTATGTTTTGCAAATATTTGGTACGTTCCAAATTTACGAGAAAATGTAATTTCTGTCGCACAAATAAATAAGAATGGCTATAATGTACATTTAAAAAATAATAAAAAATGCATAATTTATTTTTTTATTTTCTTTTTTAGTACAATCTTATACTTAATATATAAATTAGCATTAGTGATAAACTTAAATTAGCACAGACGGCGAAAGATGTGTACATTTACACAACTTTCAGCGGTTTATATTTAAATATACAAAGAACTATTTGACTAGTTGGTATGGTTTCATACGCTTAATGTGTCTGACGTCGTTTTCAATGATTAACAGATTTCGTACCTTCTCATTTGGGCGAGGACGGAGTCGTTTATGGTGTGTGTTGGCAAAGTACCATATTGTTTCATCAATGGATAGGATATCCAAATCCGAATGGTGATATCTTCATTACACTGGTATCATTGTGCATCAATTATAGACTGAAGACATTTGTTTTGTATCTGTTGGATAATTAATATATTTGTTTTTTTTTGCACAGTCCCACAATTGGACTCCAAAATTGGTCTAATTATTTGCATATACAGAAGTCTTTTGTTACATAGACTGAGCTTGGAATTTCGACCAATTAACCAATACATTTGTCATCATTTATGAGTAATTTGTTCTTTTTTGATCTTTACATGCGTTTTCCAGTTCTGTCGAGTATCCAAATGCATACCTAGATATTTTGCAGTATCCTTTTAAGGAATTACTGGATGATGGTTATAATACTGTACTGTATATAAATAACATGAACAGATTTTTGTTGATTAAGGATGATTCTTCAAACTCATGTCCGTTTGCTAATTTTGTCGATTGTATGTTAATTTTTCATTCTCATTTTTAAGGGAATTGCTGATAGATAAAATAGCTGTATCATCTGTGAATGTTGTGATGCTCATTTCAACTGATGTTGGGATGTCGGCTGTATACATAAGGTAAAGAGTAGGTCCAAGGACATTCCCTTGTGGAATATCTGTGTGTATTGGGTAATATTTTGATTTACTTTCTTCATGAGAAATGTGAAGCATTCGTTTGGAGAGATATGATTCTAATAATTTACACTGCATTGATATCAGAATTAATTGCGTGAAGCTGAAAAACTGAAGCTAAATGGTCTAGCTTCATCGCTACGAACCGACTGTCCTTGTTCATCTTTAATTGGTGGTATTTGTACTAGAGGTCCTTTAAATTGGTAAAAAAATTATAATCTTTACATGTGACAATGGGCAAGGGGAATATGCAAATCAAAATATAGTCAACTTTATGTCAAATAATGTCACTGTTTTAAAACCATTGGTGCCTTATGCTTTTCAACAGAACAGCTTAGCAGAAAGAATGAATTAAACAATCTTTGAAAAATTGCGAGCTGTGTTAATACAATCTAGCATAGAAGAAAAATTTTGGAATGAAGCATTTTACTTTAAATAGAACATTGACAAGGGCAATAAATAATCAAATCCCATATAAATTATGGTCTGAAAAAACTGTTAAATATAAATATTTAAAACCGTTTGGCTGCCTAACATATGACATAATAAATAAACAATTTAGAAAAGGGAAATTGTTGGAAGTGAGCAGAAAATGTGTCTTCTTAAATTATACACAAAATACATATCATTTACTTGATTTAAGTAAAAATACAATTATTGTCACAAGAAATCTGAAATTTATTGAAAATGTGTTTCCATATTTGGGCTCAATAAAGAAAAGTCTTCAAAAGCAGATGACAGGTCAGATACTCCCTTACAAATTAACAGCAATCATGATGATAATGAAGAGGAATACTTGGTTATAGAAGGACACAATGAAAGACCAAGGAGAATTAAAGATAATATAATGTCTATGAAATTGGTTAATAATAAAAATTTAAAACCTGAGTGGATAACAGCTATAAAAAAGGAAGTAGAAAATATATATAAATGTGAACATAGAGCCAGGTTGGTATCAAATGGGTTCTAAACTAATAAATTAAATGAAATCTGTGCACATACCCTCAGATATTAGACACCTTTGATGGAAATTCAGAAGGTCCTATTTTAGTTTATTCAGATGCATCCTATGTTTGATGCTGAAACTGAGGCTAAAAGGAAATCTACTACAGGTTATATTACAGGTTATATCATTTATGTTATATGGATGTCCTGTCATATGGCAAATATAAATGTATTTTATCGAAGTCTTGGCTTTGAAGGGATGGTGGCGTTTGTAATAGTTTATTTAGTACCAAGCCAATTTTGTTATTGTCTAGGTTGTGTATTTTTTTTATTATCGTGTGTATGAGTTATGAAGTTTTAAATTGTTCATTCAATTCCTTTTTTTTAAAAAAAAAAAAAAATAGGTATAGATCCATTATGACATTGATTGTTGACATATTAAATAATAATTACATTACTGATTAAGAAGTACATTGTTTTAATAATAGTAGAAAGAAAGACAGGATGATCAGTTCATGGCAAAAAGGTGGATATATCATTAAATGATACATGTAGAATAATAACTGGATGTCTCAAACCAACAAAGATAGAAAAAGTATATCTAGCTAGTGGCATCGCCCCACCACACATAAGGAAATAGAAAAATTAAAAGCAACAAACGATCCGTGTCACCCATTATATGCCTGTGAATCTCTGTCTTGAAGACTAAAATTGTGGAGGGACTTCCTGAACAGCATAACAGTTATTAGTGGTAAGCTGAAGAAGGTTCGACTGTCGAAATGGAAAGAATCAATTACAACTGGTATAGAACCATCAGACAATATCAAAATAGGACAGAAATTATATTGGTGCCAATGGAAAATGCTGAGTAGACTGCAAACTGGGTGCAATAATACTAAGAGAAACTTGGTAAAGTGGGGAGATCAGAACCATCTGTTTCAATGCCCAGGAATAATAACTGACCTAACAGAGTTCGATCACTGATAAAATTAATGGAAAAATGCACTTATCGATTATTGGAAGGAAAAAATATAAAATTGTGTCATGGACACGAAGAAGAAGAATATCATAATAGAACAACGGGTGATATAAATATCGATCTTATAAAGAACTTCACATGCAATGATTACTTAAACTTGATGTGTACGTGTGGACTTAATAGCATTATAAATCAGTCTATGTTAATAGTTACAATTCTTGTTTTTATCTTCTTAAAAGGGGAAGAAATTAATTAATTTAAGTATTAATGATCATGCCATTAACCCGTCAAATTTTAGTAACCATGCGTGTATAAATTATAATATTTTCATTTGAGATAAGTATTAAAACATAATGATCAAAACTTTTTTTATATATATATATATAAAAATAGAGTAGATGGTATTAAATAGCCACAGATTCAAATAGGCATTAAATTAATTATCATTCGTTTTATATTTCTAAAGAGAATTAAGAAAGTTTAGTTATCTATTTTATTATCTAAAACAATACTTTTCGTTTAACCGTTTAAGAGTTTTTATCTCACGTTATTCATCGCCTAAGGAATATTGAATGGGTTAGGATGTCAAAATACCACATTAAACCGATTGAAATTTTACAAATGAGAAGTTAAATTTAGAATATAAACTTCTATTCGTATCAGATTTATATACGTAAATTTGACTGCAGATTGTTCTTCAAAATGATAATAAGTTTGGCATATTAATGGATAATGAAATGACTCGGTCAGGAGGTGAAGGCGATAGTTCCTCATTGTAATAGGTCCAGAATATGGTTGCAGGTAATTTATTGTAGAGCAGTGGAGTACAATGCACTGCCTAGAGAACTAACAACTGACCTAATTAATTACAAACGACGAGAAAGGAAACGATTAACTAAATATCTGTTACAAAGTCGAGAGAAACGTTAAATGATGATGGTTTTTAATTATTAAACTTGTAAGAAAAATTAAAATGAAACTTTAAATTCATCAATACCTAGAATATTTTGTAGGGCAGATAAATTCATACTGTCCAGTTCTCTGCAGGTGTTGTGATTAACTGTGCATCTATGAGGGTCATCTGTTTACATAAAGGTTCTGGATATCTAATAATGAGGTGCGGGTGAATATTCGGATTGTTATTAGTTAAAATTTCTTTTATTTTAATTTCGTATACATAATTAAAGAAGAAATGTGTTCGATATCGTTTGACCGTCATGTCGTTAATATTATTTTAATTATTTTTTCAACGATTATTTATCCATTTTGTTTTTATTTATTTTTTGATTTATAATAATTTTCATGTTATATTTCTTCTTTTCATTATTACTTTTCAAAATGTACTAGGTTATTGTATTGAAATTGAAATAAATTAGATTTCACTTGATGATGATTATTATTAATACTATTATCACTATTATTAATTAATTTATAAATATTTCATGTTTTTTAATAAATTAAAAAATCGAAACTATTATTATTATTAAATAATATTCGAGTAAATTTAAATACATTTCGATGAAATACCAATATTAAAAATAAAAAATCCATAAAGGACCGATCGTAAAGTGGAATTTAAAAAAAAAAAATGTAAAATAAATTACGGTAATTTATCCGAATAGGTGAAAAATGATTTCGATTCTGCGAATTTAGAAAATATGAGAAGTGATTTGCTTTGGGAAATTATTCTAACTTTAGACTTTACCGGTATTCATAATGCAAACAATGTTAGACGTGATATCAAAAATGTCCCACCCTACACCTGAAATTATCTTGGATTGTTGTTCAACGTTCTGTGTTTTCTGTTTTACGTGGAATTTATAGCGAATTATTCCGCGGGAATAGTATTAAAAATGTTGCGAACAATTTGAGCAACTGTGTTGCTTGTACGCACAATAGAATAAACTTCGAATTTGTAATATATATATATATATATATATATGACCGCGTGCATAAATGGCAACTATTAGTGAGAGACTTCATAGAGTTTTAGCCGAACAAAAGACTGGTGGAAAACGAATATCTGAATGATGCAACTTGGTGTTGAAAATCGTCTTTCGTCATTTATATATATATATATATATATATATATATATATATATATATATGTATGTATGACGTGTAAGTGTGGGTCGTATATGAAATAAAAATGTACATAATGTGCCGTGTAGTTTTTTCTTTCAGTACAATAGGAGCTTTTTGGTGATAAAATTTTTACGAATTTGCAACGTGAACTTCGTTTTGTAAACATATTCACATAGTTAAAAACGGTACTCGTTGAAGTATCCGCTACATGGCGATACGCAATTTGGTGCGAATGTATATATATATATATATATATATATACACATATATATATATACATACATATATATATATATATATACATACATATATATAATATACATGTGTATGTATACAAAATACATATTTAATTTTTATATTTTAAATTTCGAAACGTTAGTCCGGAGAAATTTTTTGTACGGTACTTTAGAAACCACGTTGTCGACTTTTTTTTTTTTTTTTAATGGCAGAATTCTACTTAGTCTTTGCACGATGCGGTTTAAAATATCGGCTAGCCTGAAGTATGTTATTCGTTGATTTTTCCTCTTATCGATCAGTTTACCGATTATCCACCTTTCATCTATTGGGAAAATCCAGGCAGGAGTTGCGCGAGGCAGTGTCCGGGACAAATTTTATACTCAATATTTACTGCTGATATCCCGGAGATTAACTTCGATCGTAACATTTGCGGATGATACAACGGTATTGTCTTCTCACATATGCCTTGAAACGGCGAATCGACACTTACAGACTGCTATCGATGAGATAATGTTGATGGGCGGATAAATGGAAAATAGTTATAAACGAAACTAGAAGCAGTCACGATATCGTCGTACAGACCAATCTCCTCACTTCCGACTTTTGGGAAACTGTTTTAAAAGCTTTTTCGTAATAGAGTACAGTTATAAATAAACATAACTTAATTTCTAATCGTCAATTCAGCTTTCGAACTGGTCATTCCATAGTGCAACAAGTAGAAACGAGGAGAGTCTAGATAATAGAAATATTTGTTCAGCCATCTGTTTGACCCTTAAACGAGCTTTAGGTATAGTTTGGCACTTGGTCTCTCGTACAAATGCAAGCTAATACCTACGGACAACGCTATAACATCATTAGCTATAACATCATTAGCTATTATTTGAGAAGATCTCTAGTTCCGTGTTATCTTAAATGACGACCTTTCGTTTATTCACAAAATTCAGGCAGGAGTTTCACAGGGTGGGTCCTGGGACCAATTTTATAATCAATATTTGCCGCTAATATCTCAAGGATTAAATATTTTCGGATGATACAACGGTAATGTCCTCTGCGAATTAACACTTACAGACTACTATCGATGAGATAACACTGATGGGCGGATAAATTGAAAATAGTTATAAATAAAACTAAAAGCAGTCACGTCATTTTTTTACCAATCCCAGAATAGATCGCAAAAAATACATAGTAAAAGTAAATAACATATCAAAAGAACAAACTCTAGTTACTAAATATACCTTGGTGTATATCTCGATCAAGAACCAAAAAAATAGAATTGAAAAAAAAAAGGAGAAACCATCACTACGCACCTCAATCAAAATTAAACATAAAGAACAAGTTTCTGCTCTAATATGATCTTGTTATTGAGTTATGGGGATGTGCTTCGAACGGTAAAAAAGAATCCAGTCATATAGAAACAAGTAGCTCCTTGATATGTCTCCAACGACATTCTACACAGGATCATCAAATAAAGAAATTCATCGAGCGATAGTCCCAAGCGAAAAAATCATAATAATATACTGGCAATCAGAATTTTTAAAAAGCTGATAATAACAGAAGACTCAAACGTAAAAGTATCATAAACTATATATAAATTGTTTCTAAATTAGCTACTTTACGAGTCTACTGTTGGGCAGACCTCTGATTTTCAAGTTTCTCATTTTCTTTACACCATCAGTTGACGATAAATATTTTATCAGTTCTCGATTTGAAGCCAAAGAAAAAAAAAATCTATATTTTAAATTTGTGGATGCTCAGCATGATTGAGGACGGTGAATAGTTTCTGGAATATTTTAATGTCGTCCGAATTTCGATTACTTTTTCATACTATAAGCCTACTAAATAAGAATACAGAAACCTTTCGAGATTCGTAAAATTACAAAACAGGAATATTTACGCGCAATAATAAGGCGAATAGAATGAAATGACCATTATGTCTTTACTTACGTTATAAATGCCGTAGATGAAAGGATTGTAGCAACTGTTACTCATCGCCAACCAATCGCAGCAGAAGAATATGATATTTATGTATCGATACCTGAAATCGATGTAGAACCGATTATTATTAATATTGTTAGTATTATTGCAATAAACGTCGAATATATCGGAGAGTAGCGATTTTATGAATTATAAACAAAATAAAATCATAAAGCACTTTCGCTATAAAAGTTTTTTATTGCAAAGCTTTTATATCGTGATTAAACTGTGTTGTGATTTTTTGTTGTTTATAATTATTGCAATAACTACTTTCAATCGTACAACTGTATATGGCCACGCATTCGATCAATAAACATAGTTTCAAGTGCGGTACGTATAATACGCACACACATTATATGTGTCAGTTTCTTCAATCTTAAAATCGGTGACGTAATTGTCAAAAAGCTTTGCGTTAATGAATTTTTTTAATAGTGATTAATCTTGTTTTTATTTTGATTTTATATTTATACATACATATGTTATTCGGGCAAACACACACATATATATATATATATATATATATACGCTGTTAGGATGTGAGTAATCAGTCAGTTTTGATTATAATTCGATAAAATTTGACGAAATATAATATTATTTTATTGATTTTTCATAATGACAGATGCGGGCTTACTTTTCGAACAATTGACAGTAAATGATTTAGGTGATGCGTCAATTGCTATAATCTGATAGGTCGATACAAATAGATTTAGTCGAACAATAGTGTAATCGCGTGTTACTACTATAAAATTAATATTTTAGATGTTATTCGTACAGGATACTCCAATTTTGCTTTTTATTGCTTTCTGTGTAATGAGGCACGCGACGAAAAACGTCGTCTAATATAATGATGATGACACATGTCAGTTTGACTTATGAGTGGATATGGTAGAATAAACACGAAACAGGAATTGGAAAGATTTTGTGATTTTTATTATTATTATTTGTTCGAAATTAATCGAGTATAAAATAATTAATTTTTCTTTAATTTTTTTTTTTAGTCGTGGAACATAATCGATTATCGAAAAGAATCACAAATCAAGGGTTTACACCTAATCGTATTCCGAAATTTCTCTGAATTAAAAATCATCATCATTATCATAAAGTAGCAATTAAATATCACGTATATCGACGTATGGTTGTTCGATTAATCGAAAAAATCCGTAATATCTACGTTCGAACTGATGAATTACGAGCGTTCTATTTCTCTAGGTATCCCTGAAATTAACCCTGCGCTATTGACTTCGCATCTATTCAGTAAATTAGTCAAGGAATTCTAAGCTTACGTTTGCGTGTTTATATTTCAACGGCGTTGAAATGTCTTTCGTGGGAATTACAAACGCGTTCTTGAAACACCCGATCTTTATAAATTCTATTTCTTCGTAATTCGAACTGCACGCGCGCCGTGACTAACTAGAATTACTAGGATGATTGGTATCGTTCTCGCCTAGTCGGGCACCGTCTAGAGGAGGCGACTTCGATGATAAAGACAAAATATGGAACTAGCAGAAAAAAACAATCAAAAGGAATGTTACTTACTAAATAAATGCAGAGGAATTAATATCATTCCATCTTAACCGACTTATTTCCCCGGAAGTACCGGATTTCTACATTGCTGGAAATTTCCCGAACTTATAAGTAACGCGTAACGGGCTTCCTTCCGAATTAAGCTCGGAATACGAACCTGCCATTCCTTGTTTAGGGGTTGGACTAATATGCCAAAGCGGAACATTCGTTTCCTGCCTCTAGATCGTTCTTCCTATATTCACAACTATTACTATATCCGGTTTCTTATTACGCATGCGTATGTCCTAATTATATATGTGTTTTTCATGTCAGCAGTTTCTGATTCCGACCTATTACGTCATTGACATATATCATTCTAGGTATTTTTCTAACTAAAAAGGTACATCGGGGTCAGAAATTATACCTAATTTTACTAACGAAGCTAAAAAAAACCACACCAACCCCTTTTGATATATTTACCAACGGCGGATAAACAGTAATTTATAAATTTAACAACGATACAATTTACCGGAACACGCGCGAAAAAAGGGTACGAATTAATAAGAGATTCGAATTATTATGGGAGATTTATCGGTTAAAGTAATAAAAGTAAAAAATCTATTAATAGGAATTATTTAAAATTTTTAATTTATTTTCGGGTCGTGATTTTTATTTGTACAGTTGGACGCATTTTATCGTCTATTTTCCGAACGTATACGAGTAGGAGGAATTGGCCGCCGGTCGATCCGGGCTTTCCTGTAATAAATCCGTCCAAATAATTATCCGGAAGTTGGAATTTATTATCGCCGGAAAACAACGTCGGCCAAATTTACTTTCGTTATTATATAAATTTATTTTACGCGTTCGCTCTCATCGTCGGCTAGTTGATAACAAGCAACGCGACTTACTAAAACCTCCGCAGGAGGTACGTTTATTATAAATGATGGGTTAACTGCAGAATTCGAAAACGAGAATAAATTATTCATTTACAAACAACTTACTCGTATGTAACGAAGCTCGCAATAATAATAAATATCGGCTTTGTAAAAATTTACCCGCACTCATTCGTAGTCGTAAGAGATGAGTTTAGTACAGGCGGCTTTAGACTTCTTTTAGAAGACTTCCTTCTAAATACTTAGATACTAGAGCTTTTTTCAATACATCGAACAGCCTCCCGGATGGAGTTATTCCATCGTCGAGTCAGTATTGGAGGAGTACGACGCTTATGATATTATTTACACCGATGGCTCTATTGAACATTTCAAAAAGAAATATACAGCACTTTTTTTTTTACCACAGTAGAAACATCTCTAAAGTTGTTCCGCATACCATTTTTCATGGAAATGTACGCCATATACGAGGTTGTTCACTTTATTAGATTATATAGGGAAAACGAATTTCCTAATACCGATCCCATGAGTGTCCTTTTACAACTTGTCCAGATTCTCGGAATTTTTAATGAGTATATTAAAGCTTGGTTTAGTAATTTCACAAAAACATGGAACTAAGGCGAAGTTTAAGTGGGTCCTTGTTCACTGCGGCGTCCGTCGAAATGAGATAGCGGATGCGATTACTCGATCGGATGTTAAACTACAATCAGGACAGTTAATAAGCTTAAGGAAATGCACCGTTCTTTTCAATCATGTTTAGAATTTAAAAGCTTGTTAAAAAGTAAAAAATATATCTCTATTCAAAGAACAATTCCAAAAAGAGCCCTGATTTAAACATGGGAATTTCCTCCGTTAAGATTTTGTCTTTGTCAGACTAAGGAGTGAGGTCATAACTGTAGTAATCTTGCTAAGTTGGAGATCATCAGGAATGAAGTGTGTGACGTTTTTAATATCGAACATCAAATCTAGTACTGCCGCCAAATATAAAAATAGAGAGCTTTCTGTCTAAGGAATACGCTGTCAATAGAACTTGAACAGCTTATTGTGGATCCTACTTCCTTGGATGCGCGTAGATTTAATAACTTTATTAAAATGATATAAGCTTATAGTCTAAACATACCACTTAAACTGGCCAAAGGGTGAAAATTGGGTAAAAAAAAATAAAAAGACTCGAAATCTATCCAACATTTAGCTTCGTATTTTAAATACGTTCGTATGAAAGAAGACAAAAAATAATAATAAAAAAACCTCTTCGATCTTTTTATTACTGAACAGAGGTGACTTTTCGTGTCGGTCAAATTTCGGTAAAATTATTGGCAATCTAACCTTTTTCTCTTCTCGTTAACTCTCGTACACCGTTATTAAGTTGCTACACTGTTCATTCGGAGGAAAGCTCACTACGATGACGAAGCACAACGCTTCTATCACAAACCGATTGCTTCTACAATTCCTTCGTGTATCCTAATTTTAACAATTTTTCTTTTTCGCTTCATTTCGATTTCCATCCTCGATTGGTAATTTCGACTTTTTTTTTTTTCAATTTTTAAGAGTTGGAAAAAAATTTTATAATAGAAAAATTTACTTATAAATTTATTACATCCGTATATTTACAAAGATAGAAGGTTAGTATAGGGTGAGCCAGAGAAGACGGTGAGAAGATGGACGGTTTTGTTGTATCGTTTACTGCAATGATAATTTTACGCGTTTTTCTTCCTAAATTTTTCGATTTTAAATTTTTCCGTCGATTCCAATCCGAGTTGTCTGTATTTATTTCCTAGAACTCGATATTAGGATGACCAAGAGGAGACGGACGGTTTTGCTTTTCGAATAGCGCAGTTAGGTAAGATCAACGCAAACCGAGTGTTCCACATTTAGTGTACACGCGAGAGATTCGTTTTTATTCAGTTTATCATGGCATCCTATATTCGTTTGGATACCTTAAGAGCCGCGTTTACGAACCACGTCCGCTAGATCTGAAACATCTGAAAACTCGGATTTTTGAAGGTCGAACATTTTGTAAAGACTGAATGAATGTATTGTTGCAAATGGCGGTCATCCGAACGATATTCTGTTCCACAAATGATTGTAAGCTAATTTCTAGTTTCCCTAAAATAGAATTTCATTCAAAAATTTTGGTCGAGTAGTTTCGAGTTATTCAAAAAACAACAAAACTTCCGTCTTCTCTCGGTCATTCTATATTACTCGATTGTTTTACGCATTGTGCATTTACGCGTGACGCGTGTGCTGTCGAGTTTGTAAAGATTAAAAAAAATAAATAAATAAACAATTGATTAATTAAACGATGCTTTCGTTAAAAGTCATAAAAATATATCGTTACCCGCTGTAAAAATTATACGAATCATTTATTTTCGGTGAAAATCACGTCCTGATTATTCAAAAAATTTAACGTTTCGAATGGACCTACACCAATCATCATCAGAAACGATCTAGACGAATGGAAAACAACCACGAAAGTTTTAATAAATACATATGAATTATGTCGAAATCGCCTTTTAAATCGCTATTAATATCCGAATTTAACGAATAACAGAGTAGAAGCCTTTGAAATATGGTGCCGGCGCGCGACGGAGAAAAAATTAGCCGGATGAAGGAAAAATTAAATGAGAGGTTATTTGAAATAGTACGCGAATCGAGAACTACGGTAAAAAAAAATAAGGGTTAAGTGACTAGAATATCTACCTCGTCATAATCGGACGATAGTACAAATAATCGAAGGGATAATGGAAAACAGGCGATGCAACAGGAAAGCATACAGGAACAGCAAGCTCTGCAGCTTTCAAATGAGGAGCCGAAATAAGGGAATTCTGGTCGTTTAAAAGGATTGAACGTCGCAAAATATTATCCATCAATATTGAGTTGGAGACTAATAGAATGAAAATTCTTCTCTCGCTACTGTCTCAAGACTGGTGAAAATTCTTTTTTGATTGTATTTCATTTTAAACGATAAAAATAAATGAACTTACGAATTGATATCTGGAAAAATGTCTTGTAATACCATATACATTTGTAGAGGAAGCCAACAGAAAGCGAATAAAGCCACCACGATTACCAGCATTTTAATCACCTGCAAAAGAAACGATACATCACTGAAATTGTTAATTTTTTACATATCTGTCGATAAGCTAAATACGATAGAGACAACGTTCGCGATATTAAAAAAGAAAGTCGAATTGAAAGTGCTACCGGTATCGAATGTACTAGTAAAAATTATGTCGCATATTTCGATCGTTCAGTATTAAGCAACGGATTATATAATATGGAAGAAAGTATAATAAATAAAAAAAAACACGGAAAATACGCCGTAATTATTTTAAAATTTTAATAATAAAAAAGTAAATCATCTAGTAATTTGCTTATTTCGATCCACTACTGGATGTAACTTGCAATTTCCTCGTGCAATCACTTCATGCCGGCTATTTTACTGCATACGACGTCTTCCCAACTAGTACAGGGCCTACCAATTCTTATTCGCTCTTCTCTAGAGGGTCCATAATACGTTTGATCTATCTACTGTCTGTTCTTCTAGCTATATGTCCTGCTACAGCTGCGCTATTCGTAACTATTACTTTTGTCGGTTGCCGGGTTCACGTGTTTCGTTTTGATCCATTAGTTCGAGGTTCAACGTCGATCGTTCTCGTTCACGCTACAATAAGTCTTCTGAGTCCTGATGAGGATTCTCATACGTCAGCACCGCCGATATAATACTGTAGTTGTATACTTTACTTTTTAAGGATATACGGATCTTTCATGATATTGCCGAGTCTTCCAACTGTAATCCACGAAAGGGATATTCGTCTATTCTTGTCTGCGTAGTTTATACATAGATTTGTATATGCCGGTCTGCTTGGTGTAACTTCTGTCCATCTAATAAGATACTAAGTTACAGACTATTATAATCTTGGTCTTGTTAATATTTACTGTCAGGCCTACTGCTTGAAGGTACTAATGTAAATCCGTTAACGTTTTTTTTCTAAATCGTCATATCGCTTATCAATATCGTGTCATCCGTTAAACGTCGACGATTTAATCTATTTATACCTACTGTAATAAATAGCTTAGGTGAAATTGTATCGCCTTGTCGGACACATCCCTTTTTTTTTTCAATCGAGATTATTTTATTTACTAGTTAAATTCGCATCGTTGTCGAGTTGTATACTTAATTTGTGATGTTTATGTATTCTTGATCTATAGCGCATTCCTTGAACAGATTAGGACAATGCCAAATTCGCATAACGTAAGATTTATCGTTTATATTTTATTGTACTGAAAGTGTACACGTACCTATAGATTAATGGTAGAAATAAATTTCCTCGTTGAGAATATTTTGTATAAGAGGGATTGATTAATAAACAAAATTTTTCTACCTGATTAATAGAAAGTTTCTAATTAATTACACGCAGAAGAAAATAAGACGCTGTTTCTGATTTATTTTAGAGCGGTGTATATATATATTTTTTTTTTTTTTTTGTCGTGAACTCGTAACGTATTTAGAAATAAGAACGGTAGAAAAAAAAATGTGTGAAATATATAAATATGTATAACGGTCGAAGAATCAGTCTTCCGCAGTAGTACTCGGTAATAATAATAATAATTATGATTAAACTAATGTAGCTAAAATAATGTAGAAAAGAAAGCGTTGCGATATGAAAGCGTTGAGATTTTTCTCTAAATTATAGCCTGTCGCCAACAGGCTACACAAGCGGAAGACGCTTTCTAACGTATAACATCGGAATTAAGGGTTGTAATTTATCACCCTATTAATTGGCTTATTATTCTTTCATTAACACGCCGGCTTTCAACGGATGCTTTTAAACCCGAATTCTTCCACCCTTATTTACTATATTTATACATCTCACCGCTACAGTAATATTTACCTAGTTACTTCTTAAGCTCGAAATCGATTCTCATATTCCTACGCAGTGACCGGTTATAAAAGATTTAGAAGGCGATTTAAAAGAAGAGGCGACGTTCCCCATAAAAAAAAAATTAATTTTATTATAATACGATTATTTAAAAAAATATATATTTTTAAAAAAGTATCTTGTCGTTTTATAGCGTTTTTTTTAATTGTCTTTTTACGTTATTGGAAGCTTTTTCTGTATTTCCGTTCTTAAAATTTCATTTGCTCACATTCTTGTTCAATCCACAGCTCTTTTGTCTTTCTTACTTCAATATTTATCAAGTTTCGTATTTCGTTATATTCAATTCGATTATTTTCAATTTCATATTTTCTTCTAATTTCCATCAATTTCAGTATTTCTTCCGTTATATATGGATTGCATTTTTTTTTTCTTTATCTTCCTGCTTTTACGCTACCTTCTTTATCTATCCTTTTTTTATATTGTTCGTTAATATTTTTCTTACGTAATGTTATCCGTTCTTATTAATATTGCATCTTTCATTTGGTTTATTGATTTTTACATTTTTAAAATTGTAAATCACTTTTGTCTACTGAATTGTGATCAGATTGTATATCTCCTCCTGTGTAGCTTTTGCATATTGTGACTTGGTTTTGGTATCTGTTCCCGATAATTATGTAGTCAAGTTTGTATCTTCCAGTATCTCCTGGTGCTATCCAAGTGTGTATCTTCTTCGTTTTAGGGTTTTTCGGTAGGAAGTATTTGTAATTACCAGCTCATGGCTCATACAAAATTTAATTAAACGACTTCCTCTAGTGTCTCTTATTTCAAGACCAAACTTTCCGGTAGCTGTTGTAATTTATTCCCCTACCGCTGCGTTCCAGTCTCCTGATATTAGAATCTCTCGATTTTCAGTATTTTCAATAATTTCATCTAGCTGTTCATATATGTCGTCTACTTCTTCGTCTTTATGACTTTATGTTGGCGTATAAACCTGTATTAGCGCGAGGTCTCTAGGTACTGTTGAGATTTTAATCGGACCGATTCTATCACTGTATGCCGAAAATGTTTTGACTTTATTGCTATGTATTTTTATTTAGTAGAAAGCCAAATCCTGCATTTCTATTGATGGATCCGCTGTGGATAAATCTGTACTTTCCGCTGCATATGTCTCCACTTTCTTGCCACTGCACTTCTCTTACTCTTAGGACGTCAATATTCATTCTCGTTATATCTTGTTTCGAGTTTTCTAATTTCACACGTTGTTTCAGCGATCGAACGTTCCAACTTTCAATTTTAGCTATTTTCCAAGCGTGTATGTTCCCTCCTGCAGAGTGCTGCACCAACGAGGGTGCAAGTGAACTTAAATCGGTCTGCATTGCTGCAGGTGACCGCCCATTGTCTGATGCACCTTTTATAATCTATCCTACGGGTACAGCATTTATACGTTTCATTTTACATGCCATGTTGAAACTAGGAAGGATAAATACAGTGTGGTCTCTCGTTGTCTTCCAACGGATTTTCTGTTAACATTTACACCCTTAGTCGGGATGGTCCGGTTATTAGGCACCGGATGCTCGCCTGCTCGCTCTGGATTGATATTTATCAATCCGACTAGGGTACAACATCACGAGCGAGTTTCTGATAGTCTCCTGTTGTAAATTCAGTACAATGCTTTAACGATATTTACTGGTAAGAACACCCTCGACAAGTTGGAGAACTCACTTTTGATTGTTCTTTCATTTCTTCATCAGTGGGACTAGCATGATTACTGACTAAAGAAGGTGACTCTAGTCACAACAACTTGTGCTCTCAGGATATATATATATATATACATATACGGGAAAAATATTGTGAACGGAATGTCTACGTGTTAACATGCTCCGTTCTAATACGTCTATGGAAAACTTTGTAGGGATTACCATTCATGAAGGAGATTGAAAAAAAAAAAAAGATATTTTACTTCGTCGAAAGCCTAGTAGAGATGTAATAGGAAATTTGGGAAATTTTGAATAAATAAATACATTTTGCTTTATCGAACGCCTAGCAGAGATGTAAGAGGAAGTTTTAAAGATATTCTTCTTCATCTAACAGGCATAAGGCAGTTTGTTTGGTCAAATATTATACAACGTCTATACTGCGGATAAAGTATACCTATCATTACAGAGATATGGAAATCGCGCGCAGCTCATCAATTCTTCATATTAACAGACTCGATTAATGTCCTCATAAATATCCGAAGTATAACACCGACACAATTGTGCAAAGAATCCATCAAGTCTTAGCGCAATACAATCCGCCGGAATAGATATTCAGTTGATACGGACCTCGAGCCGTAAAGGAATAAAAGACAACGAAATTGCCGATAAGTTAGGAAAAAGTCCAATCTCGCTACTATCAGATCCTAATATCGAAATCGTATTAAAAACAGATGATCTAATAAGTTATAAGAAGAAAATTATAACACCGTGGTAATTCCGAATGGAGGTCGAACAAACCACATCAGAAATATACGAATGTCTCGAAAAGAAGAAGTAGTTTTAATTAAATCAAGACTTATACACATGTAACCCACTTATACCCATTCAAAAACGCATCCATCGCCGCTTCCTGTCCTTTCGTAACACTCCTCAACTCATTGAAACCATTTATCCGAATCCCGTCTAAAGTTTAACCTATCCGCTAATCTATGCCAACTATTGTGTAATAATAGCCTTCATTTAAACGATTTCTTCCTATTCCGAAAACAATGTAATCTATATAATACCATCTAATTAACTTTATACTTTCGGCTTGATAACCTCGTATAATATATGATTATTGTATTGTAAAAAAAAAAAATGTACGAGGAAATTTCGGATAAATAAAGATAGTTCGTTTCGTTGAACGTCTAGTAACGGTATGAGAGAAAATTTTGGATTTATAAAGGCATCTTGCTTTGTCAAACGCCTAGCGGAGGGGTAAGAGGAATTTTGGATGTATAAAGACATTTTGCTTTGTCGCAAACTTAGTAGAGATGTAAGGGGAAATTTTGAATAAATTACTATTCGGTTAACTGAATCGATAAAACTCGTGAACCTAGTAAAATGATAGAAAAAAATATAATTTACGTATTAAACGGAAACCTTTGTGCCTGACTATATTCCATTCGTAAAGTGAAACATTACACCACCTAGGTATTCGCCTAATAACGTTTGTCGAATTTCGAAGTGTGAGTACGCTTTACAGGACGATTTATTTTTTTCTTGGTTAAAAAACTATATAGAAAATTAATTGACAAAAATTTTAACGCCTATATATATATATATATATATATATATATATATATATATATATATATATATATATATATATATGTATATATATATATATATATATATATATATATATATATATATATATATATATATATATATATATATATAGAGACCGCTGAAATTGGCTATAGCCTAATGACGAGAAAAACGCGACGAACAAATTACACGTTTCTCGAGCAAGAGAGCGCAATTCACTCACGTACACCCGGTTACAATAAATTTCGGAAAATATCTCCGGCGAATATTAAGCAGTTTCGAAATAGATGTCCCCACCTTATTTTTTCTCTTTTAATACACAATCCCGAATTGAAAACGATTATATTCTCGTTGCCGCAGCAGCACTAGTTCGTTCACTATCTGCCTATCTACATAATAACGCTGTCCTTTTTGTATATATCAGAAAATTCCCTGTGACGTAAATTTGGATAGTTATGTTTGTTTTATCGCAAGAACGGGTTCATTCTATAATATTTCCTTCGGGAATATATATATATATATATATATTTTTTTAAGGTCTCGGTAATCTAATTCAATTTCAGCGTATTTATTCGATAGAGAAAATTTGCATTTCCTACCGTCCTTTTGGTTTTTATATACTTTATCAATCAATCTGGCGTGCTTATCTATTTTTCTAATTCACTAAGTAATGTAAAATATATATATATATATATATATATATATATATATATATATATATATATATATATATATATATGAATTTATTTCTATACGTTACTGACGATTTCGGCGTAGATGACCAATAGACAAAAGTATTGGGATTACATTACATCGCTTCAGAAATCAATCAAATATAACGATTGTTCACTGATTTGAAAAATGCCAGTTAAGACCTGGTATAAAATGAAATATTTGAAATGAAACAAAATTGTTCATAATGCATATGGCCTTAAACATATTCGTAGCAGCTCCTCAAATGTTAATTAATTTTTAAGTAGTTATGAAACGAATATACGTAATGCGTTTAAATATGTAAATAATACACAATACCGCAGTTATAAAAACTACGTTTATATATTGTATACGTAACATTTTTAGTATTTTCACCCATACATTTATGTTCATGCTTCTGTTTCGAGATTATTAAAGCGTGGCTACTTCAATTCTTGATCTTATTTCTTCGTCGTCTATTGCGTCGTCTAAATATCTAGTTCTTATTACAAACGACGGAAAAGACGACTAAGAAATAAGATCAAGAATTGGAATAGCCATCCTTTTAATAATCTCGAACGTGTACTTACAGACAGAAGTATGAACATAAATGTACGGTTGAAAATACTAAAATGTTACGTATGGTCTCCATAGTGCACTATGCTTCGGACACGTGGATAATGAAGGGATCCGTCAAAAAGGAAATACTTTCGAAATGTGGTGCTACCGTCGTCTACATCTTATCAAGTGGGCAGAGAAAATTATCAACGATGAAGTACTAACGATCCAGAAATTCTTGGAACGAAACACGACAAACTGTTTCAAACAGTTGTACAAGGAAAAATAACTTGCAAGGCACCTGACGATGATGGACACTTAATTACTTAATTAGCCAATTGTTTAATATTACAGATGTAATAAAATGTCAAACCTGTAATGTGCACAGAAGCCAACAAATTAATAATTATATATATATCTTCTTATTCTTCTTTATGAGCCGTTTTTAATCCAGTGCAGGATGTAGGCTTCTTCCTTTTGTTTCCATATATTTCTATCTAATGCATTGATCGACCATTTCTTGTCGTATCTTTTTAATATCGTCTTTCCACCGTGTACGTGGTAGACCCCTTTCTCTTTTATTCATCGGATACCATTTTAGTTGATCTGACTATCATCTGATCTAGCTACGTGTCCTGCCCATCTCCATTTTTTTTTTAAGATTTCTCGGGCAGCGTCTTTTAGTTCTCATCCTTATTTCAGATATTTTTACCTTGTAAAGTTATTCCCAACATTTTCCGCTGAATTGCTATTTGTGTTTTATGTATTCGTTCTAAGGTGCCTTTAGTTATGCTCCATGTTTCCGTGGCGTATGTCATTACTGGCAGGACGCGCATTGATTAAACTTACTTTTTAAACGCTTAGATATTTTCTTTTCTTCTAATATCTTCTTTAATTTACCAAAAGCGGCCCATGTCAATTGTATGCGCCATTTTACTTCATTTTTCATGTCGTTATTAGCCACTATATTATGGCCCAATAAATGCGTCCACTGTTTCGATTGTTACATTATTTATTTTTATTTCTTCAGTCATCTCCGCATATTTATTATACATAACTATCGTTTTTCCGCATTTATTTTAATCTTCTCACATATTTCTCGCAGTTGATTCATCATTTTTCCTATTTCATGGCCGTTTGTTCCGAACAGTATTAAGTAATCGGCATATCTTCGTTAATCTATCGTTCCCTATCCGGATTCTCATATGTTGTTTAAACTTTTCATTATTCCTTGAAGAGTGACATTAAATAGTTTTGGTCAAAGTGAGTCCCCTTCTTGTCCGATTCCTTTCTTTAACAATATGGTTTCTATATACTGATTTGTTTTTATACTAGCCTTAGCGTTATTATAAATATATTTTATAAGCTGTATGTGTGTTTCATTTATTTTAGAATTTTTCAAAGCTTGTAGTATGCAATTTAATTTTACGGAGTCGGACTCTTTTTCGAAATCGATAAACATCATAGCTAAAAGTAGTCTAAATTCGTGACATTTTCCTATGACTTGTTTTATTGAGTGTATGTGATCCACAGTGCTGCACCCTTTGCTAATAAATCCCGCTTGTTTAACGGGTTGTCGTTATCAAGCAATGTTGATAGTCTGTTTGTTAATAACTTAGTAAATAGCTTATAAATATGTATATATATATATATATATATATATATATATATATATATATATATATATATATATATATGAATGCATAAATCTATAATTAATTATGTGTATATAACATTATTTTTGGTAAAAAAAAAAAGGAAATTACTTTATCACCTCCTGATTAAATTTAATCATTTTGTTTAAAAATGAAAATTCATTAAAATGTTTAAATTAATCTCCGCATTTTTTAAATTAAATAAATGTTTTACACGAAGATATTTCAATACTATTTTTGTGATTGTTGTTTCGTGATTTATATAATCAATAAATAAGACGAATATTTAAAACAGACTTTCGTTTGGAATCTATTATGCACGAAAATAATGTGATGTCTTGAATTCGTTCATTTTTAAATTAATTTAAACAACGTTAATTATTTTGGTATTTTTAAATATATGTATATATATATATATATATATATATATATATATATATATATATATATATATATGTTCTTATTCTTTTACGTTTGCGTCACTTTTATTCAATGTCACACACTTCTTACAACCGATTATCGTCTTTCATTCTAGAACAGACGTTTCCGTTCGAATAAACTAGATTAAAATTAACTTTTTTAAAATTTGAAATTAAAATTTTTCCATTATTACTATTATTACTATTATTATTATTATTATTATTTTCATCGTCATTATTGATGTTATATTAATTGTTGGTTAAACGAACTTGATAGTAATATTTAAATTGTAGCGTAATTTTTACTGTACTTTTTGTCGGTCTGGTAAATTGAAATTCTGTTCAATTTACATAACGTGATGTAGAAATAGGAGTTTTCGTGCGGTGAAATTTCGTTGCGGTTTAAAATTCCGATTACCATAAAAACACTCTTGATTTTCAGACGGTATTAGCACATTTTAAATATCAGACGGTATTAGCACATTTTAAATAAGCGAGGAATGATCAGCGCATCGTGTAACGAGAATGTTTTAAAATTTCTTCCCAAAATATCGCCAAATATTTTTCATCTCTCCGAGCCATAAATTTATTCACCTATACTCAATAAACGCCCGGCTTCAATTAACCGAGCGTTTATTCATTATATATATGTATACATATTTTCTTTCTATTCTCAATCTTACTGTCGATGTCTTCTTCATTCCTCAATTTTTCGATCGGTGGTCAATATGAAGAGCACTTTACTTTCAAGTTTCTGGTACGTATTTACTTTTGCATCTACGATGTATTTTTGCCTCGGCCTTCCCCGCGATATTTTTCCATTTACTTGTCCTTCGATTACTGTTGTTAAATATCCGTTATTCGTTATTAAGCAGCGTTTTTCGTTGATGGTCTTAATAAGAACTCCGATATTTTTTGTTTTGCCCGTCCATTTAACTTTTTGCATTTTTCGCCAACACCATATTTCGATCGCTTCTAATTGTTTTCGTCTGTATTTGTTTATAATCCAAGTTTCCTAACCATACAAAAGCACGCTTCAAACGTAAACCTTTATTTTAACCTTATCCGTATTTCTGTATTTAAATTTTTAGATGTTAACGATGATTTATTTTTCATAAATGCGGTTTTCGCCTGCTATATTCTTGATGTTATTACAAAAAAAAAAAAAAAACAAAAAAAAAAACAGTTAAACTCGCTAAATTTTTTCTTTCCTTTATGAAAAATCACAAATCTTTTCGACTGTTAAGCTAATATAAAAAATATAAATTATAAAAATATATACAAATTGATCGAATTCCGATTAATAAGTTTAATGCGTAATCCGCTAAAGATATTCTCACGAATAATAGGAAGAAAAATTCATACAAAACTGGGGGCGAATCATATAAGGAAATCCTCATTTAGATGATATGAGTATACTGTAAGCTATTCTCTGTGTTCAGTTGTTAGTAAAAAAAATGCTTAGATCGGAATAATTGCAATAGAAAATAAATTCATTTTTCAAATATTTGATTAAAACCTAGGAAAACCAACTGGAATACGTGGAAATTAAGTGCAGAATAGAAGTAGCGCCGAGTGCATCCCTAAAGCTCAAGACCATATTGTATAGCACGATATTAAAATTAAATTAAAATGACGTCTAATAGGATGTTATATATATATATATATATGACACCGTAACATATGCCACAGAAACATGCGTACATTTGGTAAATTAATATCGAGAAAAACTGGTAACGTCAAATTTTCCACGATGCTGTGCCAGAATTTACCGCAAACCAGTTGTGGTATGCGTCTTTTTTTTATATATATGTGCGGAAGGTGCTTTCCCGAACAAGAATGTAGTATGTTATTTTAATGTTTTATGTATCTTAGAATACTATGTCGTAGGGTATTTATTTATTAGTTACGTTCTATCTAGCGAGAATCATACACCAAAGTAGAACGATACACACACATATATATATATATATATATATATATATATATATATATATATAAAATTATAAAGATAAATTTTTAGCTGTGTTATTTAATGCGAACTACTATAATAATTATTAAATTATTTCAGTCTATTCTATTTCTATTCGTATGGTCCGATGTGGAAAGACTCATTATAACATCATGTCCAAATTAGGTATCCATATGAACGTTAGTGGTGACACTTAGTAAATATCATTAAACGTTAAAAGCTCGACTTGCGCATTCATGAACAATATGCACAATTGTTTGCCGAGGGTATTCGCAATTAGAGGCAGCCTCATTTTTAATTTCCATCGCGCTAACAATTCGTTACATCCCCCACTTTCAGTCCGAATGTGATTTAGTTCCACACATTTAGGTTAAAACCGCCCACTTGATGTTCAGGGTACATGACCATATTCCGTTTGTTTGGATTTAATCGAGCCTCTGGCCATTTTTTTTTTGTCATTGAGTTTTTTCCAATTAATACACGCTGGTTTCCTTGCTTTTAGCCGGGTTGCTTCGAACGTATGTTTATTTACACCGGTCACTGATCAAATTTGTACTTTTGTCACTCTCCGGTGGTAACTATTTTCCGGCGGATATTGTGCGGCGCAAAGTTACTGAGTACAACCGTGCAGTAAGCGTAAATTTAACTAATCTTGTGATTAGCCTCATTGTGATATTCAGCGTTACCGGTATAAAGATCGTTAAGCCAAACAGGTGCTCCATGTTCCGTAGCTAACACACAAGAGCTAGGACTGCCGTTCTAAACTTTGATGTAGAATCGCCCCGAGATACACCGGTTAAATTCTGAATTATGTTATTCCTAGACTTTATCTTTGCACTCGCATTTTCTATATATTTCCGATACGTTAGCTGTTTATCCAAGGTTGTATAAAAATACCTAGGTAGGATTTCATACTTTAGCAATTTATCATTGCAGCGAGAGCTTTTTATTTGTCAATTGTAAGAAGAAAACATGCAACCACAGTTTTAGATTAATTAAGTTGAAGCCTTAAAGTATTGCGAAATCTCTCTAAGATCTTCTTCGAGCTATATGATTTCATGAAAGTAAAAAAAAAAATCCATTTAATGAATATATATATTCGCTATCTAAGCACTGGACTACACATTGTGGAGAGCAATGCGCAATTTTAAAAGCCCAAAAGAACCAAAACATCCAATCAGGAAATCAAACGGTGAGTGGACATACAATGATAAGGACAAATCGGATGAATTTGGAAAATATTACTCCCAAGTGTGGCGATAAAAACTTACCACCTAACGTGCATAATATGGACATGTATATGCCAATTAAATTAACTTCTCCTCAAGTAATAACATTAATCCGTAGGTATGATCTCTTATCGCCTAAACTGCTGAAAGAACTGCCGCGTAAATGGATTAATGTTAATGTACACTTTCAATAAAATAGCTTATTTTTCCAGTGCAACTAAAGTTCTACTAGATCATGGTAATAAGAAAAGCCGGAAACCTCCTACATAAATATCTCCATTTAGACCAATCGCATTACTACCTGTCATCTCGAAACTTTATGAGTACTAAAATAGACTACAACCCATAATAGGGGATAATGGAATAATACCTGACCACCAGTGTATGATTTCCGAAACAGACATTCAACAATATAATAGGTATACCGGGTTGTTTAAAAAATTAAAACTAGTCTAGAAGAAAAAAAAACCTGCGATGCGGTTTTCTTGAGTATTAGCCAGGCTTTCGATCTAGTCTGACATGATGGATTACTCTATAGGTCACCGCTACAAACTAATTAAATCATTCTTACGTGAAAGATATTTTCAGTTTAAAAAAATGGAAATGAAGTTTCCGATATATACCCTATTCAACCTAGAGCTCCGCAATGGCGTGTACTGGGATCACTACAAGTTATACCCGATGAAAAGAATAGTATTTCTTATTGCTATGTATGAATATAAATCGTGGACATTAACTAAATCATCCCAAAGAAGACTCGATGCAATGGAAATGACAGCGTACAGAAGAATGTTTGGATTTCCGCGGACCAGTCGCAGAACAAATGCCGCAATTCTGCAAACATCCAACCACATCGAAGAATAACACTGATAATTTATAAAAGAATGTTGAAATTTTTCGGACATATTATTCCAGCTGATTCAATTCAATTCAATTCAATTTATGTTTTTATAAATCAGCAAATAATAAGTAAATAAAAAAATGCGCATACCGAGCAGCGTTAACGCTCTTACTACGCGTCTTAGGAAATAGTGTACAAAGAAATCTTAAAATTTATTTTATAATTATACAGGGAAAAACATACAACTAAAAACCCTGCGTAGCCGAAAAAAGAGAACTTAATTAATTATAGTTTGATCTTAATAGTACAATAAGGATATGGGTAAAATTATACAAATTATAATAAGGTTAAAAAAATAAATAAGAGAATAGAAGAGATAAATACTGATACAATAGATTACATGAGGATAGAGACTTATTAATGACTTAAGTAGTTCGACAATCTGATGCTAGAGAAGTGAATGTTTAATTCTTTTGTGTTTATATTTTTTATATTTTCTGATCAACGAGTCGCGAGTGTAGTTTCCAATTCGCTGTACGATGGGTAATGGCTAGTCAGGCATTTGCTGTAGAACCTATCTGCTTGTTCCTGTACTAGCTCAGGAATAGTACGCTGATGAAGAGCTGCATGCATGTCAGTTATCTTAGTATAGTAAGGGGCATTAAGTACAATACGCAGACATTTATTTTGAACAATTTGTAATTTATTTAAGGTGGAATTACTAACACCGGACCAAATTGGGCAAGAGTATAATAATATCGGCAGTATGTATGCTTTATATATTATTAGTTTGTTTTTAATACTAACTTTAGAGCGTTTGTGAAAAATGGGGAAAATTTTATATAATCGGGAGTGCGCTTTGTCCGTGATGTGTTTAATGTGTTCATGGAACGATAGTCGCTTGTCCATTGTAAGACCAAGATATGTTACACGAGGTTTCCACGGTTGTTGCCTGTTGCTTATTTCAACGTGGTGAGTTATTTGCGGCCTGCGTCTCGTAAATAGTATAGCTTCCGTTTTTTCGGTGTTAATTTTAATTCTCCACTTTGTGTAATATTTGTATATTTTGTAATGCTGATGAAGATGCGGTCATTCAGGGAAAAGTACAAGGTAAACGGTAGATAGGCCGACCGTCAATATATCGATCAAATTAAGAAGATAAATCCGTACGACCGAGAATAGAAATGTATGGAAAAAACTTTCTTCAAAGTCATAAATTGAATCATAAAACGATCCGAGCACGCGATCGGTAGATGATGATAAAATGAAGAAAAATTAAACATGTCGCTCGTAAAATTCAAAAAGAAGGGTTTTCGCATTGCAGTATAAAATTCCAAGAAAGCCACTTAGAAGAAGAAAACGAACGAAATTAGCTACAATTCGAATCAGCCAGATGACGATGTATGTAGAGCGGTCGTGATGTGCAACTGGACTGGGAGCTGCTAGTTTTATGATTATGATGGTATCGTTACTATATAGTACATTGTTGGAATACTTTACACCTTCTCTGTCCGAGTTACACTTGACCTTTGTATTCGAGTTATTCCGTTAGCTAGATAATTAATTAGCAATTAATCGTGGTCGTTTTTCAATTCACGAAAAATACTATATAAGCGCAGAAATCGATTTCTGCTTAAATTTAACAGTTTTCCTGGTCGATCGGGTTTTCCCTTAATAAGTTCGTCGATTTTTATCGTACACTAGCGATAATGATAATGACGGCGAAAATACGTGTAAAAGTTATTATCGAAAAAAAGAAATTAAATTGCCATTTACCGAAAGAGATCTGTTAAATAATAATAGTAATAATAATAATAATAATAATAATAATAATAAAGTTATTTTTCACCGATACTTTTAAAAATTCGTAGTTCTTTAAAAGCTTTCCGTTTTATTTTGAAAAATCCGAAATTTAACTTAACTTCCAGAACAGCGTTGACGAGATTTGTTTGGCAAGTTATTTTTTCCTTTTTGACTACGCGCGAACAGTTTACCTTTTATTTTCGTCGACCTGACTAAATTAGTTTTTTTTTGCGTTTTTATTTTTTTTTATTTTATTTTTTATTTTTGGAGGGGCATGAATTCGTAAATTCCGATGGTCGAATTTAAAGAGGTAATGGTTGGTCGTGCTACTCAATCGTCAATTATATTAAATACAAAAAACAACGTATATATATATATATATATATATATATATATATATATATATATATATATATATATATATATATATATATATGTATATATATACAAAGATAATTAATGTGTAATTCTATACCAAATGGTTACTTTTTTTTATTTATTTTCGTTTCATTTCATTATATTTAGTTTATTTATTATCATTATTATTACTATTATTTTTAAATTATTCAGTAAAAAAACGTTTAAGTAATTACGATCCTGGAAATTTTATTTTATTTTTGAATTTTTTCTTTCGAGCTATAATGAGCTTACATCAACGGAACTTTCTTAGAAAGATGGATAATGATCGATGTTTGTTTACGTTATTTCAAAAGTCGTAACGATAACGAGCGTGGTAATCAGGAAAATAATAACGACGTTCATAATAATGAATAATACGTAATAGGCAAATAATTAATAATTAATAATTAATACTTAATACTTGATAATGATAATGGTCGTATAAATTTCCCGCGAATACAGGAACTATTATTTCGTTTCATTCTGTGGGTTATTTTTAGTACTTTTTATACTTAATAACGTTGAATACATTATTGTTATTATTATTAATTTCCGGCATTTGATATTTCCATAGGGTATAAAAAAAAAAATATTTTTATTTCATTTTATTTTCAAATTAGAAATATATATCACCCAAGGAAGTGCTATAGAAATACTTTCTGATATTTCATGATAAATGAGACAATTATACACTAGTTAGATAAATATACACGTGTATTATATTTAAATAAAACGGCAATAACGATAATAATAATGACAATAGTAATAATAATAAGATACACGAATGATAAATATATATTCATAAAAATTGCTATTACTGTTAGTTCTTCATTCGTCATCAACATTACGAAGGTCGGGGATCAACTTGGCTGCAATCTCTTTCGGCCCAGCAGTCCGAAATAATTGGATAGACGAACAGTAGCGTCGTAGGTCTCTCATCCGTGAATTTCGGGGACGGCCCACTGATCTCTTGCCGATGATTTTACCTTCTATAATAATTAGCAATATTTCATACTTAGGTCCTCTCAGAATGTGTCCTACTTCTTTGTTGCTGATTTTTTGTATCCAAGGAATTTTTAATATCCGTCTATACAGGTACATTCCGAAAGTTTCGATGCGCTTTTCAAGTCCAGCGTCCAGCTTTCGCAGCCGTATAGCAAAACTGAAAAGACGTAGCACTTTGCTATTCTTAATCGTAGGTCTAAATTTAGTTATTTTCTAGCCAGCGCGTTCTTAATTTTTGTAATCATTTGTCTTCACTGTTCTATACTCGATCTTACTTCATTTTTTGATTTACAGTTATCATCGAGATGGATGCCTAAGTATTTTAAAGTTGAAAGCTGCTTCAGCTCTGTATCGTTTAACCATATCGAGTAGTTTCTTGGTTTCCTTGAAAGCATTATCACTTTTGTTTTTAGTTTTGTTGATCGAGCGTAGCTTTGCTGTGGATAGCAAGTTTATCTACCATTTTCTGTACGTATATATTTGTCTAGTTAGACGTGATATAAGCAGTTTGTTATTACTGGAAATCATAGTCCTTCCTGTAATATAGAAGCAATACGGTTCGGTCCGATAATTATCTCCAACATTTCACCTTACAGAAGTACAAACATCTCGTCTTTCCGGTGACTTAAATCATAATATAAATCTTAATCAAATTAAACGAAAAAAAAAAAAAAAAAGTAGTTAAAATAATTAGATTTTACATTAAAAGACACACAAAGCTTTTCGGCTATTAAGGTAAAATAAAAATATAAAGAAAAAACGAACAAAAATTACAAATAAAATGAAAGATGTATGACAACAACAACGAATGTATTTCAACAATTACATTTTTACAGTGTTACAACCAAAAGTAAATTAATTATGCTAAGTACATAATACCCTTAGTAAATTGAAAAATGTAAAACAACTTGAACTTAAATTAAAATTTAATTTTTATAATAAATATTTAACGTAGAAAAAATTAAAACAAAAAACCTACACAAAAGAACAAAACAATATAACTTTAAATTAGTCATAATAATGACTTAAATCGCGTAATTGATTTTTAAATTAAATTAAATTAATTATGAAAAATCTGTGTTAAAGTCTACTATGTTTATATTCAGTTATCGTAACTGCCTATGCTTTTAATTAGCTCATTGTCGTGATTTTCACTCTTTTTATGAAATTTTACTAATATATGCAGTAATATATGGAAGTTTTAATTGATTTGCAAGTATTTTATCGTATACTCACCGAAATTCTGCAGCAGTAATTTCGGATTATGTGTAATTTTTTATAAGTACTCTCAGATACGTAAGATTACACACAATTTTAGTCGGATTACCATATCAGTTTTTTATTTTACTAAAACCGGACTTTTTATTAAACACGGAATACTAATATGGATTAGCTTTATGAGCTCTATCAACAGCGTACCTAACGTGATTATTAAACGTTAAACGACTATCCATTTTAAATACTTAACCTCATTAACAAACGGAATTTGCTCGGATTTCACCACAATGTCGGACAAGGGTAGTGGTCTTCTTTTTGAGAATAAGACGGCCTCTGGTTTCTCAGCATTAAGGTTTAGTTTCCACCGTTGATAATATATTTAGAAATTGATTTTAAAGTTTTCTGTAACTAGATGTACAATATTACAAAGAATAGCAATGTGAACTAATAGATTTAATTATAAACTAAACAATCCGACGATGAATGTGGTAAAATCAACCGTTCGGAAATGAGTGCATATAAATTAAATTGCGATCAATATGAATTAGAATACATAGGAAAAACAAGCAGATAATTCAAAATAAGATTTAAACATTTAAATTCGTACATGAACACAGTATTCTCGAAACATCGTAAAGAATTAAAATTCATAATAGATAATATTAACCAAAATTATAAAATTTTACATACTGAAAACTAGTATAAAAAACTAAAAAAAAGAGATAAAGATAATTTTTTGAATTGAAAGATAAATTTTGACGGTAATATAATCATTTTTTAGATTAGATATAGAGTTATTTTTCTGCTAGTTAATGTATGTGATTATAGATTATTTTGTATATTGCTAATTGGTTCACCATCAGATTTGTTTATAATTAAACCTGGTATTTCAACATTGCTGTTTCTCAGTTAACGTATTAATTATTACTATTCTCTTTTAAAATTTTGTATTTCATTTAATTTATTTTAAACTTCTAATGTACCTGTCTTATTTAAACTCGCCAATAGCATACGTGTTGTTTCGATAAAAAGTATTCAGTGTGATGTAACATACGTAAACAACGTTTATTAAGTTTTCTACAACTTTACTAGGAAGTGAACAAATGAAAATTTTCGAGTACACACACATTATTATGTACACAAAAGAAATTTTCTGTTCACCCTTTTCCTAAAGCTATCTTCTATTCCTCATGCGTTAACTAACTACTTTAGTTTGAAGAATACAAACGCTCAGTAAATCAATACGCATTAGGTAATCCTACACATACACACATATATATATATACATATATATATATATATATATATATATATATATATATATATATATATATATGCTTTATTTTCTTTTTTCAAGATGGATTTCTATCTCTTTTTGACTTTTTATTTATCTCTGGAAAGAACTTGTTTTGTTTCTCGTTCAACGCTCCGTATAGACGGATTATTTTCGCGTCGTAAGTTATTTGTCTTCTAGGGTTCGTAAGTTAATATGTCGACGGCATAGGTTACCCGCGTTTATATACATGTATGGATGGTTGTGTGTGTATACGTAAACAAGAATAGTTAATATGTCGACGGTATAGGTTACCCGCGTTTATATAGGTATATGGATGTGTTCAAGAATATACCCACTATCGTGTTTTCTTCGCGCGATAATAATGGCGATTAAGAAATTCTGTACTTAAATTTCTGTCCATCCGATTAATAAAAGACTTCACCTTCACGTTGTTTGACTATAGTTCACTAGCTAACAAATTAGTTCCGTCACTTTATAACCTACGCCTCTCTATTTAAAACGCGACTACTTGATTTTTGATCTATTCATTTTCGATTCGTTTAAGTGAACGAGGTGGGTGATCGAGTTGATAGACAAATGCCAAGAAATGAGCGAAGTATTTCCTTCAACTACTCTTCACGATGGATGGCTCTTCAAAATCTAAATCGGAACCCAATCGGCAGTTAATTGACTAAAAATTATTTGCCCGTTTCGGGTACATCTGTGCCATCAGAGACAATATTCTCTTCGGCAGGAAACATTATTACCAGCAAACCCTTCTGTCTTCCGGCTAATAAGGCAAAAAAACCCTGATATTTCTTTATTAAAATTCAAAATAATCGTTAATAAAATAACGTTTCTTTCAGTTTTCTTTTTCGTATTTTAAATTTTAATATGTTAAATTATTAAATAAACTCGTGATTTGTTTTTAGCGTAGTATTTTTTATGAAATCAAAAAAGCCGCGTAAATTTGAATTCGAGTCGATCTCGGCGATTCTGATTCCGACGATTAACCGATACGACTTGAGTCGATCAACTTTTAAGTCGATTTCTCGGAATCGATTAACTGATTACATTGAAATCGGGTAGCTCTGCTTATAATAGTTATAGTAATGGTATGTACAAAAATGAGAATAAGAAAATTAATCCGTGAAATAAATAAATTATTTTCGATACGATATACGTACCTTCTTTTTATTCTTCATTAATGTAGCGTCCCTTATGCATTGAGCATTACCCGGGGCGTGAGATCCCCACAACCGAAGCGCCATTCTGGAGTAGACACACGATATGATACATAAAGGTACGATATATTGTACGAGCAATATGATTATTCGATACCAGAGCATTACGTCGTCCGGAAATTCCGTATTATAACAGAATGGTTTCACGTGTATGTTCCCACCTGTTAAAATATTTCGAAAATTTTATTTGAAATTCCATTTATATATATAATAATAATAATAGCCTTTATTTAGAATAACTAAGTTAACAATTTATAAATATCTGTTACAGCTAAAATCAATTTCTAAAATTAATTTAGAATGTAGTCATACTAGGCCCTTTCGAGCGAAAATCTCTCCCAATTTTTCCCAGTTGCGCTTGTTGTGTGCCAACCTATACAGAGCGCTTCTGGATCCCAAGAATTTTTTGAATTCGTCATCCCAACGTGTGTCGCGACTTTTTTCTCTTGCGGTACGCCGGGAACCATTCCGTTACTTTCTTCGTCCACCGCTGATCTCTGTATCTTATGACATGTCCTTCCCACTTCCATTTCAGCGCGCGGATTGAAGTTATGACATCCCTGTTGTCACCCATTTGTTCCTTAATCGTTTTTAATTTAACTCTTGATTTGTAATATTGATCTTTGTAAATTGTTTTGGCAGGTTCTTAAAATATTTTTCTGTTTTTGCGTCATCGACCATGTTTGGGAACCGTAAGTTCAGAACGGTAGCAAGCAGCTGTTGAAAGCAACGTTTTTTAGATTGGGCGGCATATTGCCCTTAAAAATTGATTTCATCGTCCAGTACTTTTTCCATGTTATTGTCACTCTGCGGTGTATTTCTGGTGTTAATTTGCATTTAAATGAAATTAGTTGTCCTAAATATATAAGTTCGGTGACTTGTTCTATATTGCTATTTTCTATTGGTATAAACTCTTTTTTCCTTGACATAAAATTTTAGTTTTTCCCGTTATTTTTAATCCCGATTTATTTCCTTCTAGCTGCAGAGAGAAAAACATTTGCTCCAATTGGATGAAGGAGGATGCAATTAGCACCACATCGTCTGCAAAGCGTAAGTTGTTCAATAATTCTCCATTTAAATTAATGCCTATGTCCGACCGATCTAGCGTTTTAAAATCCTCCTCCAAGACGCAGTTTAACAAAATTGGAGATAAAACGGGAAATATTCTCCATTCACATCTGTTACTATTCTAGCTTCAACGTTGTTATACATTTTCATTATTAATCTTATTAGCTTTCTTAGACAGCCTTGATTCTGTAGTGCTTGAAATATATATGATTGCTTTATCGAGTCAAAGCCTTTAGTATGGTCTATAAACATTAAAAAATAACGGTATATTGTACTCTATACTTTTCTTTATTAATTGATTAATAACATGTAAGTGATCTGTTGTTGAATACGAGCTACGAAAACCCACCTGCTCACGAGGCTGGTGTGGTTCTAGCTGGTTCCGTAGTCTCGACTATATTACGGTAGAGAAAATGTTTATAAGGCTTATTGGTCTATTATTTTCTATCTTTTCTTTTTTACCTTTTTTATGTAGAAGAATTATGTAAGAATTTTTCCATTCACTTGGAATTGTTTCTGTTACAATTATTTCACTGAATAACTTTTCCAATTCTATAACTAACCTTTCTCCTCCATATTTGATACTTTCATTTATTATTTTATCGTGTCCTGGTGCCTTGTTTAGCTTAGCTTTATTTACAGTTTTTTTGATTTCTGCTAGCAGGATCGGTGGTATTGATACAGTGCCGTCTTTTTGTGTCATGTAATTTATGTTCATCGCCTCTTGGATGTTGTTATCATCTTTATATAAAGTTTTGTAATAATGTGTAGCAATTTGATTTATTAATTTGCGACTCCTTTCTACAGTTCCTTGATCATCCTCTAGTCCTATTAACCAGTTCTTTTCAATTCTTAGCTCAGTTTTAATCTGCTTAGTACTTCTATTATTTTGTAATATCTGTTCAATTTGTTTTTGTTGCTTTTTAAATCTTTCTGATTTAATGTGATATCTAACCGCTTTGCAGGCAATATTTAGTTCTATTTTATTTTCTAGAGTTCGTTTCTCACGATTTAATTGGTTTATTTTTTTTTATTAACTGTTTTATTTGCGTAGAGAAAGATTCGGCTTTTATTTTTTTCACGTACAATTTTGTTTGTTTTTTCTAAAATGATGTTTTGCAACGGTGTGTATTTATGTTCTGTTGGACAACTATCTGAAATTGTGAGTAGCGATTTAGTAGTGTCGAGCTCATATTCTTCTGCATTTTTCTCGATAAGTTCAGCAGAATTTGCAATTTTTTTTACTTTTCCTTTTCTGTTTGTATTTCGGTTGTTTATAGCAAGTTTAATTTTGAGTAGTCTGCGAGAATGAAAATCGAATCCCGTCATGATGTCCACGTCTATAATTGATGGCATGCTCATTGGAGTAAATTTTATATATATATATATATATATATATATATATATATATATATATATATATATATATATATATATATATATATAGCGTTGAATGGAATTTTTTTCTACTTGGAATATTTAATTTTTATATATGTGCGTGTGTATACCAAATTGTATAGATTCTAATTGATGATCATTGAATAGTTTTTAATTTTAATCATCGATAAATATAAAATTTTTGTAAATAACACTGTACTTGTAATAACAATATTAAACTAGTTTGTACGCATGTAAGAATTAATAAGCCGTATTTGTATTATTTTTTAATACTTTCGTATATTATGTATACTATATTAATCTCGGTAAAATAAAAACTCTATAACAAATAAATTCTATATCAACGGATTTGTATGTTAGGTCGGCTCAAACATCCTCCCACCAAAAAAAATAAAAAATTCCTATTAAAAAGGAATAAAATATACACAGCGGAATGCGTAACAAAATTCAAACTATAAATGATCACTAGCAACAACGAGACAAAAGTACAATAACAAAAAAAAAAACGCGCTATTCACGACCTGGGTCAGATTCGAGTGACGGCCATTCTTTTCTTCTTTGTATTGCACTGTCAGCTGGTTTTTCAATGCCATTAGTAGACAGAATGTAACGAATATTTTCTAACAGTACTTTTTGCAATTTAGGCTGTTTCGCACGCTCTTCAAGATGAGGTTTTATTAGTGATAATTTTCAAATATTCTCTTCTGTTTCAACTATCATTTTAGCTGGGAAATTATTTGGATCTTATAAGTTACGCGTCTTCTTGATATGTATTTTATACTAAGCCCTCTGGGAGGGGCTTAAGCCCGGTAACCGCCGTGGTACGCCACTGTATAAGATAATATTAGTGATGGAAACTAGGATACAATAACGTATTATTAACTTAAATTTTTTATATTTATATTTAAACTAGCTTTTCCCCCGTCTTAATTCATTTAACATGACTTTTAACTCGTTAATATCTTCCGATATAAAGTAACATCATCAGCAAATCTAAGATTGTTTAACCTTGCTCCGTTTATGTTTGTATCTTTATCATTCCAATCGAAATATTTCTTCTAAAGCCCGCGTTAAATAATAACGAAGATAATGCATCTCCATGGCTTACGCCTTTTTCTATAACGAAATATTCTTCTTTTATATCCGTAACTATTCTTGCCTTTATATCAGTATACACATCTCCTATAAGTTCTCTATAGTTATTTGGCACTCCGTGGTTCCTCAATGCGCGGTCTAGAAATTTACTATCTAACGAGTCAAACACTTTTTTATAATCTATAAATGCGAATTTTATTTCGAATTAAAATTCTTTACATTTCTCTATAATAACATTTAACACATGTAGGTTATCAATTGTAGAAAATTCATTCCGAAAACCAGCTTGTTCCTGAGCTTTGTCAAAATTTAACGATTGCTTTCGTCTGTTAGTCAATACATTTGAAAATAATTTAGATACATCCTAGGCTTATTGGGCGATAATTTTCTATTTTATCTTCCCTTCTTATAAATTAACACGATGTCCGCTTTTTTTCATGCATTAGGGATTTCCTATTCTTTAGAATCAAAATAAAGCTTTGAGCAAACCTACCATTCATTCGCCTGCGAATTTAATATGTTCATTTGTTATTCCATCCGGTCCAGGTGCTTTATAATCCCTTAATCACTTTCTCTATTTCTACACCTAAAAATGCCCTCTAATACACATTCTTTTTTGTAATCCGTATCGTTATGTATCTCTTTATTTTTATATACCCGTGAGAAATATTCCGTCCCAATATTTATAATGTCCATCCCTATTGTGTTTTTTTCTTGCGTTTCTATCAATGAGGCAAACTTTGGCCTAAATATAGATTCTTTTTTTAATACTTTCATGTTCTTCGTTGACTCGATTATTTCATTAATTAGTTTTTCTTCTTTTCGTTTGTTATATTCTCTTAATTCTTTTTTTATTATTTTGCATAATATATTTACTTTTATTTTTTCCAAACCAGATTTATATTTTTTATTCGATAGTTTCTGTCGTACCTTAATTTTATCTCTTAACTGAGTCGGAATCCTGCTTATCTTAACTTTATCGTCCTTTAATCTGTTTACGAGTAGAGCAGACTTATTAATTAATTTCGCAATTTTCGCGTCCGAATCATCTACGTCTTCTACATAAATTATGCTGTTTTCCCCTTTTACTAAATAGCTAAAAGCATTAAAATAGTCAATCCTATTAATTTTTGAAATATTCAGCTTTAACTTATTATTTATTATTCGCCTAGTTGGTTTTAATACATCTTACTAGTTTATGATCCGAGTAATACAAGAAGTTATACATTACGTAACTGTTTTTTATATTTTTACAATAGCCAGAGCTATAATGTAGTCCAGTTCGTTATTATATTTCCAATTTGGAGCGGTCCACGTCCATAATCTACCTTTAATCTTGAAATTATTTTCTAAACAAAAGTTAACCAATTTTTCACGTGTGTGACGTGGTTTACGAAAATAAATATAAACCTCGATAAAACAAAAATAATGTCTGCAGATAAAAGTATAACAGGAGTCTTGATAGATAATAAGGAAATTAAAAATGTAGAGAGTATAGCGTACTTAGGACAGATGGTAACTTTAAAGAATAAAACAAAGAAGTATACCGTAGAATTGCACTTACCTGAAAAAAATACCGGTTGCTTAAATATATTTTTAAATGACGGCAATATACTGAAAGTAGAACTTGCAAATCTATGCGTTTTATCTACCCTAACTTATGCATGTCAACCATGGTCAAATTCTAATATTATCAGAAAGAAAATTTTGACTTACTAGAATGCAATAGGAAGATCAATGGTGGGAGTTAGATTAATGGATAAAATTAACATGAAAATAATTAAAGATAAATTAAAAGTTAATTATAATTTTAAAACTGGGTAATAAGAAGGAAGAAATGGGATTGGGCAGGTCATGTATGGATTCTGAGAGATGGACTAAAAAAATAACAGATTGGATTATATATGAGAAAAGGAAAAGGGAAAGACAATCAAGACGATGATTTCGGTAAAATGTTAAGACATAGGTAGTATCAAAGGGCGGCTTGCGACATGTTAGAATTGGCTCGGTTGACCGAGGAGGCCTTTGCCCGTTTTCAGGGCTAAAACATATGTTATCGATAATTTTATGTAATACATTTAGAATATAGATTATATGTTTGTGACTAGTAAATAAATAAATAAGTAAACTTAAATATTATTTATACTTAGGCAATTTTTTTTTTGTGTTAATCGTTAATATTGTTTAATTTTCATAAAATATCAAAGAATCATAAACTTAGTGCGGCGTTAAGATAATTTTTCGAATAAAATCGAAATAACGTACTTTCTTTTTTAGTTTCTGCTGATTTTTATCATTGGAATGTTATCGCCTCTAATATACTATCGACTGGTTTTCTAAGTTTTTCGAATAAAATGTACAATGACGATGACGATACGAAAATTTAAATCGATCAGAGTTTTCCCCTCTGCAGTAACATTCATCCAGTCGAGAGATGTTAAACTTGATATAAATTGTAACACACGCGAACCGGAACATTATGGGGGTTTGTCAAACGCCTACCCATATAACAGACTACAATATCGAATCGGTCGGGATGAGTTGCCTTTAAACGAAACGAGTGTATATTTGCGAATTTTCGTTTTTAAAATCGACGACGATTTAAATTTTATCGAGTTTTAAACTAAATTCCGAACATTGAAGAATTAGTAACGGCTTAAGCTACATTTTTAACTTTCCCAGGTAATCGCGTTTGAAATTTGAGTACGATTACAAAAAAAAAGTATCTGTTTCTTAGACTCTTGTTCGAACGACTATCAGATAACCTTATTCCCGTCTGCTGTCACGCAATTTCTTACGTTGTAAGTCATTCCAGTTTTGAGGATTACACTTCTTTACGCGACCTTTTCGGTTTTTTCAAATTACGTCGATGGTGGAAGAACAAGAACGTTAAATGCAGGAGTAGTTAGCCTAACATCTTCAAGAGCATTCAACAATGTCGGGCTCATTGTTTCTAATATTTATGTTAAAACACTAGGTAATAAAACTAATAACAGAACTATAAACGGAGTGAACAGTAAACTGTATTGATATATATATATATATATATATATATATATGAAATTATGTTTCGGACAATGTACTTACACATTAACATAATATTACAGTAAATAAACCCGTAATAATACATTAGTGCGCATTAAACTGGTTTTAGGTTACTACTAATCGCTGTCATTTGGTAACATGCACCAGGCATTCGTCGCGTATGGTTATCTGTTCGTGCGTTCAGGATCCGCGGCTGAGGTAAGTGTTTCTCTCTTTTTTCCTCTGGTCTTGTACGTGCTAACTACACATTTTTTGGGTGTGTACTTTTTTACATTTTACACTTTCTCAATTTTTTCACTTTTTACTATCATATTATTAAGCTAATGTTTGGATTATTTTACTTCTAACCTGGTATAATTTGGACGTTTAGTTGTTTTTATTTTCTTTTAAGTTATATTATTTTCTTTTAATAATGGTTATTCCTTTACGTAAGTTTGTAAGTCGCAAGCTTATACAGTAGTTTATTATTTATACTATATGATGTCAAGTTTGTATCAAGATTTTATTATAACGTAATGTAGTATTTTACAAATCACAAACTCGTTATATGCTTTCTTGGTGGAATAAGTGACTATGTATTTTTAATTCCTTTTCCATCGCATATTATGTTATTATAATTTAAGGTCTTTGCATTTGTTCATGGATCTCCATATTTACGTGTATATTTTTCTCTTGTTTTTTCAACAGTGGGAGTAGTGGGAGTGGTTTTTTTTTAGTGGTTAAAAATACCACACGCTGATTTCATCGAAATCCAGCGGCACTTGCTAAGTGCATTTGCTGCTTTCAAAAATATAAACATGTTACTTATAAATATATCAGTGTCTTTTGAAGAGTTTTCCCCTCCCGCGTAAAAAAAAAAACAAATATGATAACAAGAAAACATTGCCATTATTCGAAACATTCCCGCTCGACTTGGTCATCTTGCAAAAAAAGATAACGTCGTTCGATGATAGAATATTGTTAAATCGAATACATCAACAGAAAGAAGGAGACACCATTATTCCGTCAAAAGTTAACATTCGCCAAAATGCTAAACCGTTATTCGCGCTAACGTTTCAGAAGTAGGTCGTATTTTTCTAACTAGAATTAAAAATAATGATCGTGGTAACTCTATCAATCGCGATGTCCACTATGTGGTGCGTGAAATTTGAATGCTTACAAATTTTTTTATTTTCTGGATTGAGGTGAAATGTCTCAATTTAAAAAATTGAAAATTATCTATAGTTCGTCTAAGAAGCCTATATTCATAATAAAATTACATGTAAAAATTTTATAATATATACGAAACAATCTTCGGAAATTCTACCACCGGAACGACGATGTAATTTCATCAACGGTTCTAGAGGTGAACGATGAACGTATCATAGGAAAACAACAAAAAAAAAAATGAATCGAACGCCCGAGATAATTTTTTAAATTCAATTAATTACGTAACACGATTATTCTCATTTGTGTTATTATCGAAACAGTTTCGTCGAGAATTTTTTTTAGGTATGTGGGCAGATACGGAATAACTTAGGAAAGCGAAAGTTATCGTCATCGTTATCGCGACTATCATTATTATCGCCACGACGGAGCGACGATAAAATGTAATTTCTGCTTGTTATTCGGCGTTGTTATAAAGACGTTGTTTATTCAGTTACGTGTTCGTTTTTCCTCTTTTGGAACTTTGTTCTTATTAGAAAGTTTAATTTTGTTTTAAAGTCGACATACCCTAAACTATCGTAACTTTTTATAATAATAACACTTATAACGGGAAAATTAATAATAATAGTAATAATAATAATAATAATAATAAAAATTAGTATATTCCCGCTGGTTCATAATTCAGTTATTTTATAAAATTCGAAATAAAAAACTATGAACTTATTTATTTACTTTAATTTTATTTTTTCTTCTTCTTTATTATATTACAACGTAAACAAAATGCTCGGAAAAATAAGAATTTAATTGTTCGTTAAACTTCAACCTCAAACAGTATATTTCTCTTTCGATCTTCTTCATTTTATTACTCGCAATATCAGCTACAAAGTTTCACTAACAAGAACATAGGGTGACCCAGAGAAGACGGACGGTTATGTTTACAACGCGAACTGCATGCTCCAAGTTTAGTGTACACACGAGAGATTCGTAACTATCGTGGCATCCTATAGCAAGAAGGAGCTCACGTTTTGCGTACGTTATTTTCGACGTGAATCGATCACGACAATGTAAAGAGTTTCGAAAAAAATTCAAAGTTAGGCGATGATTTTTTTGTGGGGATACCGTAAGAGCCGCGTTTACGAAACACGACCACAAGATCTGCAAGACTTGAAAACTCGGATTTCTGAAAAAATTTCAAAAATTCAGCAACCTATGCTCGAAAAAGTGTTCGAACATTTTGTAAAGAATGAATGTATTGTTGCGAATGGCGGTCACCTGTTTCATAAATGATTTTAAGCTAATCTCTCGTTTTCCTACTTTTAAATTAAAATTTCATTCAACAATTGTGTTCGGGTAGTTTTTGAGTTATTAAAAAAAAAAAACAAAAAAACAAAACACACTAGTCCAGGTATCTAAATATATATACATACACGATTACATATCTTGCTTAGTTTTACCATAGCACAGCGACCCATTTCAATGCGACGTTTTATTTCTTTTTCTGCGCTCCCTTCAAGCGATCCCCAGCTACACAAAGTCGTTTACTACTTCAAATTCTGCGATAGTTTTGTCATTAAATTTTACTCGTCTTCCTCTGTCTATGATCATTACTTTTGTTTTGGACTTATTTATTTCAAGTCCATGGCCATTTTTACCGACGATATTCTTCCTCTCGTCTAATCCAAATCCAGATTACGCAAAACGCGGCGGTTCGAAACCACATAAACCAACTAACAATAGGCACAGTGTTGCGCGTATCGTTTAACCCAACAAAATGCCAACACACCACGTTTAGTAATCGGCAAGTAATGTGTCCAAAGTTGAAATGCCACGACACTGAAATTCTGCAGACAGACTGAGTATGCTACTTGGGCTTGTGCATGAACAGAAGACTGACATGGCCTTTCCACGTGACCCAGACAAGGAAAACTGTGATTACTCGCGCCAGACTATTGCACCCGTTGTTGGGGAAAAATCAGGTATGAACATGAATGTCAAAAGAAACCTATATTTAACAAACATTGCACCTATCAGGAAGTATGGAATCGAGCTGTACGGTACCACGTGTAAACGTAATTTATTACGGATATAACAATAACAGTCGAAAATACGACACACAATCAGTGCGTCTCAAATTTGACACTTTCATAACGACCTTCTCATACCATCTATTCAAAAAACTTACGCTGAACAGTACAAGAGATTTTTCGAGACGACAAAATAATGTAAATCTAAACATAAGCAGAATATGTATACCATCACATTACTGGAAAATCCTCAGAGACGATTGAAAAGAAAATGATGTCGCGACCCTCTTTCTACAGATGGCAAATCTGGGTCAACCTGACTTTTTTTTTTTTTTTTTTTATTAATACTTTATTAATAATGTACAACTTGTTGCATTTACATAGGAGCAATACACTGCACCACCGCTTAGGCTTAATCAGTGTGTTGCTCCCCTTTACAATATAGTAATATAGTTAACAATAATATAGTAACCACTTTTACACTCGCATTTGCGTGGGCTGTGCGCCAGTTTCACTCACAGTCATAGTATACATGTATTCCCTTATAACTTCTTATACTAGTTAATAATTAAAATTATAACTTAGGTATACTAGATGCATAAATGTACGAATTATCCATAATAACACATACATAGACATATACATATACAGAACTTAAACATTATATGCATAAATTCCGCACAAACACCCCGTACATACATGTACGCGTGCAGAAATACACTCTTTATACATATGTAAACGTTTTATTACGGATTCACAACGCAAAAATTTCAGTGACCATGGAATTTCTTATGCATTACATTAAATGCGAATAATTGGAATTGTCGAGCAGTGTATTTGTCTTGTAGGTTAAAATTATTTTTATTGTAAAATATTAAATGGTCCATAGTGGGGCATACAAATAGTACATGGTTCGCAGTTTCTACTGCGTCGCATTCACACTTGTCATCATTACTTCTTATCCTCAATCCTCTAAGGCTAATCGATTCGTTGGTGTCGTTAGATACTCACTTCTCATTTTAGGTTTCTTACCCTCGGCCTACTTCCTTTTCATTCGTCCTAATAATTCTTAGCACCGTTGGTTGTAGTATTATATTGGTACAACGAAAAAAAAACTCTAGCCCTTTGCGCTTCTGTTACATACTTCCACTCATTCGGATTAACGCCAAATAATTTTATTTTGCCTTGAATTCTTGTCAAAAATTTCAGCTTCTTCAAATATTTATTTTCGACTTTCTGTGAAATGTTCGTTACCTACTTGAAAAATTTTATTGTTTAACATTTATATATTATTCAGAATTTTTCAACGTTGAACTTATCCCTTATTTTACCGATGGAATAAATTTATTTTTCCCCATTTATACGTAAAGTTACATTTACAATTGAATATCTTAAGATAACTTATTTTTTGTTTTTATCGTTACTTACTGGAATCGTAGTATTCGATATCTTCCACGCGTAAGGCCAAAGCCATTGGAAACGCAATTAAGAATGCCACCGTCCAAATGCATGTGATGGAAACTTTCGCTCTAAATTTTGAAGGATATGCTCTGAAATTCAAGAGTAAAGACGATGTCGCAATTAGGTGGTATAAAACCAAATCTGTAGTGATTAAAAAAAAAAAAAAGTAGGTCGATGGAAACTACAAATATCGATATTAACGCCGTACATTAGATTAATATAAGGAATTGGGCCAAGGAAAACTAAAGTGAAGCCAAAATTTTCTAGGAACAGTTGATGGATTGGAAAAACTTTTGCAAAACTTTCGAACAAAACTAATATCATCGCATATAATGCAAGTTATTACAATTTAAATTATAGTTTATAGAGCTAATCGTGAAAAGGTGAATAACTAAATGTAAACTAAATAAATAGAAATAGATGTCTCGTGATGATTTTATTTACTCTTAATATAAGCAAAAATTATAAACGCATAGCTACATATTTATAGTAGCTAATTTGTACTGTAATTTTTTATGTTTCATACTTCAGTTTAAAAATAATTTATTTTCTCTATATAGAACAAAAATATATGTATATGTAAATAAAAGTAAGTGCAAAAAATGTACGTTTATATTGCTAATCAATTATATATATATATATAAAAGTTGAAACATAAAAAAAAAATGTGAATGAAATAATAAACGAATTATGAGAAAAAATTCTTATACAAGCATATGTGAAATACTGAATAGCCTTAAAAAATCAATGTGTGATGCCAGTCTCGACATAACGGCTCACGAGAGAATTATTCTTTGAATCAGGTTCAAAGATTAGAACGGAAGAAGTTGGTAACCGCAATGGAGCGGTTCGCCAGGCTAAAATGAAAATGGGTTGGATATTTGGCAAGACAAGAGTATGAAAGATGGACTAAGCGGATATACAGTGGTAGGAAATTAGCAGCCGGTGTCCACGAGGGAGGCCTCTAGTTGGCGAGACGATGTTGTTAAATGAGCAGGAATCAATTGGATCTGAGCCGCACAAGATAGGAGTCGTTAGAAAAGTTTGAGGAATGCTCATACCCAGCAGTAGGTTGACATAGACATAAAACGGGCCATTGTACCAAACTTTATCGAAAGCTTTTGCAGTGTAAAGAAATACTGCAGAGTATGATTACCGTACCCATAGGATACATTTTATTGTTTGTTTTTAGAAGGCGGTTCTTTAAATGGGAATTATTAGTCAGACTCGAATAGCTATTTATAAATAAATATATGCTACGCGTGCAACGTCGATATACGTATTAATAAAAGATAGATAACAAAATTAGTCATTAGCGATTGTTATCAATCGCAGGTAAAAATACCCAGACCGATAAAAACCAAACGAACTAACCGAATCCGTTATTACGATATATTTAGTAACGTGTAGCGAATGATCGATATAATTGTTACAAGAGTCGCCTATCGGACAGTATACAAACAGTTATAAATACGAAGTCAGTATAGGCTTTAAACAAAAAGAAATGAGTATAAAAGAAGTAATTTTGTATTTAATATTAATATTAGAAAAAAGAGGTAAATAAATTCCCATATATCGTCTTTATATATTTGGAAATGGTCTTTTCGACACCTGCAATTGGAATATACTTTAAAATATACTAGAAGAAATAAACGTTAACAAAAGAGATATATTATAAACATGTTTATATTAGGTGTATATATATTTTGTTCCGTGAAAGCCTTTACAAAATATCGCCTATATATTTTTTTCCTGTAGTTTTATAGCTTTTGAACGTTTACTTTATCATTTTCGGGGCATTTTCCCGATATCATTTATATTTATCTTCATTATTGTTATGGTTGAAAATTGTGTGTATTTCCTTGGTCGTTTGTTTTTCACATTATTGTCAATTATATCGTCTTCCAGAAAGCTGAAGGAAAACAATGAATGGAAAATTTAAAATTCAGTTCATGTTTCCGGTTACTTTACTCTTCCTTTATGACACACACACACACACACAATACGCACACACACGTATATATATATATATATATATATATATTAGGAGATAGAGAAAGAGATAGTATGATAGATAGATAGAATAGCTTGCTTTAACTTTCATGAAAAGGGTGATCCTTTTTTTATCTTTTTCTGGATATATTCTTCCTCCACGTAATGTTTTCAGGTTTGGCCATTATTCCTAGCAGTTTAATTAATTCCATATACTTTTAATTTTACTCTTGTTTCGACTATAATTGTTTTATTATTATTATTATGTTGTTTTACACGTCGTATATATTCGGTTTTTCTCCTGTCTTGCTGGCAAACTTCATTTTTTGTAACGTCACACCGTAAATTATATGTAATTAGGGCTCTGTTTTCTAACGGACGACTATTTTTGATATTAAATGTATTCAATGAGTACAGTGATTTATATTAACATAAAGGTTTAACTTGAAACATTCTAAGAAATGAAGTATAAAATGTGTTCAAATGTTAGGGTTTCCTTAGAATAACTACAACTTTTTGGCAAAGGTTGAATACTCGATCAGATTATTTTAGTCCAGAATTAATTCCGCGTTAGTGATTTTATTTAATATAATCCACTAGTCAAAATTGAATACTCCAATGGAATAGTCGCAGTGTCTTAAAAAATGTTGAAATTTTTTTTTTATAGGTAAATGGGTCAAGCAACTTGTGCTTCCCGCAGACTGGGATGTTGAACATATTCGTTTGGATGCCGGTTATCTTCCTATAGTTCTTTTCTTTTACTCTTATCCTTCTTTTCATAACATAATTTATAGTCCTATTCTTGGTTTCTTTCAGCATACAATATTAGTGATTTTTCATAGATAATTCCAGTTTATTATTTTCCGTCCGTTCCTATAAATTTATCTGAAATTCTACATTCGCTTTTCTGCAATAAAACTTTTTCTCTCCAGGTTGTGACGGTATCGCTTACAAAATTCTTAAAAACCGTCCTTTGTTTGCAGTTACCATCCTCCTTAATTGCTTCAAATATTTGCTTAACATCAGTTCTATCTAGTAAACAGATCGTTGTTGTTGCTATTAATAAAAAGAATTCCTCCTTGGGGTAATTTGAAATATTTTCTTCATGTATATGTAAAACTTATGAAAGAATACTAAATGACTTGTTTGTCCAATAAAAAATAATCATTTCCAGAATAATATAAACTTCCTGAATTGTTTTTATCATCTGGTAGCTGATATGTACAAATATTTTATAGCGAAAAATATTTAATTGTTCATTGTTTAGATGTAAATAAAGCTTTTAGTCTTGGTTCCCCTTCCGATGCTTTATCACCCTCTAAACTCTTTAGAAACACCTCTTCCCTTTGTCGGTGTCGCGTGTAATTTATTTTAAAATCAGATTTTAATTTCCAAAACTGATCATGTTGCCTTTCACAGGGATCTGTGTAAAGCACAATTTTTTCAACAATTCTGTTAAATTCTCAATGAACTCTTAAATATATCATTACTTCATCATTTCTTCCGGCATACTTTCTGGAGCTAGAAATTTATTATTAAGGCCTATATGAAAAAGACGACAAAGGATCTCTCTTGGGCGACTTTAGTGTAGGAATTATTATCGCCCGCTTTTAAGCAATCGGAACCAATCTCCATTGAAGGCACACCCGAAACAAGCTCGTGAGAATACAAAGATCTTGAAGTTGTTCCACAAGAGTTTCACCATTTCCACAAGCCTTACTATTTTTAACCTTTGAAATGCAATAGTCGATTTTTTCCACAGTTACTTCGGCGACTGTTCTATAGACAGCGGAGTCTAGGATAGTCCTAGGATCAGTGACCACAAAGAATCACTAAGAGCTGCATTTTAAAGCTGTTCACAAATGCTAATGAGCGACAAACGAGTAAGATTCTCTTCAATCGTCATTATTTCGGACCTACTGTTATCCAATTAGATACCGAAAATCCTACTTGCTACAACGAAGGAGTCCTGCCAATTCGCAGTCCCAACAAATGCTCTTCAAAGATCTCACGATCCAATGCCCTCTTGGTTATGTTGTAGGCCTGAAAGTCAAATGCCTGCCGAGTTTTTTGAACTCATTGACATAGCTTTCTTACTACCTTCGGAGACTGTGCAACGGCATGTGTCCACCGTGCCCGTCTGAGCATTAATGGAACAGGTTTTCTTAGGGGTATACTTGCCCCTGAAAATCTTCGACCATAAGGTCTTGTGTGGTGCTCTTTGGTCTAAACCAGTAAAGTTCCCATTGAAGCTCAACACTCTCTCCAACGGCAATCCATATCTCGACTTATCGAAGGTAATCTGAGCGTGATCATGAAATACATCGAAAGAGTGAACTCTCCAATACTGAAATTATCAAATTTATGGGCCACACAAAGGTGGCACCAATTACTAACTGACCAGAATTCCTAGAAAAAAATCTGACGAATTCAATATAAACAGATTGTAAGCAGCTACAAAGCTCTCGATCAGGTGTGCTTCTGTTTTTTATAACTTGAGCCCCACAAATGTAGACTTTGCACTGAGATCAGCACCCGCAACGACTGGGACATATCCTAGAGCGATAAGTGTCAATTGAGTCAAAAATCTGAACAGCACACAGCGTGCGATCATTACTGAACTCAGATGACACACCGCCGGATATTAATCTGATAACGAACATTACAATTTTGGTATCTCTTTATTTTCTTAACTTCTCAAATGCTTGTCCTACATTTTTTTTTTTAATAATACAATTGTAGTACCCGTATATTTGTATCAAATTTTCCTATATAAATTCTGCCATCTTAAAATATTTGCATATTTTTAACCGATCTTTTTAAAAAATTTTTTGGGCGATTTACAGATTATAGGTGTGATAAGACTTTTAAATTACAAACCGAATTCATAATTGCAACGAACGAAGACTGCGTGTAATAATTGGTTTATAATTGGTTTTGTTATGCGAAAAACATCGTAATTTTACATCGTTATCATCTTATCGAGATCCCAAAATTAAACGTTGTTGCATCTCATTTCGACTTATAACGTCGACGTTATGTTCGTAACGGTTTTTTTTTCTGTGTATGTGTGTTTACTCGCTCTTTTACGATAATATTCGTGTTTTTGTACCTAAAACTATTCAGTGCGCTTCTTGTCGTACTTACCGTTTTTAACGACGCTTATTTTCGACCGCTTAGGAAATACCAAAATTGCGTCGTTTTACTGCTAACAACTCTCGACACAATGTTGCGCAGATGGAAATTGGATTAAACGTCTCTCTTGTGGAAAACGATGATAATGGACAGACTCGAGAAGCCGTTGTTTTTCTTAATTTTAATTAAATTATAGTCGTTTTAATTAACGTTCAGCTGTTTCTAGTCCTGCGTTGAATTGTAAACAAATAATAAGCATTTTATTTCGTCGCTATTTTTAACGATGAAGCGGTTCTTATACCCTTCTATATCCCGATATTATAATTATTCCGTTGTTTTTGAGAATTTCTGAATTCGATTATTATTATTATGATTTGTTGTAATTATTTATTATTATTTTTCCCTCGTTTTGACTAGATCATTAAAATAGAACGTCCACAGATTATAATATATTTCTAATTAATGAAGTAAAGTACCATTACCTCGAAAATTGACTGATATTCAAGATTTATACATGATCGGTCGAGCCAGATACGTGCCCCAGATTAAAGAGGCCAAATACTTTCTAAAGGGGCACTCATTTACAGAACAGTCGGATGCTAAGTTTCCTAGAGACCTTTTTATCACGAGTGGGGAATTTCATGTTATACGAGCGAAACGCGAAGGCATTAATATATCTATATATAAGTTTAATTTTCATTATTTAAGTGTCGTGACAGTGAAAGATATCAATCTCCTTCACATATGTTGTTGCACGGTGTAAGTAGCGTACGAGACAATCATAATATGACATTAGCGTATAGATACACACACACACCCGGGAGAACTGATTGTGATCGCTTTGTTGTCACGACACAATGTAGCTCGGCTTTTTTTTTTTTCGTAGTGTACTTTATTGTTACTAGCGTGCATATGATGTTGTGCGCGGTGCTTTGCCATTGCCTTCCAGACGATAATATTATGATTACTTATTTTCTGATGATAATTTTTGCGTCGTCGACCGTATTCGAACTCGATACCGTCCGTATAGTCTGTGCTCTATCCACTAGGCTATTCCGACGACCGATATACAATTTATTACTCGAGACTGTATAAATTTAAGGATTTTAACGTCCTCGATGACAATTCATATATATAAAATGACATATCTAGGTCACGTTCTAGGAGGAGAAAAATATGACATTTCGCTCTTAATATCGCGAAGAAGAATTCATGCTAAACGACCAGTTGGTAAATTCGTGGATAAAAACCATCGAGGAATGGAGTAATAAGGCAGCAAGGGAAAGAAATTATTTGGAATATCCTATGTATTACATAGTTGTACGGCATTAAAAGAACATGTATACATATGTATATATATATATGTATTTACGTATACAATATATTCATGCAGTAGGTTTCGTGTAACAATTTTTCAGAGTAACTACTGAGCAAAAAGTTCAATTGCAAAACCTTCGAACGAGAATCGTTTACGTGCAAGTACTAAATAACTTATTTACCTGAGCGGATTAAGTATCGCTTTATGTCTGTCGATTGCGATGGCAGTTAACGTTAAAATACTGACGGATACCGATAATACTTGTACGAACGGACAAAAAGGACACATAAACTGAGGTAAATTCCATCTTTGTAATAAAGCAGCTTGGAACTATAAATGAAAAAAAAAAAACAACTTTTTAATAAAAATTGAAGTGAAAATTTATCCTCGATATGGGGTGACCCAGAGAAGACGGACTTTTTTTTTTTTGAATAGCGCAGTTTTTAATACTAAACCATGTGCTCCACGTTTAGTATATACACGAGAAATTCATTTTTGTTCAGTTTTAATTATCGTGACATCCTATAACGAGAAAGTGCGCGCGTTTTGCGAGGAACGTTATTTTTTATTTTCGGCGCGAATCGATCACGACAGTACAAAGGGAGTTTTGAAAAGAATTCAAAGTTGCGCAACTTTTTTTTCTGAGGGTACCTTTTACGAAAAACACGTTCGCCAGGTCTAGAAGAAAGGAAAATTCGTATTTCTGAAGAAATTCCGAAAATTCAGCGACTTATTCTCGAAAAAGTTATCGAAAATTTTGTAAAAACCTATTTGAAAATGACGGTCATCTCCATAGATGATTGTAAGCTAATCTCTTGTTTTTAAATAAAATTTCATTCGACAATTTTGGTCGAGTAGTTTTCGAGTTATTAAAAAAACAACAAAACCGTCCGTCTTCTCTGGGTCACCCCGATATTATTTGACCCAGACGTGACATTAACCGCACGGTTGGCGGTTCCGTTAAAATTCGTTTTCTTCTCATTTATCAAGCTCGATGAAAGAAAGAAAGAAAGAACTTTATTTATAAAAAATGAAGCTATTCGCAAACTAAAAGTAATAATAATTGGTAGCTGCATGCAGTCCTTATCCGAAACGAAAGTTTATATACGCGATGATAAGATAATTAAAATTTAATCTTATTAACGGATTACGTCGAGAAAAACAAAGAAAAATCCCGTCTATAACATATAATAATAATAAACTAAAAGGGAACATATAATTTATTTTAGGCGCATTAATACGCATGTACGCATAATCGCGTAATAAAAATCTGAAGCGGGTATAAATAACTAATGCAAGAGCATTTTACAAATAGACTACAAATATATCGCGTTAATAATATAAGGTTATAGTTGAAGCATTTACGAAATAAAATTTTTTAGTCTTTTACGTTTATATTTTTTATATTTTTAAGGTTAATTATTCGTAATTATAATTCGATATGACAGCGACATTAAGAGACGAGTTGATTTCGTATTTAAGAAAGAATTTTTCGGCAGGCATTGATATTCTTTCCGCGATATAGTCTAGGTTTAACACTTCACGCATTAACTGCGGCTTAGTGTTTAGAATGATTCTGCGCTAGTCATTTCGAATTAATCGGATTTTTTTTTATACGTTGATATTCCGAACAGGACATCTATAAATTAATAACGGTTAAATTAGGGATTTATGTATAATTAATTTATTCCGAATACTTAATTTCGGGTTTTTATCGAATATGAGGAAAAGTGAAAATAATTCTTGTTCCGGATTTTATTAAGACTATAATTAAAACGTTTTTCAAAAGTCAATTTTTTGGCGCGTATAACATCCATGTACTGTTTCTTTCTACTGAATAGCCGTGTTGATCAGTTCGAAATCTGAATTTATATTCTTTTGGAGAATAGTATAGCCTCTATTTTAGCAATATTTATAGCTAACTTTCACTTATTTAAGAATGCGCTAAGCAAGCTGAATTTTTGTTGTAATTTGTTAATTATAGCACTTACTCCGAACGATGACGTTAGTAACCCAATATCATCGGCATATAGCATGGTGCAAACATCTTTGAATTTAGGAATATCACTAGTATATAATAAAAACGCAAAAGGTCTTAATATTCTACCTTGCGGAACGCCTGCATTACTCGAGGTGTAATGATCTTTTTTTTTTTTTGGTCCTTTTGCGAAAGTTTCTATTAGTTAAACAACTTTTTATCGGAATTATCAAATTAGGATGAAAGTTTAGTTTAATTATCTTGTATAATAGATTGTAATGCCGCGCAGTATTAAACGCTTTTTCCGTATCAATAAGTAGAAGGCCGGTGTGTTGATTTAAATTAAAATTATCCGTTATAATATCACACACATTTGCAAGTGTGTGCATTGCAGAAAGCTCACTTTTAAAACTGAACCGATTTTGCGGTAATATGTTATTGTCATCAGCAAATACGGTGAGGTTGGTTAGTATTACCTTTTCCATATTGTTGCTTATAAACTCGATGTTACATGACTGAATGGAGAAAACGAACCTGTCGATTTAATGATTGATTATGATGATATATATGTTAAATTGCCGCAGTTTCATAGTTTCTTGCTCGTCTCTGAAATTGCTGATCGCGAGTTTGAACCAAGTTAGCGGCATACATTTTTTCGTTTAATTCTTGATTATGACGGAGAAGGTATACCCACTCAGTATAACATCTCTTGAATGTTAGTCAATTTTACAGGTAAAAAAATAACGTACAATGAGCTAAACACGACGTTCGTCGACGGATAATACGATATATATATATATGCATATATATATATATATATATATATATATGCATATATACCTATACACGCGAATTAAAATGCATGAAGGACTTTTTCAAAAATTTATAAACCATGAAATAATGATTAATATAAACAGGTGTGTTCCTTATAATTAAATATATGGATGACACAACATTATTCGCAATAAGCAAATTACTTTTAAACTCATCGTATGTGATACCAAGAGTATATACGTATGTATAAAGTAATATATTTATCGCTAATAATGTTGTACAAAAATTACTTTTAAACACATATTTATCGTATGTGATATCACAAGTAGATGTACGCACGCGCGGTAATACAACTTTTATCTAAAGCATTATTTGAAACAAAAGATTCGATACGTACTAAATAGAATGTTTAGGTAACTAAAAATAAAAAAATTATATATTAATTCTCGAAGCATATTTTACGCATATAAGCAGATTTTCCGACATACACATATGCATATATATATATATACATCATCATCATCATCATTTTGTTGCATATCCTTTCATGAGGTTGCACATCAAGAACCATTAGCCATCTCATATCTTCCTGTATCTAGCTATTGTTTTGTGATAATAGCTTGCTCATCTTAAACTGGGTTTTGACAATATATAATAATAACCTCAAATAAATAAATAAAATGTTTTGTCTGTCATTATATCGACATTGATATTACAAATTATTCCCTATTTCGTAAATTTCTATATTAACTTATAATGACGTTCGTATCGAGCGATATTCAATTATATGAATACAAGTAAATCTATTAATATATATATATATATATATATATATATATATATATATATATATATATATATAATTTTTATTTCCTAAATTTAATTGTTATTTTTATTTAGAGATACGATCGTCGTATGTATATAACAGCGTTCGTATTACTGTAAAACTTTCGCTTGTTTGTAAAACAATTATTATTTGGATTTGAAAACTACAAATGAATAATAAATAGAAATATCGATAGTTAATTCATTAAGTACGCTAATATAAATTCTTCCTACAACTATATATTGTGTGTGGTTATGTATATAGAAAATACATTTATACAAGTGTTATACTGGAATATTCCGAATGATAAAACGCGTGTCAGAATGCTGTAAGTAAACATACCTGAAACGGTATAGCGAACAGACCGATAACTATGTCAGCTAAGGCTAGGTTAGCGATGAAGCAATTAGTTACGTTCTGCATACGCCTGCTAGTGCTAACGATCCAAATAACTAAAAAATTTCCGACCACCGCGACAACTGATATCGTGCCGTAAAAAATGGACAGTAAAATAATTATTTCCACCGGCACTTCGTACAAGAAATCTAAAACAGAGAGAAATGGTGGGAATTATTCGTATGAAAGTTCGTACAAATGTGAAAAAAGTGTGTTTTATCGAAGAGAAAATCACTGAATCACGATAGTGTATTTATGAAATGTATCGGAGAGTAGTAATTTTACGAATTAACAAAATAAAAACGAAGTTAATCACTAGAAAAATTATTTTATTCATGCGAAGCTTTTCAACAATTACGTCATTTTCAAGCATATACACAAAAAAAATGTTACCTCTGTATACGCTTGAAAATGACGTGACTGTTGGAAAAGTTCGCATTAATAAAATACTTTTTCTAGCGATTAACATTATTTTTATTTTGTTGCGTATTTATGAAAGTATATTAAACGTTGATACAGCTTTAGATCAGAATGAAAGGAAACTGTTTAGGTACGAATTTCTGAAATTAAATGCTTTCCAGCTGCGGTCTTCCATAGCTTTATCATTGATTTTTCCATCGGTACAGAGGTTGTGTATTCAGGAAATCATATCTAGCTGGATTGGTTGGCTTAATTTGCATTTGTTTAATACTTCTAAATTCGTTATTTTTTTTCCTTCCACGATATTCGGTGCGTCCTTCTGTAGCGCCACATTTCAAAGGCAGTGATTTTCTTTTTTTGTTGACTTTCGATAATGGTTTCCGAAGCATACCTCACTGTCGACCACGCAAAAAAACAGCGAAGAATTTTCAACTTCAGTTGAAGGTTTAATTTTCTATCTTTACGTACTCGTTCCGTGTAAATGCGTTTCGTCCGCATCCTATTTTTTATTTCTTCATCGTCTTGATTTTTTCTCCCTTTATATATATTTCTATCGGTGCTTCATTTGGTGTTTTTGTTAATCTTATAACTATTTTTTTTTTTTTTTTAACGACTATTTTCATTCCTAACTTTTTACCTTCTAACGATATTTTATTCATTATTTTTTGCAGATATACACGATCATCAGCCTAGCTTATATTCGCTATCCTTATTCCGTTTATATTAACTCTACGCCTATTGATATTATATATATATTTAAAATTTAGTTTCGACGGACTAATTTCGGAGTTGAACCGGCCAAATTTTTTAGTATATCGAATGTAGGGAATTTGTAGTATTAACATAATTGGTTTAGACATAATAGCAGTTATTAGACTAGGTATGGCACTGAGTGATGGAAAGAGCGAAGCGCTTCATGCGATGGAAATGCGCATGTTAAGATGGTCAATTGGCATCCGTTTATCCGGTCGAATCGGGAACGAATCTACGCTGCAATTAGAGTTGGGCGAGCAAACTCCGTGAAAGCCGACTAAGGTGGTACTGGCACGTGCTACGAGCTCAATATACGGTAACGCATACGTTTCAAGTTCCCGGTAAAGGACCATTAGGAAGGCTAATGGCATGATGGTATAAGGATGGATCTTAGAGATGTGGGTATTTATTCAGATCTAGCAAACGACCGAATTGAACGCAAACGATCTATTTATATGGCAGACCACCACGTCAACGGTAAAATGTCGTTGATGAAGAAAAGGTGTAGGCAGAATAGGGGTGGATATCGAAACGGTAATAAATAATTATTACGATAATAGCTAAATTGAGAGAATTACACTTTTCGTTGATAAATAATCGATAGTTTTATTCGAAGAAAAATTATTTATCCTCGATAATAAAGTAAACGTCAATATTAAAATCGAAATAGCGTCCTAAATACGAGTTAACTCACTCACAATGTATATAGACTCTGTGAGACATGAAATTTTAATCTGAACAAAAATTTTTATACGTGAAATGCCTAAATTTAAAAATATTTCCATAAATACATTGAAAATTATCGAAAGTTCACCCAAGAAGCCGTATAATAAATAATACCCCTATATAAATTTATAATTTAATGCTAAGATTTTATAACGCATGACTGAAAGGGTCGATTTAATTTTATGCCGATTACGGAAAATTTTACCGAAGATAATTAAAAAAACAAAACGGAAATAATCGAACTTACCGTTCGGATTTCGAACGTTCGTGTAGGTAAAATTTCGATAACAATTTTCCGGTTTAGACTCATCGCTCTTATCTTCAGTTATAAAACTGCAATTATTCATCTGTAATATAACCAACATTTTTTTTAGATTAACTAATTACATTCGGATATTTTCAGTCGCCGTTATTTCAACGACTTTTTATTCGAGTAATCGTTATTATTTGAGTAATTTACAAAGTATACAAACATATATTAGCATATACAAACTCACTTGAATATACAGAAAACGTAAAAATTATTTATCCTGTTCAGCTTTCGCTTGTCGTCAGCTATTTACATTTTGTATGATCTAGTATTATTACACATTACAAATATAAATATACAATTAGTTCGTAATTTACGGTATTTATTATTTATTCACGCGTTTCTATATTGCACTCTAACATTCTCATTTACACTCTTATGTACAATCACACTTATACTTCATCGTTTTTCCTTCCATTCTGTAGTAGCACCCTGCGGTATCTATATTGCATCTTTCTCTTTTTTTTTTTTTTAACTTTATTATTAGTCGCTATTTTTAAATTACTTTAAAATCCCTATTTCCACATTTCAGCATTTTCCCGGGATTTTTTTCATAGCCACTCTTTCAGTTCTTGTTTAAATCTATTCCCAGCGCTTTCATTCGTTCATTGATGATTTCTTCTGGTAACACGTTAAGCATTTGAGTTAATATATATTTACCCGTCTGGTTTTCATATTTAGTTCTAGGTATTTGTATTTCATACTTTAGAGGTCATACTTAATTCTCGCCCACAGCTCGATACTTACTGCTTTTCGTTTCTTACGACACTATTCTCCTCATTAAGTACAAACCGTTTATATCCAGCGTATTTCCTTCCTTAAGAAGTTCATGAAGCGTAGAACAATCGTTTCCCGTCACTAATTGTAGACGTTCGGTTTTTTATTAATCGTTCAATATTGATTATATAAAATTTCTCGGTTAAAACCCAAACCTCTATATCTTAATCTGCAATCTATCAGCGCGAAATAAACGATTTTAAAGATATTTTAATTTACATAATTTTTTAAAAATAATTTTTAAAATTACAACTGGCCACGTAGCCATCCAGCAATTGGACTAAAACGCGAAATAACTTGTTACGGGTTAGTATCCAGCGATGTACCCCACTGAAAAATTAGGCTAGATCAAATCGTCGACTACGTTTTAACCTACGAACATTTAGACCAGTGTCAAGTGTGGGTGTGTTTCCAAACGGCTTACATATTGTTTTACAGCACGTTTGATCTCGTCTTTCACGTATGTGATTTTCAAGTCTCGATGAAACGTATGGTTCGATACCCACTGGGGAGAGGATAAGTCTTACGGCTTTGTTCTGAAACCACTGTATCCTATTTATGTGTGTATCTTTTGCACAACCCCGTAACATTAAACCATATGTCCAAACAGGCGTTATAAACTAGAAATTTGATTTCTAACGACAAACTGCAGTGCCTGTCAAGAAGCCAATTTAATTTGTGCAATTTTATATCTGACTGTTTTCTTTTTTAGCTAATATGCTTCCGCAATGTCAATTTACGATGCGTGCATTTATTTTCGTTCAATACGCCAACGTCTCCAGTTTTCAACTTTCAACAGAGTTTTTTGTAGTTTACTAGAAGTTTCGCTATTGTCTTTGCCAATAACTAATAACGCTGTATCGTCGGCAAACGTAGCTGTTATCCCGTTATTATCAACTGGAAAATCGGCAGAGTAGATTAAGTAAAACACGTGACTTAAGACACTTCCTTGAGGTACGCCAGCAGATACAGGATATCGAAGAATTGATTTATGATTTTAACCTGGCATATACGATCTTTAAGGTAGGATTTTAGAAGAAGATAGTAAGTATGCGGTAATATTTTTTTTAACTTATACAGGAGACCATGATGACCTTATCAAAGGCTTGTTTGACATCTAAGAACACATCCGTGTATACTTGCTTAGCTTCAAGACTCCCTTGAATATTATGCACAATTCGGTGTATCTGTTCAATGGTCGAGTATTGTTTTCTGAATCCAAATTGGGGCTCAGGGACAACATGTTCCAATTCTAAAATAGAATTCAACCGCTTTAATATTATTTTTTCAAGGATTTTTGAGAGGATAGGAAGTAAGGAAACGGGTCTATAGCATGAAACCTCGTCCGGTGCCTTACCTGGTTTTGGTACAACTACTATTTGCGCCAATTTCCAGGATAAAGGAAAATACTGCAGTTGAAAAACAGTGTTAAAAATGTTTGTAAGTAGTTTTTAAGATAGTTCTGATAACAGTTTATTAGTAATTAAATTATAAATTAAATTCCGTACTCTTTTTTTTTTTTTTTGTTAAATTTATTGATTATATATTTGATTTCGCTGGGAGACGTTGGCGTACTCGGGGGGCTTAACTGCAAAGGCACACTTAAAAATTTATGAATGTCACTTTGATAATTAGATTGTAAATTTGGTTTGAAGACATCGAAGTATTTAGCAAATATTCCCACTTTTTCTTTATCAGTTCTAGCCCGTGTACCATCGGATTTACGGATTGGTGGAAGGGGTTTTATAGGTTTATTTTTGCTATTCACCGCTTTCCGTAATTTGTCGCTTCTGTAGGTGAAAGTTCCTGTAGAAAACGTCGGAAGGATTCATTTTTAATGTTGTTAAGTAAAATCTTAAGTTTTTTAATTTTTTATTTGACGATGTTTCGTAATAGGGATTTCGAGATGATTGCCATTTTCTACGAATAATTAGTTTTTTTTTCAGTACATCGAAGGTAATATTGCACGTATTTTTATTTATACGTAGTGTGCTTATTTCATCTATAATTACCTCCAAATACTTATATTCCCTCGCTAGTTCGGTTCATTCACACTTTACGTCAGAACACTTATTGTCCTGTTTCATGTAGTGAGCGCAATCATTTGAATCCATAGTATAGGCTTCATTATCCGTCGTAGTTTTAAGGAACGTACATTTTGTTTTCAATGTGTTTATTATAAAGTTATTGCCGTGCGAAATCTTTTGGCATATGCACTTTTTTAATATTCCTGTTTGACGTCAACCCTACTATATTATCTACATTTTGTTGTATTTTAACCTATTTCGCAATTTATTTTTGCGTATATGATAGACAGTATTGGAACAAGGTTGCTTCACAGCGGAACACCTTTTTTGCATACTAAATTGTAATCTTTTTACTCTTGAAACACTCATAACGCACTTTCTATCACTCAAATAATGTTTAAACCAGTTCCAAATTTTACCTTTAATACCTATGTCCTCTAAACGAGAAGAAAAGTTCAAATTCAAATTATATATTTATTTAAAGACACTCGACTTCTAGGTCATTTGCGTCTACGATACAGTACACTTGATTACTAAAAATAGTTGAAATCACTAAATTTATTTAATTATGCGAAGCTTTTCGGCATTTACGCCATTGTCAATATACAATTAAAATTAATTATATAAAATCATAAAATATTAATTTAAAACTAAGTTTACAATTTTACACAAAAATGAATTATAAATACTTAAAACTATCTGACAATGACAGTGGTAAACAACACCATCAATTATCAGTTATATAAAATTTACAGAACAGTAGCTAGAAAATAATTATTTTATAAAAATATGTATTTGAACAATGAAAAATATATATTTATGTAATTAAAAAATCAATAGTTAGGAATAATATTTTTATAATATACTTGCTTCGCATAATTAAATAAATTTAGTGATTTCAACTATTTTTAGTAATCAAGTATAAATAAAATCACTACATTCCACAATCTAAACGATACAATACAGTTTAAATAATTATAGATAACTTATGAAAGGTTATATTTTCTACAAATAATTTCTACCATATGTACATCAAAAATACTTATAGATAATTTTATATAAATTAAACGGAAAATTATGTCTTCTATAAGTTTACATAGTTCGGTGAATTAAAATAGAAATAAAAACAATTCTAGAATGATTAACAATTATATCTTCTCGTATAATTTTATTTTTTTATTTATTATATTTTTATTTTAGGACGCTCGACTACAAAGGTCATTTGCGTCCACGGAAATTAGATACAATAATTTACAGAAAAAAAAAATTATTTACTACTTATAATACTATTTGTTTAGTTTATAATAATTTTTTAAAATCGGTTATCTGTATTACATCTTCATTGTAGTGCTTCACTTCAATCTAGTCCAGTTATTGATTACGTTGTTGTTCGGACATTCTGTACATGTTCTACGGTAAGCGCTGAAAAAACTTGCATGTTATCGATGGCATTCTCCTCGGCCCGTGCGTTAACCTAGTGTGGCCGATTCGTAATCGGACTCATCTCTTCGTGTCTATTCGCTCGATATGACGTCGTCCACTGTTCTATTTGCGGTTTGATTCTCCGTAATTTGTTCTGTGTTAATCTCGACCACGAATCTTGTCGAACAAAAAAAGGTCTTTGCTGAATACCTTGCAGAAATTTTCAAACCACATAAAAACGGAAATTCTATTCGTGAAGAAAAATTAGCGAAATATCTACAAATACCATTCCAGATGTCACTTCCCATTAAATTAACATCGCCTACGGAGGTAAACGCACAAACAGAGCAACTAGATATGAATAAATTTGCTGGACACGACTTGATAACTACAAAAATTTTCAAAAAATTACCGAGAAAAGCTATTATTTTAATAACACACATTTTCAACGCAATCTTTCGTACGGGATATTTGCTGATATACGGGAAATTTGCTTCCATAATATTGATTCTAAAACCGGGTAAACCTAAAAAGAACTTTAACTTCAGAAAGTTCCTCCTACAATTATCGGATGTAGATTTTGATTTAAAAAGTACATTATCTGGAGTTACCATAAGCCTAAGAACTCGAGCAGTTATCGACGTATCGTTAAAACCTTAGGATGAAACAAATATTTCTTTTAGGATAGTGATTAAGAATTTACATCATTCTACAGATATATTCGATATTACAAAATAAATCAATGTCAAATGATTTCAAGTGAAACGTATCACTAATATTCTACACTACAAAACCGAAGAACCAATGTTCTTTTTAGTCTTGAAACCGTCGAAAAAAAAACACTAAAACATTTGACTACCATCTTAAATACAAATGGAGTAGTTGAAGAATGTCACAAATAACGTAATGCGAAAGATTCCAATTATTCGGTCACACGGCCAATTACTGCAATTTACCGTTACATTGTGTCAAGTGTGCTGGAATGCACGATACGAAACTTTGTAATAGAAGCCCATCTGAGGCCGCAAAATGAACCTTGTGTGACGATAATCATCTATTAAGCTATAGGGATGCTCGGTGTACAAGCAAAAATCCGAATTCCATAATAAAGTGCGCTCTTCTCATGCCCATGCCAACGTGAATATCAAAGTTCCCACTCATGCTAGAAATATTTATCTACTATGACAAATTCATATCATTAGTAAAGAAGGTTTCAGGAATATATATATATATATATATATATATATATATATATATATATATATATATATATATATATATATATATATATACCAAGATGATGTAGAACTGAATACATATGTGGATTATCAGCGGATTCCAAATCGCTGTTGAAGCAGTATGAGATTTTATTTGAAAAATATACTTTTGCTGATGATACAATAATGACAGGAGAAAAGCTTCTAGAAGCAGTCACATTAGCCAGGAGAGATAAATGGTGTAAGATGCTGGAATATTTGGACATGAAACAGAATAGCCGAAGGGCTTGGAAAATGTTAAAAAATCTCAGTAATGACCCAAAAGAAAGCGACAGATTAGTGACAGTAACAGCAAATGCAGTTGCGCACCAACTGTTATTAAATGGTAAATCTAATTGCAGTAAACGTATAAGAATATGGACACCAAACGCGAAAGAAAATAGCATAAATAATTTCTTACATAAGCCTTTCGAGATAAATGAACTTAATGTCACTATAAATCACTTGAAAATAAACAAAGCTGCTGGCTTAGATGATCTGCGAGGTGAGCAGATTAAACACTTCGGAACCAAAATAAAACTACTTAAATATAATGAGTGAATGCGTCATATCGTTGAAGATGCCAAAAATCTGTAGAAAAGCCAAATTAATTGCATTACTAAAACTAGGAAGGATCCTAATGATCCTAGAAGCTTTGTCCTGTTTTGTCCTGTATCATAACGTCACCTATTCAAAATGTTTGAACGGCTTATACTACATAGAATAGAAAACTATATAGATGAGAAGCTAATCACAGACTGCAAATCATGCTGTGGACATAATATAACCCAACATATAGAGAATGGTTTTGAATTAAAAAAGATTACAGGAGTAGCTTTTATTGACTTAACAGCAGCATATGACACAGTCAACCATATACTGTTGTTGCAAAACGTATATAAACTGACGAAAGACTATCAACTGTCGAAAGTAGTGGAAATGGTACTACACAGCCGCCGATTCTAGGTAACATTACAAAGGAAAAATAGTCGTTGGAGGAACCTGAAGAACGGCTTATCCCAAGGAAGCGTACTCGCACCTATATTATACTACATTTACATAAACGATCAGCCAATTAGCTCAGACACTAGAGAATTTATCTACGCCGACGATACTGCAATTGCAGTTCAAGAAACCAACTTTGAAGATGTCGAACTGAAAATTGCATTGAAAGCTAAAAGAGAATATTATGATAAAAATAAGTTGAAGTCTAATCTGACTAAAACACATGTCTGCGCTTTTCATTTATGTAATTGCAAATAGGAAACTGAAATCGCAGTCAGGAACAATATAATCGAAAAATTAACAGGATCTAACTGGGGCGTGCAACCGCATACATTAAGGGTAACTGCATTGGCTCTCTGTTTTTCAGCAGCCGAATATGCAGCATCTATATGGAGAAACTCATGCCACACAAAACAAGTACATGTGATATTAAACGAAACAGTGAAGATAATAACAGGTTGCCTAAAATCAACAAAAGTACATGAAATCTATCCCTTGGCAGGAATCGCACGGCCCAGAATAAGGCGGGAAGTAGCAACGTCATCGGAACGCACCTCTCAATTAACAAACGACAAGCATGCACTATTTGCTCCAATCAGTTGGCTGAAATCTGGGAATAGTTTCAACGCCGATGTTATCGAATCACTCTGAGTCTGAAATAGCTAAGCTGTAGGAACGAAGCCGATGCAGCCGGTAACGAGGAGTATAATGAAGTTTTAATGGCCACAACTTGCCGCGGAAGATCTGGCGTTCTCTTAATAGGTTAAGCACAAGTACAACACGATGTAAGGCCAATTTAAGAAAAATGGAACATTAAAAAAGATAATAAATATGTGCAGAAATCCAGACTTGTGATCACCAACTGCAGTACTCGCCAATGAATCAGCAGTGCAGCCTTCAAGATTTAGCCGAATGAAACGAAAAAGCGATATATATTATCCGGACACGGAAAGTAAGTATAGGTGTATGTATACATTACGTACAGAGGAATAATGTTTCTCTATTAAACAACGTTCTCATAGGGGGAGAAAGTTCAACAGAAATGAGGGAAATGCCGTATAATTTTCTTTTGGAAAATTTTACTCCGTAGAAATATCGTTTTTCTTTTTTCTCCTGTTCGAATATCGTGTTTGCATTCGTTTTTAGATTTTCCGAGTGGTTTTAAAGATTCAATTATCCATTAAATATAATCCGACCTAAATTTTTTTTTTAACATTTTCTTCGAAATTCGAAATATTGTTTACGTTGATAATTTATAGATATATATTTAAAAAATAATAATAATAAGCGTGAGGCCGTTCTTAGCGCTCGATAACTTTTAACCGCTTTGTTTAACTTAATTTCTAAAAAATTGTTCCTTTGCTCGCAATTCGCTAGTTTCTATTTCAACAACGTACTTCAAGTTGTTTTTTGACGAGGACTAAAGAATTTATATTTTCATAACGAAACAATATATAATTCTTTACGCGTAAAACGTCAATTTTCGTTTAAAACCGAAATATTAGCTAATTTTCGAAAATATAAATTATTATGTCGATGTTTTAAAAATTCGAATTTTAGAATAATCAAATTTGGAATAATTTTTAATCCAGCAAAAATTACAATCGTATCGGTTATTTATTTAGTTGTTTAAAACATTTTTAGTTTTATTCGAAAATGTAAATTATTTACTTCATTTTTTTTTTCGATACCGACTCTTAGGTTATTATCAACGTAACGGATATTAATTCTATTCTCTGATTGAGTAACTGCACATTCCAATAGATGAAGCCGATTGGTTATCATTTATAATATTCTTACTTGTTTTACTACTAGGACTACTTTTTATTATTATTATTATTATCATTACTATTAAGTTTAAGTGCATCTCGGCATTGTTTTTTTTTCCGTTTTCCGGACGGATTATCAGAAAGTCCAGTTGTAGACATACGTCATATTAACGGATTTAAATTTTTGCCGAATCCACATTTTGTTGTACTGCTTCTTATGTACCGCCATCACCGTAGGGACATCCAGATGATTATGAATTATACTGTTGCAAAACATAGTATGGCGCATCGGTCGTTATCCTCAGTATTTTTGATTGAAGCGACTGTATTTTGTCCAGATGCGTTTTAGCAGGTGATCCGTATATTTCTAAGCCGTATTTCTAAACAAGGGTTACAACGGTTTTATACAGAATAACCTTGTTTGCGAGACTTAGCTTATATTTTCTTCCCATCAGTGGATATAATCGCCTTAATAATAACTTTAGTTTTTTCCTGGTATCGATTACACGCACGTTCATCCGCATATTGTTATTCTGAGGTATTTTACCGCTTGTACAATTGCCGTAATTTATTGAGGGACATATTTCCCGTTTAGTTGTAAATGTGACATGCGATGATTTATGATCATTAATTGTTATACCTTCATTTAAGGGCCCATATCTGGAATAATGATAACTGGTGTTGAATAAACTTGAGGCTTCATGAGGATCATCGTGACTAACTAGTATTGCAACGTCACGTGCAAATGTAGCTTGCGAGGTAAACATGGCGGTCGGCATGTCAGCTGTGATATATATTATAAAGAATTAGGATATCTCGAGGTACTGTCACTAAGATTCGTCGTTGGCTCGACTTAACGCCGTACATTTTAACCCGAAATGATCTATCGCTTAAGTAAGATCTCAGAAGATGATATAGTTCAACGGGAAAATTTTTTCCTATTTCGTATAGCAAACCATCGTGTCAAATGCGGTCAAATGCTTTGACTACATCAAGGAATACTGCTGAGAAATTCATTTCACGCTGTAACACAGATTCAATTGCGTCAGCGATTCTATGGCATTGATGAATGGTCGAATGTTTTGGTCTAAATCCGAACTGATAGTTTGGAACATATACATTTCTTATACTGTGAAGGAGGCGGTTGAATTATTTTTTCAAAAATTTTTTCAAATATATTCAACAAACTTATTGACCTATAGGGCAAAACACCTGTAACTGGCTTCCCATGTTTATGGACAATATCGATTTTTTCCATCTGGCTCGGTATGACAGTTGGAGCATAGAATTGAAAAGGTAATTAAATTTAAAAAAATCGAATTTCGAACAATTGAAACTGGAGGATACAAGTTGCAAACTTACTATTACGATACGATTTTAAAGTTAAATTTTTGAACAACGGCTACTTTACCCGACATCGACATTTCCGTGTGTACGTTCTACATCGTTAACAACTCGAAAGCGTAAACTTTACAGAGGTGCAACACTGCGATTGTATAATTAATCAACCGTCGGATGTGGGACATTTATCGTTGACGAGGTTTTATCGAAGATACTGTGATCGATTGTGGAAGTAGAGGCGGCTTATGGTTAAAAAATCTATTGCAATTACACGCCCCCTTCCCCAACGCACTACATCATAAAGTAACATTAATATATTAAAGTCAACAAAGTGTTATACAAATACAAGAACCTTTTAAAACCGCAATCAGAAAAACTTAAAATTATGAAATTAGATTATCAAGCCAATGGTAGAAAATTGTAATATGAAACCGAAATATATTAGAAAATTTCGCATCCCGTACCACGTCCTCGTCGTGCGCCTGGAAACGCTTTAAGCGGCTAAGAATACCGGAATAGCGAACTTGTTATTTCAACCTCTCGCTGTATTGGGTATAATGAAGATAATTAAAATTTAAAAAATAGCCCTTTTCAGGGTTCCCAGATGAAAAAGAAGTATTTTCGAATGATAGAAGTTAACGTGGAAGGGATAACTAGTGCAAATAAAGAAGTATTGGAAAAACTTACTAGGGACGAAGAAGCAGATATACTTCTCCTACAAGAAACTCATGTAGCCGACGGCCGAAAGAATCCGAAATTAAATGGCTTAGATTTAGCAGCGGCAGTTTGTAACAGACTATACGGTATAGCGACGTACGTTAAACATTCATGTAGCGAGATAGCAACATCAGAAATACAAACTGGTGATCTATCTATAATAAATGTTGACAAACCTCCCAACGTAAGACGGAATAATACGGTAATTAATATTATGAATAGACCAAATATAATAGCTGGAAACTTCAATAGCCACCATACAATGTGGGGCTACGGATGATCGAACCAAGATGGAGAGAAACTTATAGAATGGTCGGATACAGAAAACTTATTTTTGGTCCATGATTCTAAACAATGCGGATCATTTCATTCGGCGCTTTGGAAACAGGACACCAAAATATCCGTGCTTCATTACTAATAACCAAGATGGTACACCAGCACTTCAAATTTTGCGTAAAATTCTTTCTAAGTTCCCAAGGAGTCAATATAGACCAGCACTGATAGAAATAGGTTTCAAATTACCACAGGTAGAATCAATACATAAACCACGTTGTTTTACAAAATCGGACTGGAAAGAATTTACAAAAACATTGGATGATAGTGTCAGGTGGATCCCACCTACAGTAAACAACTACAACCGCTTTACGAAATTTGTAAGCATCGCTAAAAAGCATATTCCAAGGGGATTCCGAAAAATATATGTATCAGGCTGGAACGACACTTGTGAAAATCTGTACCAAAAATATAAAGAAACAGAAGATACCGAAACATCGAGTATACTTCTGAATGCTTTAAATGAAAACAGACGAAACAGATGGATACAACTCATGGAAGAACTCGAGTTTCGTAAAATAAGCAGGAAAGCCTGGACTCTTCTGCGTAAACTAAGCGGAGAAAAAATTATAATTAGAACAAAAATAGGAGTTAGCCCAAACCAGATAGCCAAACAAATCATAAAGACGTCAAATACTCCTGATTTGGATAAGAAATTCGGCAAAGAAATAAGAAATAAAAGAAACACACTCATTAAAGTGGCCGAAGAACGATCAGAGTTCGTAGTTGCTGTTAATATAGAACAACTGAAAACAGCGATTAGAAGCCTTAAAACAGATAAAGCAGCGGGAAAAGATGAAATATATCGAGAATTTGTAAAAAATTTCGGTAAGAACACGACAAATTGGCTGCTTAAATTTTTTAACAATATTCTGTTAACTACAAAACTACCTCCGCTTTTCAAGGACTCTAAAGTAGTAGCTACACTAAAGCCAGGAAAGGATCATTCGAAGGCTGAGAACTACAGTCCAATTTCCCTTTTAAGTGTCATATATAAAGTATTTGAAAGGATAATATATAATTGAATAAAATATCATATTAAAGACATTATCCCAATCGAACAAGCAGGATTTCGAAGCTCAAGAAGTTGTGTGGATCAGATAACTGCTCTGATAACATACATCGAACATGGATTCTAATTAAATAACAAAACATCTGTTGCATTTGTCGATCTTTCCTCAGCCTATATATGACACAGTGTGGCGGACAGGGTTGCTTACAAAAATTTTGGAGATAATTCCCTGTAAGACCTTAAATAAACTGATCAACGAAATGCTGAGTAACCGTAAATTCACAGTCACTGTTGATGGGAAGGTTAGTCGGAAAGTACTACATGAAGATCTAGAAGTCCTGACACAATATTTTAAGAAACGGCGTTTCGAACTAAATACGAAGAAAACTTTTGTGTCATGTTTCCATCTTACTATCAACCTCGCAAAAAAGGAATTAAACATAGCAGTCGATGATGGTTGTAAACTATTGCACGAAGAAACGCCAAAATATCTAGGTGTCGTACTGGACAGACAACTTACTTACCGGAAACATATTGAAAACACCGCTGCAAAAATACGAACGAGAGCAAACATCATACACAAGCTCGCGGGAACAAAATGGGGAGTCTCCGCATGAACATTAAGAACATCAGCTTTATCATTGGCATTCTCCGTAGTAGCTGAATACGCAGCTCCAGTTTGGCTCAACAGTGCACATGTCGAGAAAATTGACGTCGAACTCAACACTGTGATGAGAATAATAACTGGTACTGTGAAGTCCACTCCAGTAGCGTGGTTACCCGGTACTAAGTAATATAATGCCTCCGGACATCCGACGAAAAAAATCTGCTGTAAAAGAATGGACAAAATATAACAGCAACGAAGGCCTCGCGGTGCAACTAGATACAAATACTGTACAACGACTCAGATCGAGGAAACCTGCATACAAAAGTCTCAACTAATCGCTGATAATTTCGACGATAGTCGGCTGAAAATCCGGATAAACACAAACTCGTACAAGATCCTTGCGTTGAACCGCCAGTTTTTAATCTTTCGAGGAAACTGTGGACGAGACTTAATCGTATCAGAACGGAACATGGAAGATGCGAAAAAATGTTGAATACTTGGGGGATCAGAGACAATGCAGCATGCGATTGCGGAGAAAAGGAACAAACAATCAATCACATCTTACAGAATTGTCCAACGCGTGCATTAATCGGTGGCTGGCTAGAGGAGATGGCAAAGCTGACAGTAATTTATAAAATATTATAATAGTGTTTTTACATATTAATTTATAAGATAATTATGTAGGAACTTCTACTTATACCCGAAAACGTACGAATAAAAAAAAAATAAATTAAAAATTTATTTCCTTATAAATAAGTACAAAATTTTTAAAATACTAAAACAAAACGATTCGATAAACTATGCATAATAGTTCGGTAATCTTATTTTTTCACCACAATTTACACAAAACAATCTTCTGAAAATGAAACGATCAATTGCTGTCTAAATAACGACGCTTCAGAAAGGAAAAAATAATTCTACATATATTAACATCGGTAGATAATAATATGAACAACATAAACTGAAGAGAGACAACGAAACAATTCACACGTGGAAATGTACACGGTAAAAGAAAGAACCACCAATATAAATTCGAAGAAGAAAAAGTCGTAGACTCGTTCGTTTGTTGACCCATGATATGCGCACGCAACCGCACCCATGTGTATGAACAAAACAATGAGAAAAACTTATTGTGCCGCGCCAAATGTGTGTACTTCAAGGATTCATACAGACCTATGTAAACTTTACTTACATAGTAACATTAGGCGGAAAATCTCCATCCAACTTTCTTCAGGTTGCATCAAGTGTGCAACCCCACCAACCGTTGTAACTAGGAATTTCAAAGCATTTTTTTTAGAGATTGTTTACTTTTTATAAAATATTCTACGTGAAATATAATTAAAATTCATTTATTTCGTTTAATCTCCATAAAATAGTTAGTACTTTTAACTATTTGATTACATCATCAATTTTTACGCTGTTCTGGATATTTTTTGATGGTTGTGCGACCATCATGGTGCAACCTGTATGTGTCAATGTGTGGAAGTGTCCGAGAAAATGGAATAGAATATGAAAACAGTTTAGGGAGTAAAATTTTCTTAGTGTGCGCTACAAAATTGGCTAGAAGTAACCAACGATGATAACCTGGAAGTCAATCTGACGATTTAGACTATAGGCTACCGATAGACCGCATTAGTATACGTTAAAGACAGATTTATTTTATTATTCGTTTATATAAAGCGTTATCGATAATTTTTTAATTTTTCCCTTTTCAGTCGTACATTATAAAATTTTAAAGCACAATTCTAAACGGTGTTTATTATACAACACCGCTTCTTCAACGTATTTATATAAATTATTTAAAAAATTAAGACATTTCACGTCAACAAGGTTTTGTTAGTATTCAAATTCACCATACATGGTGTTTATTAATTTTATTCGTCAATTAACCGCGAAGAAATTATTCCAATTTCGTTATATTTACGTTTTCGTTTATGTTTTGATCTTTTTTAGTTTTTTTTTTTTTTTTTTTAATTCGTTAAATATTAATTCATTTAAAATGATAAGTTCCATTTTTAAAATATTATTTCGAATTTCCGACAATCTTCCTTATTTTGTATTCTAACTTCGAGTTAATATCGAATTAAATTTGAATTTTGATTATATTAAAAGTTATCTAATTAATCGGATGCTCCCTAGCGTCGATCGTATTCATCTTATTATGGCTTAACTCCTTACTTGACGTTGACCTAAATACATAAACAGTTATTTATTATAAAGCGGTGACGCGCGGATGAAAAAAAATTATAACGTATTAACCAATATACATGATAGAAATTTTTATGTAAAAATGAAAATCCGAAAGGCTTAACCCGTTAAGGCCCAAAGTTGCGTAAACGCAACATTACTTTTTTCAATTTTTTAGGCCAAATTGCTTTTTTTTTAACTTTATTTCGAACAATGCTATTTAATTTTAATATTATCAAGATTCAATTTTTGTATTTGCATTCCCCGTTTTTTATGTTGATGCAAGTAAAAAATTACTCAAAATTAGTGAAAATCGACAGGAATTCATGGTTATTTTTATTATTTTTTTTTTAAATTATTTCAAACAATATTTTTTATTCTTAAATTGGATGTAGAAATTCTCTGAATTTTATAAAGTTGCGTTTACGCAACTTTGGGCGTAGCGTAGTTCTTTTTCATAGTTCTAAACTATCATTGCTAGTAACAATAACACATATTTTGATAATAAAGTTCTGTCAAAAATTGTTGAATTTTCTAATAAGTATGCCAATGATAATAATCGACACCAATTTCATCTTGATATTGCTGCTCTAAAACAGTTTATTCGTATACTAATTCTAACTGGTTACCATACTTTACCCAAAACCAAATTGTATTGGTTAAAAGATGAAGACAAGGAACTACCACTTGTTCAACGCTGTATGAGTCGCAATCAGTTCATGACCATCAAACAAAATATACATTTGTCCGACAACAGCGAATTAAATAAAAGTGATAAGTTTTCAAAATTATGGCCTATTTTTGAGATCGTGAATCAAAAATATCTTCAATTTGGAATTTTTTCATACAACCTCCGAATCGATGAAGAAATGGTGCCATATTTCGGACGACACGCTTGTAAAATGTTTATTAGAGGAAAACCTATACGATTTGGATTCAAACTATGGTGTCTATGTAGTTCAAATGGCTATTTGTATAAATTTATCCCTTATGGTGGCAAAAGAGTTGACGAAAGTTTGGAATTATCTTTAGGCGAACATGTGGTTACAAAACTGCTTTCGGTTGTCGAAAAACCAGAAAATCATCGTGTATTTTTCGATAACTTTTCTTCTTCTTATAGACTGTTTTACTTACTAAAACAGCGTAATTTTTTTGCGAGTGGAACAATTCGCGAAAACCGTACCGCAAAATCTACCCTGGAATCTAACCAAATTATGAAGAATAAAGAAAGGGGTTCACTTGATTTTGCTTTTGATAACAGCGCGGAAGTCATGGTGGTGAAGTGGAATGGCAATTCTATAGTAACCGTGGCTACCAACAATGGTACAGTGAAATCATTGGTTAAAGCTAGAAGATATAATTGTAAGGAAAAAAAAGATGTGTCGATAAATCAACCAAGAGTAATCGCAGATTACAATCAACATATGGGCGGTGTAGACCTTCATGATAATGGAATTGCCAACTACAGAATCCGGGTCAGAGGTAAAAAATGGTGGTGGCCCTTGTTTACGAATCTAATTGATAGTGCAGTCGTAAATTCATGGAAAATACATAAACTAGCAAATGAAGATAATATGACACAATTACAATTCAGGTCATACCTAGCTATGAGTCTAATAAAACGCGAAGAAGTTCAAAACAAAACTGAAGACGAAGATAGTGATAAAGAAGAAAAATTGACTAAAGGTCGGCCATCGAAAAATTCGTTACCAAATGAAGTTCGATGCGATCGTATAGGCCATTTAATCGAGGAGGAAGAAAATAAAAGAAGGAGGAGATGTAGAATGTGTGGAAGCACAACTATTTATAGATGTAATAAATGTAATATTCACCTGCACATAAATTGTTTTAAGGAATTTCACAAATAATTTTTTTTAAATAAACATTAGATTGTATATTTTATAACATATGTTCGTCTATAAAATAAAAACATAAGATACAGTGTAATAAAAAAAGAACCTACGTACGCCCAAAGTTGCGTAAACGCAACATTTTATTTTGGACAAGCAAGCGGAGGGTAAATTTTTTTTTTTAAAGTTTTAATATTTTATGTGCATATTAGTAAGTTATAAATGATCGTATGCCAAAAATTTCATGTATTTCGTTGGTTGGGCCTTAATGGGTTAATTCGCGAAAAATTTTTACGAAGTTTAAAAAAAAAAACAAAATAAAGATAAAAACAATTTCTTATTTCGGAATACTACTAAGAATAAAAAGCTTCAAAAAAATTGCTGAAAAAATTAACTGTTTTCCCAAATAGTTGGTTATTACGAACGTAATATAATCGAACGAATAAATTCTCTTAGAATTCTGCTTCTTCAACCGGTATCTCCATTACGAAGGTCGGCGATCAACTTGGCTACAATCTCTTTCGACACAGCAGTCCGGAGTAATTAGGATAGACGAACAGCCAAACCAGTATCTTAGGTCACTCATCCATAAATTTTGTGGACGATCCACTGATCTCTTGTCGGCGATTTTACCTTCTATAATAATCCGCAATATTTCACACTTAGGTCCTCTCAGAATGTGTCCTGAGTATCGTAGCTTCCTTTCTTCATTGCTGATTTTTTGTATCCAAGGAATTTTTAATATCCGTCTACGCAGATACATTTCGAAAGTTTCGATGCGCTTTTCAAGTCCAGCGTCCAGTTTTCGCAGCCATATAGCAAAACTGAAAAGACATAGCATTTGAAATTCTTAATCGAAGGTCTAAATTGAGTTATTTTCTAGCCAGCCCGTTCTTAATTTTTGAGACCTTTTGTCTTGCCTTCTCTATTATCGATCGTAGTTCATAAAGTTATCTTGAAAGTAGTATGACGTAAAATTTCGAAAATTCGTCCGCATTTAGAAGAAGAAGAAGAAGAAGAAGAAGAAGAAGAAGAAGAAGAAGAAATATATATTTACAAAACATAAACAAAATCATGAATACATTCTTAATTGAATAATTAAGAATGTTAAGTACCTTATATATATATCTTAACAGTTAATTTACTAATGTACAACGACATCTAATGTAAATCGTTATATACTGTATATATATATCATCATCGTCGTATTGTTCATTGTCGAACGTCGTGACTAGCCACTGTACGTTTATTTTTACGTACAAAACGAGCTAGCATTCAAGGCACTATTTATATGCGACGCAGATGCGCGCGCATATAATGTTTTTCGGAGTGGGATGCCACTGCCTTCTCCGAATATATATATATATATATATATATATATATTTATTTATTTATTTATATTTATATTTATATTATAATCTCAATAAGAGTACAACTCCGGGCTATTAAAAATATTTTATAAGAAAGTTTAATCGAATAAAATTGTGATAGTATACGGAGTCTCCGTAATGTTACATAGAAGTATCGTCATTAGTAGTCATTGTTTTATATATATATATATATATATATATATATATATATATATATATATATATATATATATATATATGCATATATATTTAGCAAGAAGAAATTAAACGTATTTGAATAAATTAAACTATTTTGTACTTTTAGAAACATCGTGTACGAGACGCCAAGTCCCTCACACAGCGATAATTAAATTTAAATTAAAAATTATTACACCGTAAACTGCGATAAATGTCATTAAAATAATTAAGTACTGTAAGAAAATTATAAAAACATGCACTAATAAAAAGAGAAACGAAAAAAAGAAAAAAAAAGGACAAGTTTACTTATTGAATAAAAATGTGTTACTATTTGGGATAATTAATAATTTTTGCCGCTATAATGTAATTTAATACAAGATTATGTTTAATAATTCTGTGATTACACGTACACGAATCTGAGCAGCTTGGAATTGTAGCTACAAAACCGAGAAGATGGTAAATTTTTAGTGAAAAGAACGTTTATTGAAAAATATTGATAATTTCAAAACGTAACACTTTTTATCTATCTAATAATTTTAGCTGTAATCGAAACCATCAAGTATAATTTTTTAAGTAGAACGAGATTTAGAACTAGTAATATTAATAAAATATTTATCGTTTTAGGACCAACATTTTGTTATCGTAGTGTACCTGAAATGTTTCCGATACGTATCCATCTTGGTTATTAACCGATGTTGATAACTAATCTTGAGTTTTAAAATTTTTCTTTTCGTATAAAATTTTCGAGTTTAATTTAAAATAATATTCGAAAATTTGAAATTTGAAATTTAGTTGCTGTCGTTATTATTCCATAAGAGTAAAAACATTACCTGGGAAAAGTTATTTTATTTTCAATCATCTTATCAAAGATTTAAAAAAAATACATCTGAACGACCACAACGGGAAACCCAACGTCCTCAGTTATTTTATATATATTGTATATATATATATATATATATATATATATATATATATATGTATATAATTTTTTGTTTGCTCTTTTTAGTATATAATTTTAAAAATTTTTAAGTTATATTTATATCAATATAAAATTCTTCTTTTTAAGTTTTCTTCTTTCATACATACATATTAATATATAACAATCCTTTAAAAAATAGTGAAAGTTCAATTTCTTTTTTCTTTAATCTTATCGTTCATCTTCCGTCCCTTGCTATTACATTAATATATATATATATATATATATATATATATATATATATATATATATATATATATATATGTATATGCATTTGCGGGAATGATTATGAATGAAACGTACAGTGAATTTAAAGAAGGGATCAAAATATAATCAAATTCGCGGATGATCAAATTTTACTAGCAGACAGTCTCAAAACACTTTCAGCAATAATTAAATAAAATAATGAAAAACTATGGAACGACGATTAATACTAACAAGACAAAAGTCATGGCAATTGGCAAGGTCCGTTCCCAAATAAAGACAAAATTATAAAAATAAATAATAAAAGAAGTGAAAACGTTCAAATATTTAGGATAGACCTAATGCGAATTGTATTCGAGATATTAACAATCGTATAGCAAAGGGAAAACATTCTTTCACGATAAATACACACTTATAAAACAGGAAACAATGTCCGTTAACATACACAAAAATTTCGTTAAAACTTTGGTATGAGTCAGTGGCACTATATAGTGCGGAAATACGGACAGTGAACCAAAGAGATCCAGGCAAAAATTATAAACCTTTGTAATGCGGTGTTGGCGGCGTCTACAGAAAATTAGTTGGTAGAAAAAGTGAACAACAAACTAGTACTAGAAAGATAAAATGAAAAAAGTATATTACAAAATATCCGCAAGAGACTACTTAAGTGGCTAGGTCATGCATTACGTCAGAATCAAAATATCCTGAAGGATATTATCGTAGGCACGATAAGTGGGGTGGTGGAGGGGGAAACCACGTGGAACACCATGAACAACGTTAATCCACATCGTGCTAAAATAAAGTAGAATACCGACTTATCCAGAATTAAAGAATAAAACTTGCGATAGGCTTTACGGGCTGATAGACTGATGATGATTATATATATATATATATATATATGTGTGTGTGTGTGTGTGTGTATATATATAATAATGTATTGGAGAGTAGTGATTTTATGAATTAACAAAATAAAATAAAAATAAAGTTTACTAGTATAAAAATTATTTTATTAATGCAAAGCTTTTAGACAATCACGTCATTTTCAAGCATATAAAAAGAACTTACATATAAATTAACCTAATATGTAACTTTTTTGTATATAATTGAAAATGACGTAATTGTCGAAAAGGTTTGCATTAATATAATAATTTTTATAGTGATTAACTTTATTTTTATTTTGTTTTGTTATATATATATATATCGTCATCATCGTGCCATATTTTTCACAGAGCGTAGGTTATCAGTAATCGGTTGATCAGACTTTGCGCTGTCTTGCATCTGTCAGTAATTGCTGTAGAGAAAACTTGTTTATCCAGCTTATAATATTTTGCAGCCAATCTGTTCTCCTTCTTCCAGGACTTCTGTTCCCTTCCATATTTCCTTGTATTATCATCTGGAGTATTTCATATTTTTGCCCCTGATGATATGGCCAAAATATGACACATTTCTTTGTATAATATGATTTTTTAATATTCTGCTTGTATTAACCTTCTTAGTTTCTTACTATATTTAAGTCGTTGTTATCAATTTCTGTGTTTTGGAGGATTTCTATCAACTGTCGTGCCGAACATTGTCAAACGCCTTTTCATAATCAATAAAACATATGAAGGCATTTTTGTTCATCTCCCTAGATTTCTGTAAAATTATGCGTAATGCTGCCAATGCTTCTCTAATCCCATGTCCAGCACGAAAACCAAACTGTGTTGCTGATAGATCTTGTTCGCATTTTCTTTTAATTCTTTGGTAAATGATTCTTAAAAATACCTTTAGCAGGTGGTTCATTAAACTAACCGCATTCCTTTGGATATTGTTTGTTAGGAATTAGAACAAAAGTAGATTTTAACCATTCTGAAGGTATTTCACTAGAGGTATAAATATTATTAAAAATAACTGTTAAATCCTTTATGTGATCATCTTCAAATAATCGTATTAAATCTCCTGGTATCTGATCTGGACCTTCAATTGTATTAACTGCATGTTTTGTGCTTCTCTACTTCCTCTTGCCGATAAACCTGTCGCTACTGGAATCGTCTACATGCGATTTTCCACCAGTAGCCGCTCTTGGTCCGCGACTGCTTATTTGACTACTAACGTCTTATTCGCAGCTAACCTATATATCTGCACGCCATTCCACTATCCGCCACCTGTGGACGTGCCCCGTTCCGAATTGAGCTCCGGCCCGGAAGGTACAAAGTACCTCCTGGGCGGGGATATATATATAATAAGAAAATAAGAGTTTATTTATTAATTATTTCGTACATAAAACATAGATCAATATCAATAAAGCCTAAGCAACTAAATTACAAAGATAACATAATTATAAAATAAATATTAATTTACCATATACAAGTAACGAAATCAATATCAACTACTGGCATTATACCTGACTAAATTACGTGATGATAAATATTCATACAAACACATGTAATATTAATATCTAAACGATTTGGCCGAATAACGAATAACATTTGTAAGTACCATATAATGGAATTGATTAATTAAATAGGGGTATGATTAAACGAAAGAAAAGAAATTAAATAATAGTTAGGAGACGAAATATAGAATCAAATGAAAGAAAATATAATACGATACAATTTTTTTTACCTGCATCGTGCAGCAAATTACCATTCGGATTAATTTATTTAAATCTGAATACAAATTGTTGTATTTCAATTAATATTTTTAGTTAAAATCATTAAATTTATATAATTTGGTAATTTTTAATCACATTTTGTTATTTATATTTTAATTTAAATCACTACATTCCACACTGTCAAAAATTATTTTTTATGATAACTTTTATTACTTTTATATTCGTGTGTATAGCGATCATGTTATTATTATTTTCTTTACGCATTAGTAAATAATGATATTTTAAAATATCCTTCTTCTTTGTTAACATGCCGTGTACTGCCGCCTATGCCAGAGGCGTGAGAATAAAGGAATTAAATGGATTGAAATCAGTTGATGATCTTGAGGAAGTGAAAGATACGTTTTACTCTAGCATTATCATCAGACAGGATTTCAGAGAGGGTGGATGACTGGAAGGTTTGTGCTCGGTAGGAATTATAAATTGAACAGTTAATGAGTAGATGTTGGATTATAACATGAGAATTACTGGGAGAGGTTGATTTGATAGGAGGTGTCTACGTGTGAGTTTGGAGTGTTCTAGGCGGAGTCTTGTGATAACGATTTCTGGCCGATAATGATGATGTGTTCCATGGTTGGATGGTGTCTCGAATTTGGCGTAGTTTATTTGTGTTTGGTGGTTCAGGTTGTTGCCATATCTGTAATAACGTCTTCATTACATTTGGTTGAAGATCCCTTGGTGGTATTTTGATGTTTGGTGTCGAAAAGAACAGCGCGGCTTCTTTGCTGCTATGTCCGCCGTATAGCCTGAATTCCAATACTTGGTGGAATCCACACGAACGAAATACGAGCATTTATATCACAAAAGCGTGAATAATTTCTTTGCCTAGTTATATTTTTGAACAGAAGTAAGTGCGGTTAGTGAGTCTGTGCATATAAGAAAAGAAGAATGAGGGTCAGAGTTTATTAAATATTCTATAGCAAGTTTTAAAGTAAACCGTTTTGCCGAAAAAATATTAAATAGATCGGGAAGAGAGTAACGGAGAATAAACAGCCTGTTCACTGAGGTGTTTTGGAACTATCAGTAAATAATATTTTGAAACTGTCGTATTTCCTCATCATATGTAGATTTGCAGAAAGAAAAGTGTTGATATGCGATTTTTTTTAGAATTATTTCAGCTGAAGGTCTATGTTGAGATGTAGGTTCTCCCATGGGGTGTCGTTGTTATAAGTTGATATGTTGATGGTAAAGTGAATTGCATCGAGTCCAAGATCTTGCTTATAAAGAGTGAGTACTGATGCATGAGGTAACGGTTGAAGCACGTTTAATAAAGGAAGATTTGACGACGATTTCGAATCCAAATACTCCGATTTATGTAATTACTGAGAGGTGGAATAGAAATTCCTCCTTTTTCATTTTTTAATTTAACGTTCATCTTCCGTCCCTTACTATTATATAATACCGTTGTACGTCTGGTAGATATACGAATATATATATATATATATATATATATATATATATATATATATATATATATATATATATATATAATCAATAGATTTACATGATGATTAATGTTCAAAAAATCGCACGGTAACATTAGCTGCATTCTAATTACGATAACTTTTATTAACATGGCGCACGTTTATTCACTTATATAACCGTCGCATAATTATTAAATTATTATTTTCTCTTATATATAATAATAAATGCGCACATTTGTAAACGCCTATGTGCCGTATAATTTACAACGTGTTTGAACGTTGTTCGATTCGTACAATTGGATTTGTTTTGATTAGAACACGTATTAGGTGATTTATTTTTCCACTCGGTCAATGCTATGAAAATAAAATAAAATTGCCACCGTAAATTCTATTTTTCATTCTCGGTTTGTTTTTTTTTTCAAAAAAATTTTAAAATCTGTCCACAACGTGATTTTTTTCTCGGACGATTTATAGAAAAATCGTGATACTCCCAGGAACTTTTACTGCGGATATTTTCGGTCGTTTAATCGCGTTGATGATGGTTACAGTGAAAAAGTCGAAAAAGAGATTATTAACGTTCGTTGATTTTAGAATTGCGTGTGTTGGTAGTAACTGGAATCAATTGCTGTTGATGTTGCTGTTGATGTACTGTAGAGTAGGTTGAATAGAATTTTTAAGTCGAGCAGTCTGGCACGTATGAATGTCTTTTAGACGTTGAAACCCTTTCCTGAAAGTTCGTCTCTTAATAATTTCGGTCCGCCCGAAATTTGTCCGCAATTCGTTCTTTTACTTTTTCAAGTTTTATTCATTCCACTCGAGAAAACAGGAAAAACCAATTGGAACTCATTTCTTCTACCGAACAAGAATACGATATATACGCGCTACGCTATAAAACGAAATATATTCTAGAAAATTCCGGTATATCTGTTTTGCCGAATCATACTTCTCGTTGCTGGTCGATAAGACTTGCTAGAAAAATAATAAGGCGTATCAAGAAATACCTATACATGCACACACATACACACAAGCGTGTATATATATATATATATATATATATATATATATATATATATATATATATATATAATATTAGTACGAATTAGATCAGCTATAAATTTCAATCACTAGGCTATGGTTTACACCTTAGTGGTTGAACACGGCAATATTACGAACAGCTTCTCATCATTTAAGTATACTGTAATTCATATTAAACTATCACCTAATTATTATAAATATGCTAACTTTGATATTTTTTTAAAAGTTATTTATTACGTGTATTCTTGTCAATTTTTTTTTATTTGTTAAATTTTATTATGTTTATCTTTTTCTTTTTTTTTTTTTTTTTTTTTTTTAAACCTTGTAATAACAGTTCTTCAGCTCAGCCTTATTCAGTTTAGATGTAGTCTCCAGTCTCCATGGGAATTGCCCTAATTATTAGCGTAGATATATGTCGTCGGAATACCCGAGTGGCTAACAGCACGGACTTCTGTACGGAAGATAATGGGTTCGAATATGATCGATGACGTAAAAATATCATCATTTAGAAAATAAAAATATAAATAATCCTAATATTCTCGCTTGGAAGAATCAAAATGCGATGGTAAAATGGAGGAATAAATTGTATGAAGCGACAGAAATTACCAAAGTTGTGCGCCAAGGATGTCTGTTATCACCAGCGCTTTTCAATATCTACTCTGAATTTATAACAAAGGAAGCATTAGATGACGTTCAAGAAAGTATAAAAATAGGCGGACGATGCATAAAAATTATAAAGTTCGCAGATGACCAAGTATTATTGGCAGGAAGCCTGGAGGGCTTGTCAAAAATGGTATATAGATTAAACTACGTAGCAGGAAAATACGGAATGAATATAAATATTCAAAAGACCAAAGTTATGCGCATGAGTAAAAATCCAGTGGAAATGAACATATCAATCGGTGATCAAAAATTGGAACAAGTTAAATGTTTTAAATATCTAGGACATATAATAACAGAGAACGTATATTGCACCAACGAAATCCGACAAAGAATTGCGATGGCAAAAATGGCATTCATGAGAAAAAGACAAATAATTATGCAGAATTACGTAAACGTATAGTTAAATCATATGTCTGGGCAGTGGCACACGCTAAATAAAAGAGATAAGGAAAAAATTGAAGCTTTCGAAACATGGTGCTGGCGACGACTATTTAAAATCTCATGGGTCGATAAGATATCTAATCAAGAAGTTCTCCACAGAGTGCAAGAAGAAAGATCACTCTTGAAAACGATCAGGAAATCTATGCTAAAATGGATCGGACATGTGTTAAGGCATGATAGCCTACTAAAAGATGTTATAGAAGGGCGAATGACGCTGATAGACACAGTCAAGAAGGAAGCAAATATTAAGACCTATGGGGAATTAAAAAGACAGACAGCGGATAGGAAAAGGTGGAGGACTTGGACGATAGGGGCGAACCAGTCAAATGACTGAAATACCAATGATGATGATATACATTTTATTCAGTCTTTTATACCGCGAAGATATTTGGTAACATCATGAGACGTCAACATGGAACCGTATGAACCATTTTTCTCCACTCTTCCCGACATGCTGCCTTTCTAAGTCCAGTTTTTGGTTTTAGTCCATTCGTTCATTGAAAAGGACACCTTCCTCGGTTTCTATATCCTCCTTGTTTTGCCTGTAGTATAGTATGTAAGAGTGAGTTTATTTCCCTTGGTATGTGTTCAAAAAGTTTTACTATATTTTTATTAATTCTCGTTAATAAACGAATTCCGACTTTCACATCATCCAATTTCGACGCATTTGTTCGTTGTGCTATCTAGGATATTTTAAGTGCTATTTTATAAACCTACATTTCAAACGCGTCAAATCGTCTGGCACCTTAAGTTTTTATACTCCAGGTTTCCGAACCGTACATCCCTATTGGAAAAATTAGTCCGTTGATCAATCTTACCTTATTTCGTTTACTAAGTTCAATGTTGTTCCTAATCTTTGTTAATTTCGTTGTCACATATCTTGCCAGCGTCAGGCGTGTCTTGATACCTTCTTCGCACTCTCCGTTATTTATGATGAGGGAACCTAAATAATTATACTTTTCTAGCACTTTAAAGCCGGCAATGTTATCATGCTTGGATTTAGAATATCTTCTGCGATCTATAGTCGTCACTTTTGTTTTCTCAGCATTTGAGCCATGCTTTTCGCCAACCTTAGCTTTAACGTAAAATGTTTTAGTTATTTTTTCGTATTTTCTAAAAGGAGGATGTCATCTACATACCGAAGAAGAAGTCAGATATGTTCTCAAATCACTCAAGAGAAATAAAGCACCCGGACCTGACCAAACATTTCCAGAAATACTACAATACGGATGCTCAGTAATGGTAGACATGTTATGTGATTTGTTTAATAAGTGCCTAAAAGAAAATAGGATACCGGATGCATGGAAATGTGCGGAAGTTATTCTGATCCATAAAAAAGGAGATACACTCGCACTAAGGAATTACAGACCTATCAGTATGTTATCACAGGTCATCGGTTAACAAAATCAATAGACCTACATCAACCAACAGAACAGGCCGGATTTCGATTGGGGTTCAGTACAAACAACCATGTTCTGGTAATTAGAACGTTAATACAAAATTGTGAAGAGTATAATCCGGATCTATGTATGGCCTTTATATATATATATATATATATATATATATATATATATATATATATATATATATATATATATATATATATATATATATTATTGCTTAAAAATGACGTTAAAGTCGAAAAGCTTTGCATAAATAAAATAAATTTTATAGTGATTAACATGGTTTTTATTTTGTTTTGTTATATATATATATATATATATATATATATATATATATATATATATATATATATATATATATATATATATGAAGCAGTAGGAAGAAAAATTTACGAATATTTATTTGATTTAAAGTAAATATATTCGAGGAGCCCACATAAAAAAAATATATAATTACAATATGTCGTTTAAAAAATTAAATTTCGAATTTATAAATGTCATCTATTTATTTAAGAGTATATTCTACGAGAGAAAAGTAACGATATGACGAAAAGGCAGATTTGTATGTATAAATAAATGGTTATGTATTTATAAATATTCTCCTGTTTAGAAATACGGTAGAACAGATCTGTATCTGATTCATGTTTTTTTCGGGGTATTTAAATTCGATATCTGACATAAAATGCAACTGTGTTAATTAATTTGATAGGTGTCGAATGTAGTGATTTTTTTTTAATATGCAAAAAGAAATGAGTTAAAATCACTAAACGTTTCATAAAAATCGCAAAAGCTTTTCGGCTATTAAGCCATTATCAAGCGAACATATATCAAAATATAAAAATATATAATATACTTTTCATTATAGATTGTACATAATTATATATATTTTATTATACGTTCCCTCGATAATGGATTAATAAGCGAAAAGTTTTTACGATTTTTATAAAACGTTTAAAGATTTTATCTGAATTATTTTGTTGTTTATGCGTTAATCAATTTTTGAACATACTATAACTGTCCGTGATGAGACCGACGTAACGATGACTTTAACGTGGGACGACGATAGATATTTTCCGTCGAAATAACACTCTCAACGAGGAAACGGTATTATGGTTTTTCCTGCAACGGGTGTAAAAGTCAGATAAGAGAGTTCACGCGCGAATTAATTAAAAGCGGCGAATAAAAAAGAATTGAAGTACAACTTGTGTTCGCTGTTTCACTTGGGTCGTTAAATTGGGAATAATTTATTAGTATTATTATTATTATTTTTTTTTTTTTTAGTAGTTTAAAAATGTTTCTCTTAAATTCAAAATAATTACGGCGTATTATTCTTAAGACCGTTTTTACTTCTAGATAGTTTTCCGGGATATTCGTTGAAAATTATTCACATGACGACGATTGTACTGGTTCTTATTTAACTTATCATTGCGAGTTAAAGATATTCAAAAAGCGATAAGTTAATACTTTTCAAAATGTTCCTCTCCACGGTTAGAATCCAAATGAAAACTTTCGGATATATATTTTTTGTTGTTGTCGGCTACCATATAATGCTGCTATGTTCGGGAGTACTCGAAGGTAATTATTGGATATTGTATAAAATTGCTCATATTTATTGAAGAACTGTTTGTACTGTAATTGAGTTATCGGTTAAAACTTCTTGTAGTGAATTGTAACTGAAAGTTTGAGGTCGGTATGTGGAGTATCTGTTTTGCTTATAATGTAGCCACGAGTCAATGCAATGTGACCAATGCGATGACGAGATATCCTGTTCCTACTGTGTAAAAAAGATCTCCAAGAAAAAGGATGGGAACGGATAGCTCTACCGGAATAACATTCCATAAATTACAAAAGGTTTTATTTGTTTTGTGTTTGATGAAAGCGATTGCATCACATTCAGATATAAGAATTAATGGATGTGGTTGGATAGCGGCTGCTTCTTTATTTGTCTGCTAGTTCATTTGGTGGAAAACCTGTATGACTTTGGATACGAAATAAGATTATATTAAGAACAGGGTTACGATATAAGAGATTCAAATCTAATTTGGTAGAGTTACAGTTGAAGAACATGATGGCAGAAAAGATTTTTGCGGTTTTCGGTGGAGACAGCGGATATAGGAAGGTATATTGCGTATAGTTCATAAAAAAATACCCAGTATTGATGTGCTAGGGTATAACTGATAAATTTTGCAATTTATTTTCACGGCTACTAACTCATTTATCAACTTTATTTAATTAATTTATAGGGCGAATAAAAATTCTGCATGGCTGGTTTTTATCGCCGGATGTATTAAATAAAAACGAAAAAATCTTAGTTGCTACTTCGCAAATGTAAAGTAAATAAAATAGAAAAATGAAGATCTATGATTATATAATTTGAAATACGATTTATAAAATTTATTTTTGAATTTACTGAATAATTTTTTTTTAAAACTAACATCAATAGCGGCTATAAACATTCGCACGTAACATATGCGAACGCATATGTATATAATAAAATACACGCGTACATACGTTGTTAATTGTTCCGATGAGAGCAAGTTCGATATGAAGTCGTATGGCAGCAATGTTCCTGGTTTACTACTAGGAGTGATTTTTGATTTCAAGAATATGCGAGTTGCGGAATAATACGAAATATAGCTTAAATGTAAGTGACTACCACAAATCTAGAATTTCATCCGCTAAACAGAAATCTATAACTGACTTATTTTCTAAGTTGTCACTACATAATATATAAATACATACGGTATTTCTATTTTTCATTAGTAATAACAGTTTTTGTGGAATTTATTGTAATTTTTTTACTGTAGAGAATAATGCAATAATTTTTGAGTTCCGACATTGTTTATTTCTGTACTGTCAGTTGACACTTTTGTGTATTTTCGGATAATCCGGCCATTTTTGCGGTCCGACCACACCCTTAGTTCCAACGGTAACGAATTAGAAGCGTTCTACTGCATTTACGAAATTAGTTATTAATAACTTTATTTGTTACTCTACGAGCTGCCACACGTATCAAATTACGAAATACGTAAATATTCCGACAAATTATAAATTCCCTGTATGGCGACTCTGGATAACTTCTTTCGAGGAGAATATATATACATATATATATATATATATATATATATATATATATATATATATATATATATATATATATAAGTATATATATATATATATATATATATATATATATATATATATATATATATATATATATATATATATAAGTATATATATATAAGTATATATATATATACATACTTATATATATATACTTATATATATATATATAAGTATATATATATAAGTATGTATATATATATATATACTTATATATATATATAAGTATATATATATATATCGGGTATAGTATAAGAACCAATCAAGAAAGCAAGCAATAAGTAAAATAATATAATAAATGTACTAAATGCGATTAATACATTAAAGCATATAAAAAACACGGGCACATACGATATACACTTATGCCACGGGTTCGTACATGGAGTATATATAAATATAATGAAATAATAATGAAATCTGCATTTGTAATAAAAAATAATTTTCGAATCATGGTCTTCAATTATAAGTCCGCTATATATTAATTTATTTCAAATACACATTCATTTTATTTAACGGCACATTCATAAATATGTACTACATATATTCTTCTGAAATAACATTCTATATACGGATTAGCATGTAAAAGTATGTAGTTATGAATAACAAGCTCAAGAACTCAGAATCCGGTATACGAAAATTATGAGCATAAATTTGACTATATTAAAATCACCAAAACATGTACGAAATGAAGACAGATATATGAAATGAGTATTTCAACCGACTTAATTTTCGTCAATGGTGTACAAACGTCGTCACGTTGTAAAATACTGCGTCATGCATGAACTGACATACTGTTGCAATACTAGAATAAATATTATTATTATTATTATTTATTATGTAATATATATATATATATATATATATATATATATATTTATTGCTGAGTGTTTATTATATATTATCTCTTATTTCGTTAAGCTACTGTCTGTTCAAAGATACTTTATGCTTTATTTTTATTTGATCAATCATGGTTTGTATCCACCATATTGGATTATTACTAGTTTGTTTAGATTAAAACTGTTTTAGAAAAACATATATATTCTTTTTTACATAGGTTGGTTGTTTACATTATTATAATATCTTCAGCCATTTAAATAACACAATTGATATGGCATATACGCAAAATGAGAAATTTAAATCGTAAATAAATTCAGGTATCTCGGGGCGATTATAAAAAACGATGGTCGATATTACAAAGAAATAAATGAAGAATTTATAAAGTTTCCTTCAGTAGCCTAAGTAAAGTGCTCGCATAAATCTACGAAAAAGAATAATGAGATGTATGGTCTGTATCGAAATCAGTCTTCGAATCGTGGACTAGGGGCTAAAAAAAATTATCCGCTTTCGAGCTGTGGTGCTCTCGAAGAGTGTTACGAATATCGTAATAAGATTACATAACCAATGAGAAGGTCTTAAAGATAATAGGAGATAATCAGAAAAACATAGTAGACGATATTGAAAACGAAGGAACGAAATATATAGCGTATAAAATCTGAGAAAGTGGCGTATTCATGTTAGCGATAAAAGGAATAATACAAAGGTAACCAGCAAGACGAAGACGACGACCGGAGTTGGTAACAACAAATCCACCGAACAACTCACTTTGTAAGAACCTCACAGAAACTCATTACGAACGTCAAAAATCGACAGGTGTTAATAGAAATCTGCTATGAAAACGATTAAGATGAATTCAAACGTAACTTATCCTGCTACCTTCCGAGAAACATTTCGTATCCTTGACAGCTTCGTAAATGTCCTTCGTTGCTCACTAATGATAACCGTCATGTTCATATATTCATACATGTTCATTCATAAATACATATATATAAATATATAATTTAAATATAAATAAATAAAATTAATTTTTTTTTCAACATTCGCACGATACGTAATTATTACCAATTGTTTTTAAATATAAGAAACGGATCCTTAAGTAATAGCGAAATCATCATATTTATAAATACGTAAAAGCTTACGATTTGAGATGATAATTATCACCGATAAATATTATTAAAGACAGTTGCGCATTTATATAAAGACACATACATGTGCATATCATCATCGTCATTTTCTCGGCCATTCTGTTGATGGGTAAGGTGGGGCTGTTCATTAGGCCCGGTTTTTTCACCTTAGGATAACTCCGTTTTTCTAATATATCTTCCATGAACTTGGTCCTGGGTATTTCTTTGGATCGATTTCTTTTTAATTTTTCTTCAATTAAATTTGTAATCTAAAAAAAGCATTTCTAATTCAATGTCCTATCGTACTATTCCTTTTATTTTTTATTATTGTTACTATTACCGGTGTTTCCTACACCCTACGAGGTACATCTTTGTTTGTTATTTTTTCCATAAAAAAAAAAATAAAAAAGTTTCATCATCCTTCTGCAACATCGCAATTCAAATAAGTTTGTAATTTCAATTCATCTCCATTTACCAAAGTCCCGGTTTCCTAGCTATGTAGTCTTCAAATGAAAGTTTTCGACAAATATTTTTCTCGTGTGCAAGGAGATGTTCTTCGGAGTCGGCAGGTTTGTTTTTTACATAAACACGTTTTTAGCTAAGGTTATTCTTCTTCTAATTGTTTCCTAACATATTCCGTTTTGTGTAATTATGTACTTAAGTTTCCTAGGTAACAAAATCCCTGTACTTACGTTAATTTATGTCCATTTAGACGGATATTCATATTTGGGTTCCTTTTCATTTATTTCCATTGCAATAGACTATCCTTTTTCATTTTCCGCTATTAATGCTGTATCATCCGCATTTATAACTTAAATCATTGACTTTTATATCGGTTATTCTGTTTGCTTTCTCCTTCTGTATGTATATTGAAAATAATTGGCCACAAATAACATCTTTGTCTAACTCATCTTTTTTTTTTTTTTTTAAGTTGGCAGTGACATCGTTGCTTATTTTCAACTTCCAGTTGTTATATAATTTAAACAAAACCTATAGTCTATGTGTGACTCTCAATATACACCGATTTACATGATCATGCATATATATATTTAGTGTGTTTTATGGATTTTGCGTGTGGTAATTTTTATCTGAATGTATGTATATGGGTGCGCATATATATATATATATGTGCTACAAGCTGTTACGTTTTGTATAAAATGTTTTTCAGGGCTGTATATATTCTACCAAGCTGCGATTCGGGGTAAATTTTTTTCGGCCTAATAATTCACAGAATTACGAAAGTTACTAATATTCTGGTGGACGTGTGGGTCTCCTATGCGTAGTAAAAGTGAATTAATGTGGCATTCTCCCGATTAAAAGTGTAAACTTTCCGATTTGTTTTCCTACTTTATCCTTTGTTATGTGTAAGAGCGTCGAACAAGGAGAAAGAACGTGTGTCGGTGTGTATGCGTCTAGTCACGAATTACTTCTAAAATATAACGATACTGTATAAGTATTATTTTAGAAACGTACTAATACCGACTTTTTTTTAGATGTATAATCATATTGTCGTCGTTTGTCGTGTGGTTGTGCGATAAGGTTTAATTAAAAGTTGCACACCGGTTTTATTAGATACTAAAACACATAAAAGCACATATATATGTATTTTTATATATAAAATAGGTTTTTTGCGTATGCGGGATTTTCTGAGATTCGAAAATAATATTTCGAATTATGGCGTTGCTGTATGCGGTCCAAACCACTTCCCTTACTTTCCACGTTCGCGATAAATTCTTTCTTCTTCTTCGGTTAGTTTCATTTTTCTATTACTAACGCAAAAAGAAAAAGAAATCTAGACACCCTATCCGTGCACGATTACAAACTTAATTAACCCCTGCGATCGCACTATTATCAATTTTCAGGCACAAAATTATATATGCATATATATATATATATTTTTTTGTTTATATGAAATAATTAAAGTCTACTAGGTATTCTGATAAGTACTTCCTTCAGATTATTTTGAATAATTTTGAACGCGTTATTATATAAATACTATTATAATTATAGCGTTTAAACGATCCATATCGCTAAAGTAGCAATTTTGTTAGGATTAAAATTTTATATACCGTATTTAGGCGTACGAAACGTTACTATTGCGTGTGTCAGTAGAATAGACGCATTTAGAATATCGTGGATGGACTGAAAAACTAATGTATATGTATTCCAGAAGTATACGTAGTCGTTTATCAAACGGAATAGAAAAAGATTTCTCGGTTTCTTCGAACATGTTGCGAAAGATATAAATTCTCTACAACGTCTAACAATAGTCACGGGAAAAGTAAGCAATACCGAGAACGCGCTGGGCTGATCAGTTTTAAACATGTACAAAGGGGTTGATGGCTACTCAGAATAGGCCAACGTGGAGTGCGGCTGTTTCTTAACGTAGCTGCATCCTCTCGAGGGATAAAGGAAGAAGAAGACAGCGAACATTACGACTAAAAGGGTTAAGCGAAGGTGATATAGCGATCGAAAACCGTAAGAGTTGTTTATAGTTTTTTTGTTTTTTGTTTTTGGTCTCCAACTCGTGAAATACGTGATGGGGTAAGTTTATTTATAAATGTTGTAATACAAGTAAATTAAGAATAATGAACTGAACACAGTCCATCCAATTAAGTTTGCGATACTCTAGTCAATTCATTTTACAATTAAAATTTATATAAAGTTTATATATGCTTTTTGAGATATTAATGCTGGGAACTCTTTATGTACTAATTCGCGGTACCGCTGATGTCTGTTAATTCAACGGTTGCATCCTGTCAGGATATGCTTTACGTTGTCAATTGTATCGCATATTACACACGTGTTCGAGTATGCTAATACTTATATAGGTGCAATCTTTAAATAATCCACGTCCGCTAATGTACATTGACATAATTCGGCGTAAGTACAACGTTGTTTAGTCGGCTATGTACAGTTGGAAAAAATTGTTTTGCTAAACCGTCATATTCATCCCATAATGCTTGCGATATTTTTCGATATAGTAATCATCCTGTACTGTTTTAAATAGACGTTAACCTTTTTTTTCTTATCGTGTAGATAACATGGATATGTAGTGTTGATGAATTCATGATCGGTATTTATATTATTCTTTATCAAGAAATATGTTCGTCTATTTCGTTGAAATGTTTCGCTTATTATTATTATTATTACTATTATTATTTGTGGATGCCTTTACAGTTTACCCAACGTAATGCTGTACATACGACGAGGACAACTTCTCTAGAAATATCGTTGTACATGGAAACAGTTGTAAATTCTCGAGATAAAGAAGGATGAATTGTACCGAGTACCGTTAGACGACGAGCGCGGTCATTTAAGGTGTAGTTAGGAACGTAATATTATTGAAGAATATATGTGATCGTGATTGCAGAGTTCAGGAAGGAGTTTCACTAAGTTGCTTTAGGCGATCCGGGAAGAAGTAATGCTCGAATCGCTACCTGCCGATAAGTACAACTCCTTTACGCTTAATGATTTTTAAAAAGTAAAAAAAAAAAAGGTATTACGAAAAGGCGGTTGTGATCGATAGTACCGGATGGCAGCTTATGTCTGTTTCCGAAGTTTGCACGCAAATATAGTCGGGAGTATTTTTAATTTTATTAAAATTGTTAACAAATGCGAGTATTTTAATTCGTTTCGCATCACAAGGGGGTTTATAATTTAAATAATTATCTTTCATCCACGTTCACCGCGCTACAAATTTTATTATTAATTTTATAAAATTTTACGTAATTTGTAGAAAAGAAACCGTTTGTATAGCCTTCAAAAATGAAATGATGTACAATGTTCTACGTGGATGAACTGATAATAAATATTATGGCTGCGATATCTTTACAACCGTTTTTTTTGGAGGGGTCTTATTTATAAGACTACTTTTGTCGCTTCAATCGGGAGTCTTATTTAAGATTATTTTTTCCGTCCCTCTTATTTAGGGTATTAATAACGCTTATTAGGGTCTTCATCCTTCAACCCCTCTTTTTACCGATTATATGCAAAATTAGTACGTGAGAATTTTGTTCTTTAATTATTCGATGTCGGATTCCTAGCGAAGATTTATTAGATTCTAAGATATTTCGGTATAATTCCGAAATTAATCATCTTGCCAAAATCTTCAGCTAATGTCGCCCTATCTTTTTATATCCTTCGTCCATCGGAAATTTGTTTTTATCAAATTTAACTCCTAGTATTGCGGCATAATTCCGGGATTATTTTAAATTCTCCCGTTAGCTAGAATCGTCTAATCCTTCTGTTCGTATTGTTTTCATCTGTTCGATTTCTATAGCATCGCGGGGATACGTATCATCATTTTTTTCTCTCGAATATTTTTATTATATTCCTTCCCGTTTAATACTCTCCGACTTGATTCATTTCACATTGCACCTCTTGTCAATATATCTTATCCTTTATATAGTCTCAATCATCACCATTGGATTAATTAAGTTGAGTATACGCATACACACACACACACACGGGAAAACTGATTGTAATCGCATTGTTGTCACGACACAATGCAGCCTAGCGTGTTTTTGTAGTGTACTCTATTGTTATTTGCGCGCATATGTTGTTCCGTTTGGTGGTTTGCCATTGCCTTTCGCGAGATAATATTAGGATTTTCATATTTTTACACTCTTATCTAATTGCCTCTTTATATTCATCGTAATCATAAATAACCGGATTAGATTGTTAGTTTTTCCTATCTAAATCTATGCGCGCGCATATACGCGAACTTCTTTCGAAAGTAAATTAAGGAAGAATAGCAATAATTTATCGTAATTTCTTATTTCCTAGATAAGAAATAGCAACTGTTATTATTGTAATTATAAGAATATTTGTACAGGTTCTTCAGTTATGCAGGTTACAATTAATAGCGTGCTGAACAAATTTAAAATTTCATTTGATAGCGGTGGGACAAAATTAAGCTGTAACGGTGTAAAACGAAAATTCCATATATTATATAAATCACAAGGATATGAAGGCAGGCTTTATACGCTGGTCCGATCGAATATAATTCCTTAACTAGAGGAATTTAAAAATACATTTGAGGAATTATAAAGGACGTCCTAAAATAAGTTTCTTTTTACATTACTAAAATTCCGTCCACCTGTGTATTACATTATATTAACTCTAATCTGGGCTTAAACATTCCTTTTTTTACATAATCCGTGTTATTCTATTTCATGAAAAATTAATCGTGACTATAACTAATTTAGTATATTATATTATATTATATATATATGTATATATATATATATATATATATATATATATATATATATATATATAATGTATCGTACGTCGTTGCATCATTAGTTTCTATAAGAATTTGTAGAATTCATTTAACTCGCACTGTCTTTAGACTTATTCGTAGTTTTTACACATTTTTTGTTTTATAGTGCGCTACTAGTTTTATGGTATTTATATGTTCAATGTATAAAAATATTGTGTTACTTTTAGATGGGGTTGTATATGATGTGTGCGTTGTGACCGCGAGCTAACGAAAGATTGTATTTTGCCAATCGCGCATAGCGTAGGCGTTTTATTGTATCATAAATTTGAATCGGAATTTTAAACTAAAGAAAAATTATTTTAGCAGTAATAGAACTGGTTATGAATGTCGCTCCTAATCAAGGCTAGCCTTTGAAAAGTAATAATACGATTATATTGATTTGTTTTAAATATGCTTTCTATTATTGTCACCTAAGTGATTTAATTGTATTTTTTTCTTTCGTTAATAACCCAAAACATTTATCAACTATTTAAAAAAAAAAACTAATGCATTACTTTAAAAACTGTTTGTTTTTTTTTTTATTTTTTTAAAATTATTATTATGTTGTTAATTACTACGGCCAGAGAGGCCACAATTAATTCAGGTATTATTTATTTATTTACTTAATAACTTGTGCAAGGTGGACCCAATGGCCCATCCTGCTTACTAATCTAATATGTCATCTAAGACATGTTTTTCTCAACAATCTTCGTCTTGTTTGGCTGTTATCAAGAAGGCATATTGCTTCGACGTTTATATGTTGTTCGAGACGCCTTACATGTCTGGATTTCAGTGTGTTAAAAACTACGACGAGTTAGATTCAGTGTCTCAATTGTGGCTGCCGGTTATTATTTTGATCGAATCGATATGTGTGTAACAGTTTTTAATATTTCGACATTTTTTTTTTAGAAGTAATTTTTAGAAGAATATCGTTTTATTTCCGTCGGTCTTAAAGCTGATTTTGAAAAAAAAAAAAAGACAATTAAAATTAAACAGGAGATAAAATTTATTTCGGCGTATACATCATTACTAAGAGGACGGATTAAGAAACTAACTCTTTTCAGTTAGTTTTGTTTGTTGAAAGTATAAATCTGAAAGATTATTCTGTTCTCTTTAAACTGTGCATCATCGATGATTTCTTTTACAATAAACAAAAAGGGAGTATAGATTTTCTTTCGATTGTTCGCGGTTAGTTGTTCGAAGTTTCAAGTGGAAAACTCGACTCCCTTCCCCCGCCTGATCTGTTAAATCTCCAGCACCGAGCTAAATTATAGTCTTTTGTTCGGCGACTTTCTCGTTTGAACTATATTGCATCCGCGTCCGTGAAAAACTTTATGCTAAATAAAAAGATGGTACGCGATTTGGAATTATTCCAAAAAGGAAAAAAAATACTTTTTAGCGCTTCGAAAAGTTTTTCAAAAAAGAAGAAATTCTCCGAACAAAACGCGCGAATTAGCATTTCCTAAAACATTCTTTCGATTTTTCATTCTCATCCATTATAAGTATGATTAATTCGAAAGTAGTTCTAATTTTATATAATAGTTAATGTAAAGTATACACATGTATACAAATACATGTCATGTGATTGATATATATATATATATAAAACAAATGAACAAATATTTTATTAGAAAAAGTTATACACAACTTACGTTGCTAACATGTAGTTAATTAAGTAGCGGGCACATCCTTACCGCAATAAATAAAATAATCTTATTATAACTGAAAGTTAATTATGGAATGAATATATACATACATGCAACCGTTGGAAAAAAGATGATATAAAAACCTGCAACTTAATTAGAAAAAAAGAAAGAAAGAGAAAGGGTTAAAAATTTACAAAATAATAATTAAGGGGTTAAGCGAGCTTTTATAATAAATTATGCTTAATGCGTCATAGTATACATAAATTTTGGTTGCCTGGAATCGTTATGTCCGATCGAAGAACACAAGCACGTTATCATAAATATTTATATCGACAAAATCACTCGATAATTTTAAAATAAATCCCTAAACCTTTCATTGCTACCACCTGCACAGCGATCAGACATGGCATCCATTCTTCATCGGTATAAGAATATGCTAATATACTATACTGATGGGTCTAAATTACTGGATAGGGTTGGCTGTGCTGTTTCTACAGCTAGCAAAATTCTCATACGCTACTCACTGCCACCGTACTTTTCAATTCTTTCAGCTGAGTTATATGCTATCAAGCTAGCAATTGTGTACATAATTGAAAATCTTGCAATATATTCTCAGCAATCGGCAATATTTTCCGACTCAAGTGCAGCTTTAAAGTCAATCGCTAAATATTGGAACAATAATCAACATCGAATTGCTAAAGAAATTATTCAATTGTTGGAATCAATGGAACCCTCTCGTCGACCAATGTTTGTCTGGATACCAGGTCATTCACAATTTCCTGGAAATGATTTAGCTGATCGAGCAGCAAAGGAAGCGTCCTCTATGTACCCCTACATAAATCTATCCAGTCCTCGTGAAGATGCGTACGGTATCGTCGCCATGAAGCTAAAGAACAGATGGAAATCTATGTGGACTTCCATGCCTAACTCCAACAAGTTAAGAAATATTAAATCGGATACAAGCCGCTGGAAAACACCTTCTAATTTATCCAGAAAAGAAGAAATTACTTTGAGACGGCTCCGATTCGGCCATACATTAATAACACATGGGCATTTATTAAGGCGTGAATCTCCTGCCAGATGTTCCTGTGGACACTGGGAAATCACTGTCAAACATCTTTTGTTAGATTGTACTACCTACAACTCTCAACGTTCCCAACTAACATTACCAACAACAATTAAAGGCCTGCTAAACTCAAATGGCAACACACACCTCCAAGTTCTCCGCTTCTTATACAATACTGGTCTCTTCAACATGATCTGAGATCTTCTCATCTGTGCCTCCAGCCTAGTAGCAGTACATGGCACATTAATGGGAAAATAATAATAATAATAATAGGGTGGTAATTTTAAGTAAACGTGCATTTTATCGACTTTGGGCACGTTCAAAATACATCTTAAACGCCATTTTGTGTGATTCGAAGTTTATTAAAAATGGCTTGAGATACTGACTTTCATGCTGGACAGGCCGAGATTAATTGTTCGGATTAATGACTTTTGTAGATTATCATCTTGTTGTTAATATTAATGTAAGATTTTCGATTAAAAAACGGGTATATGGAATAGGTGGCTTTATTTGTCTTAAGACTGGTATTAACATCCAGATAGCGTACTTGATACTCGAATCTATTTAAGCACCTTGAACAAACAGACTATCTGGCAACGTTGGTCTTCTAAGGGTGCAAAAAGATGATCTCAGTTGAATTTTCCATAATGATGTGCTTTATTCCAAGTTGCAATCTACTGCGAATATTGTTGGGTCTGTACGAGCTGTAACATGTAACAGCATCATCTGCAAAAGATGCTATTTGCATATTGGATAAAACCGGAAATTTAAAGGTATTTTATACAATTTCTTTACACGTGTCTAAATTGCGCATTAAGTGTGTGTGTGTGTACGTATATAAAAGCACGTTTGTGTTATTAAATGCATTTTATTATTAGGATACCCTGAGTACCGTCGAGTAAAGAAAAAATTTTCAGCGCGATTTAGTGAAAGAGAAATTACGACCATTTATCGAAATAGAAAATTTTCAGGGAGTTAGTTCGAAACACATCGGTAAATGTGTATATGCGTCGAAAGTTAAAACATACTGTATGCTCTCTTTTTTTTCGAACAGTGTGGAATGTAGCGATTTTAAATAAATAAGCAACAAAAAAATAGTTTAAATCGTTACATTTTTATACAAAAAGACTATAAAGCTGTTCAGCTATTAAGCCATTACCGAGTGAACATAAAAAAAAGTACTATATGATAATATATAAATTAATTACAAAATTAGTTAAAATCACTAACGTTTATTTGCTAATATCGATGTATATCCAAATACGGATGAGTTTTAAGTAACAAATTATACGGACGGAAAATAGGCACCAACGATGAATTGGAACGAAGATTAGTACACGAACGCGGCTGGAAGAAACAGCGATTCATTCCACTACTTATCCTATAGGTGTATTATGCAACTGATTTGCGGAATCGAATATTCGTCATTAACGCGACCATTGAACTAATTCGATATAAGAAAAAATAAATATTTCAAAAACTTACGAACGTTTTTCACATCTGTAGTATATTGATTGTAAAATGTATCCCAACTTATCGAACAATACTCTAACTGAGAACGGACAAGAGTTCTATATAGAGTATTTAATGTTCTCGAATCACTGAATATTTCTTAAGACGAACCCGAGAACTGAATTAACATGTCGAGTAATATGATTTATACGCACCGAGAAACTCAAGGTTCCTATTAAGTTATATATCACGAATACTGTTCACAATATTATTATCAAGATCGTGATGTAATGTATTCGTATTGCAGCCAAAAGGTAATGTGACACACATTTAGTATAGTTGATGAAAAGCCCATTACGCCTACATCACATAGTAAGGTTATATCTAAGTCTCTTTGAAGAGTTAAACAGTAAGACAACGAGTATACTGGCCTATAAATTTGCAGGTCATTTGCAACTAATAGACATTTAGAATTTAAACTACTGCTTATATCGTTAATAATTAATAAAAGTAATAAAAAAAAAAAAAACATTCTACTGTGAAATAGTCTGTCGTTTAACTTCATATCGGTTATACCGATCAATCGATACATTGTAACAATATAAAACTTTTCACTATATCAAAAGGGAAAAATATCGAGGTAGAAATACGGTCGTAAAAAATAATTATGCATATATATATTTGTATATATGCAGTGTATATAAGCTGAAAGTATTTATGAAGAGTAGCCGGTGAAGAAGGGGCGAGACACTTTTTGTGATTGCTAAATAAACGTACGCATTTATGTTTAGTTATGTATCGTGTGGGTGAACAACTGCCATGGGTATGTCATAGCCAAAAATGAAAACGAATTATTACGGACAGAAAAACTAATACTTCCAAGATGACAACTGTCGTTCCATTTTATCGAGTGCGTCCCGTCTATTTATTTAGTAATTCGGTTCGCGTAATAATTTTAAAATTAATGACCTTCAAATTTTCGGTATGGACAACAAAAGATTCTCTATTATTAGAATAAATTGTCCTCCTAAAGGAACTCGTTTTAACTCGATACGAATGAACTAATTCGGTCGATATTAAAAAACTGAACGATGTTATTATTCGTTATTCTTAAATTACGTTTTAACCATTTATAACGTATAATGTTCAATTTCTCCGAAATTAAAGGAACAATTTCCAAGACCATAAGTATTCGGAAATTGAGTAATTAACATCAAACTAAATAGAAATTAGAAATAATAGTTCGCTTAAGGCGTTTAAACTAATTAATAAAATTTAATTCTGTTTCTTCGCGTATGTAGACGTATTGATGGTATAGCGAACTGATCTGTCCTTCAAGAACTATTCGACGGAAAATTTTCCTATAGCCGTTGAAATCTTGAGAAATTTGAACGATTTGTATATATATATATATATATATATATATATATATATATATATATATATATATATATATATATATATATAATATATATATTATATATTATATATATATATATATATATATATATTATATATATTATATATATATTATATATATATATATATATATATATATATATATATATATATATATATATATATATATATATATATATATATATATATATATATATATATATATGATCGCAGACGCCCGTATAATATAATAATCGGGTCTTATTACGTTACTAGCAAAAGCACGACTTCGTAAAGACTGGCAAACTATTTCAAATACTGTGTTTGTTAACGTAGTTAAGATGTACAATTTAATTTTTTTTAAAACCTAAAATTCATATTACGTAGTCTATCATAGGAACATATTCTATTTAATGCTAATCCTAATGTTTTTACGCGTGAAGATGACCCAGTGTAGCTGTTTCTTCTTTTTCTATATCTACAACATATATCTAGTGTTAAATTTTGCGATTTATGTATTTCCTAGAACAATTGGTATCACTTCTCTAGAATTTACTTACTCGTTGTATCGCAACATAATCGTTATTTCCGTTAGTTTTATATGAACAATTTTCCAATCGAACCCTAATTACCAGTGGCGTAAAAAATTTTAGGCCTTTTTTTAAGTAAGAGGTTAGAAGTAAAAATTTAATACTCGATACATAAAAAATTATAGGTAAGAATTCGATACTCAATATGTTTAAACTATCAAATACGTTAGTTCTGCGAATGTGTAGATGGCGTTAGTAGACAATGTAAACGATTATTGTTTCCTATTTAATTTTTACATTAATTTCCAGTTTAAAAAAAGAATATAATGGCGATATGAAACACATCTAGACACGATTCTAAATAAGTATGATTAAATTTTTACATATAGGAGTGCAATTTTTTTTTTTTAATTTTTTTTATTTATGCACCCCATGACAAAAATATAAAATCGATGCATAAGGATTCGCTACGCTCGCCATAATCATTTAATACGTAATTATTTTATTAATTGCGTTAACTTTACATCGTTATTAAAAACTCGGTACAGATTAAAAAAAACATTTTTTTTTATTTTATTTTTTAAATAAAAGAACTTCGTGCCTCGGAGCACAGGGAAGAAGTGAAACTTACTATATTCGATACAGAGTTTTTTTTTTAATATTTACGCGTATATATATATATATATATATATATATATATATATATGTGTGTGTGTAATGAATAAGAATAATATGTGTATAAATCGACGCGCATAAAGCCACAAAACGTGGTTTGACAAATTGGTGTGCTGGTAGTGCGGTACATGAGAACGGGATATAAATATATATATACATATATATATATATATATATATATATATTTGTTTTGAGGGTAACTCCTCACATATAACACACCAATAGAAGTTTAACTCTAAAAATCTCCTTATTACGTTTTGTTTAGATAACCGCTCTTCTATCTTTTATCAAGTTATCACGTCTAAAGACGGTTAATTTTCCACGATTATGTATTATTCAATAATACACGAAGTTTATATAACTGAACTAAAATAACGGACGATGACGTGCGACGAAAATTAAACTTTTTAATACGACCGAAAAGGACGCTAAACTTTCCAGATAGTTTATAACATAAGCTGAACATCTCACCCCTCACCTCCGATTATACGATCAACTTATTCGGAACGAGTAAACTGAAATAGGTTGCTCAGCTGTAGACGAAGAGGCAGAGCTTAATCTGTCGCTTCGTTATAATGTTATTTCAGCTGGCAGAACCCTTAGTCCGGTTTAGCGTATGGCATCGCTGACGTATCGGCTTTATATTCGTAGATTTCGCTTGTGCTTTTTCTGTGTATTTTTTTTTTTAATGTCTAGTTATAAATTTTCGCTCGGGTTTCAATCTTTCCTTGAAACTTGTTGGATGGTCACCGGAGTACGATAGAAAATGTTAATCTAAAAGGCACGTGTTGGGCAATACACAGCGCTTGTCTAAATCACAAAGCTAACCGATTTAAATTACTATTCCGAAAGTTTTGGCTTAATTCCGAGTTTAAAAAGAACGCTTAAAACAGATGGCCCCCAACTATTTCAGATAGAATAAAAAACAAAATACCGGCGATTATTTCGGTAACTTATTCGGAGCGTAATTATTAAAATCATCATTTATTGTCGCGTGCGTATCGAAGGCAGGCTGCTACTTACATGTACATATTTTTGTTGGGGCGATTGTAATTTGGCGTTAGCCGTAGACAGATACACACACACATACCCGGGAGAACTGATTCTAGATACAATGCAGCCACGCATATTTCTGCAGTGCACTATATTATTACTAGCGTGCATACGGTGTTGTGCTTGGTGGTTTACCATTCCACGCGTTAGTATTCGGATTATTTAAATTTTTGTTTTCTGATGATGATAATTTTTGCGTCGTCGTTCCTATTCGAACTCCGTACCTACCGTATAGAAGTCTGGCCCGTAATAACGATAATAACAAAAGTAATAAAGAAAATGATTGTATTTATTTCAAAAATTCTAAAACCTCACATCTACAAATATCAACATCCGAAAATGAGATCTAAAATTTGGAGCAATGTTCAGTGTATCTTCAAAACGATTTGCGTTGCACGAACTCTACTTAGCATTTCGTTCTGAACAGAACAAACAACGTATAGTTTCTATTCGAGATTACGTACATTTTAAACCACCGACGACTTGACATTCGATACCTAAGCCTCTTTTATAAAATCTGACGCGAATTATATGCGCGATTCTATATAGAGGTACGAAATTTTGTATTTCTACTTCTAAAACGATTATATATATATATATATATATATATATATATATATGTAATTATTGTACAAACGTTTTATAAAATAAGTTGTCAATTTATAAAACAAATTAATAATAAAATGAACATTTTCGAATATTAACCGACTATGTGGAAAACTGTACGAAGGTTGAATTAATAACGCGATGATCAAACAAAATTATATAGGCATATAGTATTTATTGTTACAACTCGATCGAAGTGAAATTATTAAATTAAATATACGGATTTAAATTAATGCGGTAAAAATACAAAATAAAAAATAACAGTGTAAATTCGAAATGAAATAGGATCGTTTATTTATATACGATATTACACGTTTCAAAAAAAAAAGAAATAATAATAATAATAAAACTGAGCAGCCAATAAGGTAATAAACAGCCGACCCATAGACGTAACGCGAACAATTTAGAAGAAGAAGCTTTATTTCATTAAGATATATACATAACAAGGGGTTCATAAAGTTATGTATCTTATACCTTAACAGTTAACTTATATAGTATTACTAAATCTAGAAAATTAACGGGACAAATGTTAGGCTACAGGAAAAAACCCGAACAATTGAATTACAGGACAAGACGTACGAATGCATTTAACACGAATTCGCTTACATACACGGTCGTTTATTGCCCGTGGATTACAGCTGTCTGGAAATCCACTCGTTGTCTTATATCCAAATGCCGCGTGAATTCGATAATGTACGAGCTTTAATTAGTTGATTTCGTTTCAGATTAATTTTTTTAGTCCGCTAATGAAAAATTGTAGTGTTAATAGTTTAAAAAATCAAATTTTAGCGCTTTCTCCTTTGCCTTCTAAATAACACGTTATATTATCGGACGTGTTTTATCTCTTGAAGTGTTCCTTCAAACGCGATTTCTACTTCGTCGAAACTTGCATTAAATTAAAATTGATTTGTCGGTGGTCCATAATTCGTAAATATCAATTTATGTTGTTCGCGCGTATCTTTAATGTATTCATTAGCAATATTGATTTTTCATTGAGAGCTATTCGAGGGAAAACTTTCGTAATATTTCAATAGGTTTCGACTTAGACCTAGTGTAATACGTTATACCCAGGGAAGAACTAGCTGATGGCGATGAAAAAATGTTTTTAAATAATAAAACAAATAATTTAGAATTATCGATTTTTTTTTTAGTCGTATAAACCTTTATATTAATTTATTATCTAAATTCATTGTGTTTTGCATACATCGTGTATTTTGTCTGATTACTTAAATCAATAAAATATTTTATTAAGGTTCCCGTGAATTAACTTCTGTAGTAGTACATTTGGATATTTTGAATCAAATGTTAATACTGTATCATTAAACTTAGCAAAATAAACTCCATTAATTTCCACATTACACAAATCGTAAAAGTTTTCTCCTCTTGTTATCAAAAAATACATATTACACGGTAAAATATTATTCACAAGCGAGAAAGTAATATATGAGGAACGGACAAATTTATAAAGTAAAAATCAATACAACTGGCACTGTTTTTTTTTTTTTTTTTTGGGGGGGGGGTTCCCCAATTCCAGCAAGTGGATAGGGCAAATATATTTATGAAATATGTTTATAAAAGAGCAAGGAACTAGTGTGCATTACATCAGTTGTGTGTAATTGTTCCTTACCAAGTGTACTAAAAATCGAGTGGAAGGGGGATGAATAATCCGTCCGACGACGTGTGTGTGCAAGTAATTAAGTGTTCCTTAAATTTATATATATACCAGCTTAGAGAAAAATAATATACAAGTTTGTTACAAATGCACGTTTATAATAATATGGTACTAATGATTATTGCATAATTTTTTTTTAAAGTATATTAGGTAGAGGTAAACAATGCAAGACACAGTTTTATGACGTAGTTCAGAATTATCGGTATGACGTTTGAATTTGTTTTTATTTGACTTTCTATTTAAACATCTAGTGTGAATTTTCTTTACATTGCCTTTTCTACAAATGTTAAGAGGGTTTCCATATTATTTTTGTTTAGGATTAGAGATTGGTTGGGTTTAATTTGATAAGTATGTCTTAAGTCATTAAAGACAGAACACTTGTATATGAGGTGTTCGATATTGTCGACCTCATCACTACCACATATTGTGTACATTGTGGTGCACTAGACATTCGGAATCTATGGAGATATTCTCTAAATTTTTCCATGCCCAGAAAGAACGTGAGATGTGAGTTAATATTTAGTTTTTTCATTATTCCTCTGGCTTCAATATTAGGGAAAAAATTGGCACTGTACGATAAACCGTAATCAATACTAGAAATTTACAATATTACAAGATGAACTGTAATAAACAAATACATTCGTCTAATAAATACGCGCACGGTCTGTTTATTTCAATTAGGTAACGTTTAATTATTGCATGTTAGCTTAACTCCCACATGTATATAGCGGTGGTGGCTTGTGGTTAAAAGTCTAGCGGCTGCAATTACACCTTGCTCTCTTTTGAAAATACACTCGTGAATTTTTTTTGTTTCAAACAACATCATAAAGTAATATTAATAATATTAAAGTCAACAATGCGTAATACAAATACAAGAACCTTTTAAAACCATACTCAGAAAAACGAATTTTTTTTCCGCGCATCCGGTCGACTTATATAACAACGTTTGTCCATTAATAAATTTTAATGTGTCTTCTCCGAAATCACTGTAAAGTCTTGATGGATCAAATGCTTTATTTAATTTGCAATTGAATAAATGGTTTCCATCTTGCCTTTTACCACATTGATCATCTTCTACCAAACCCCATTTAAGTAGGTTGTGTTTCATTAAGAAGTGATTCTGCTGACAGGTTATTGTCATCCACATTTTAAGTTTTTCTACTTGGTCCGGATTCTTTAGTTCCTCCACTATTCTAACGAAGCTCAATCGGTTTTTGCCTTATCCTGTATAGCAATGTAATGGGTGGCGCTCATAAATTGTCTTCCATCTTTTCTTTTTCGCTACAACGTTTCTTCTAATTTCTCGTGGTATTATGCCAGCAAGTTCGTATAATTTAAATAGGAGCGTTGATCTTAAACAGCAAGTTACTGCTCTGCATGACTTATAAGCAACGTTAATTTTCTTCGCATGCATGGAACGGCTTCAAGCCGAACGTGCGTACTCTCCTACAGAGTAACAAAGAGACAAAGCCGATGTTTGCAGTAGATGCGGTTTAGTTCCCCATTTACTGCCAATCAATTTTCGAATCGAGTTCGATCTTTTCATCACTTTCATCTTTGTGGCTTCGCAGTTGCTTGAATGTCAATGATCTATCAAGTAAGACACCTTCAATTTTGTGTCACGAAAAATGCTTAGCTTGCGTTTTGCTTCGCCATTCCATCCGAAATTTTTCTATCTTTGTTACACCGTACACTGTTAATATAATTTTATTATGGACTCCCAGTCACAAAGGTTTTTCACCAAATGAATTAACTAGCAGACAAAAGAGCTATAGAAGCAGCGGCCACCACTCAACCAATCCATCAACTGCTATATACGAATCTGTTGCAATTTCTTCCAACTAATCACCTGAGAGCTACCCGCTCTTATCCTTTTTCTCATCTTTTTTTATTACACAGTAAAAATGAATCTATCTCGTCTTCGCACTAGTAACACTGCATTGACCGTGTGGCAACGTTATGAATAAAACACATTCACATTGTGCGCTCAATGCGTCTTAAATTTATAAATATACTGTTGCAAATTGCGGGTATCCGAACGATATTGTGTTACACAAATGATTGTAAGCTAATCTATCTTGTTTGCCTAATTTTAAATAAATAAATTGGTCTCCTATTTTTTTGAGTTATTCACTAATGCGCGCGTGCAAATATTCGTACTGCGAGAAAACAAAATTATTTTTCTTAATCCTCTATTCATTATGTCCTGTTATTCGTTATATATATATATATAAACAAAAACAAAAAGCAAAAATAAAAACAAATAAACGTTTTTCCTCGTTACCTGGGGAATTTCTTAGCTTTTAACGGATTAAAAAAGTTCCAACTTGTAATACCCGATATCGTTAATAGAGCGCGCACTCGCGCACATTTACCTATTCCCCGTACATTTTTTACACGTTCCTCTTCGTCCATTGAATATTCGGGTTCGCTTTTACCTTTAATTTACGCATGATATGTATAGGCGATTTCGAATCGTACCGTCCACTGTGTGAATTATTTCGCGAAACGTTAAAGTTTAAACAAGCCTTTACCTGCAGTATATACCGGCTTAAAAAAAAAATAATTTCCAATTTCCAGATTTTTATATAATTTAGATTTTAATCCGAACTAGAACGGTGGTAATATATATTATTAGTTCGCTAATTATATCGGGACGGTTTGTTCGAAAATTTTGCTGACGTTCTCGTTATCACCTAGATGTTTTTTTTTTTTATGCGGTGGCATACAACTGTCGATATTTCCTAGGGCGCGAGAGAATTTAAAAAACCGTCTTGTACTAGCGAGTGCTCATCTAGGAAATTCTTTAATAATTTTACGAGGAAAATTAACCGACAGTTCTGGCTTCAGAAGTTTCACATGTTCGCTAGTTAAGTTTGAACAAATTCGATCGAATTAAACGAAAATTTGGAACAAGCGCCAACACGTATTCGTGAATAAATATTCTATGACTACTACTATCACAGTGATCCAGATGTATATACACATAAACACGCATACACATATATATATATATTACAACCATCACCCGTTTACGTTCTGGACATAATCGTCTTCCGGCTCACATGTTTCGTATTGGGATTTCCAGTTCTCCATATTGTTCCCATCCAGCCGATTCACAAATTATCGCCGATGAAAACCACATCCTTTTCAATTGCAGTTTTCACACACCTGGCCAACTCGCACTCCTGAACTTAATATCCATCGGTTATCGTCCTCCTTTCTCTATCACTTCCTTAATTTTTTCTAATGACTTCCGTGTTTTCCTCCTTCTTTACAAATTCCTAACCAATTGTAACATCAATATATAATAACTATTTAAACACGTTAGTGGGTTGTGATTGCTCCTCAGCAGTGCCCCAAAAAAATATATATATATGTATTTTCACGAACTTTACTTCTCGCGGTGTGTATATAACTCTATCGTAATTTTCCTTGTTGCCTGCTCAATTACCTTATAGGATATCGATGACAAAGTACCAGCTGTGAATCCTGTCTAACTTATTATATATTATAGTGACAATGTTGTGTACGTATATATGCGCCAAAAAAACCTTTCATCAAATTTCTCGTTTCCATATTCGAAATTGCGAAAAAATTTAATGTTAAATTTTTCCCCAGTTGCTTACAAATTTTGTATTTTAGTAGAGTGATTTTTTAAAAATTATAACTTTTTTTTTGCTATTCTTGTTTTTTTTTCCGATTTTGACCAGCTATGGAAAAACAATGATCGTGAGATTTTTTTTCTTCTTCAATATTTTTTCATGTTGACGGCTTCTGCCCACACGGTTACTACCGGTATTCTTCTTCACGTTTTCGACAAAACCTTTAAATGCGTTGATTTCCTCTCGGAATTTATTTCTATTGATTACATCCTAACTTTTTATGTTCATTTCTGAGTATATCTGTACATCATTATCATCGTCATACTGTTCGTTGCCGAACGTTGTGATTGTCGTGCAAACACTATTTATATGTGACGCAGCTGCGCGAGCGATGATGTTAGACGGAGTGGGGTGCCACTGCCGTCTCCGTGATAATTAAAAATTATATAACGATGAAAAACTTTCTATCGCGTGTTGGTTTCCAACCCTCGACACCGTCGAGTTGACAGTCGAGCACTCTAGCAACTACGCCACCGCGACGATCATATTTGTTTTCTCTTCCTGTTTTGTTTTAATTTCCGGAATAAATTATAACGCAGTCCCCGTACTTATGATTAATTAATTTTTTGCCGAGTTATTATTTTATATAGAAAAATATTTGAACTTTTTTCAAATATTTTACTTAGTTTTCTCCCCCTATTTATATACGTACGTTTGCAATGGTGTGTATTCGCCCGTGCCCGGAAAGATGTTATGATGGTCTTGTATGTACCGCGTCATATAAAATGTTTGCTTCGTTCGACTAAACACATCTTACTGATTTGAGTTATAAAACTTAGAACAAGCGTTAACATTATTTGTAAATTATCGGGTACAATATGAGGTTCAACAGCTGAAATTCTACCAATATCCGGTTTATTTTTATCACGCCAGAATACTTTTCGCCAGTGTGTATGAACAATTCTCGTATGAGTAAAAAATTTATGATTAACTCAACGAAGTAGTGCGCCACAACTCGAAAAACGGTGTGTAGTACGCATCAAGTTCACGACGTCCGTTTCCCATTAACAGCTCCTCTCCCCTCATATTCGATTAATCGATTTTTTTTTAAAGAAGACTTCAACATAACTCAGGTAAAATAGGAACCTCTTGATTATAAAATTAATCAAATGAGCCGTCGTATACGGATTAAAATTCAGCAAATCTCCACGTACATTAATTGAACTTTTAATTCCTGAATAAAACATCGCTTTTGTCGACAATACTACAAATGATCTCCGATCATAAAACCTAGTACGAAAGAATGACGTCTCTTGTACAGAATTCGAAGTAGTAGATGTGGTAGAACGCTTACTGCAATAATTGGACATTTCCGAGTCGGCGAGATGCTGTTATGGTCATCTCAAGCGAACAATAAAATACATTTTTGAAAAATGTAGCTCGTTCTGAAAAAATGTTATTGCTTTTGATGTATGATGATTTCCTAAAAGTGCTCGATTTTTAGATCAAAGTTATACTTTGCTGAATACAATTTACACATTGTTATAAAAAAAAGTGAGACATTTAAGACGAATTGAAAAAAATAAAATTACTAGTATTATACTAAAATGTTTTTAGAAAACGATAACACTGATATATATATATATATATATATATATATATATATATATATATATATATATATATATATATATATATAGTTTATTTATTTATTTTTGAGCTGAATTCATGAATATTAAAAAAAATTAAAATGTAGCATACATATATAAATTATATCATGAAGTAATACAAGAATCAGTTACATTAATGCTGAAATACAATAAACCAGAGTAACCTGCGAAACTAGCTTCAGGCTACTAGTAGCAATTATGTATATATTAAATAATCCAAAAATGAAAACAGGAAACTGTTGTAATAACATAAATTTTCATTTAATTCAAGTACACAGTTAATCTTACACAACTGTCGCGGGTGATTATACTTACTGTACATATATATTATATGTTGATCGCTTCAACTTCATTGCATAATATATACGTGCATTAGATATGACATTAAATTAATTTTGAGAAAAGTGTTGTCTTTCTAGCACGTAAATTTCGTTTATGTCAAATTGCAACTCGACTACTATCCTAGACGACACGATCAATGTACCGTTATATCTTTTCTTTTTCTTTTTTTTTAATTTTTCTTGTGTTTTTTTCACTTTTTTGTTTTTATTATTCTCTAAAATACAATCCGTTAACTGAATCGACTGTACCTGTCACTTAGGTGATTTTTTTGTTTTCCGTTCCCGTTCTTTAGAAGTTTTTTCTTCTTATTTGTGACCTTTTCGTTTCTCTTTCAGTTTTTCTATCATCCATTTTCTCTTTGTTCGTTTTTTAAGTAACTTTTCTCACCACTAGTCGTCTTAACCCGAAGACCCTACCTTTTAACCGGACGTACTATATTATCGTTTTCGGTTATTTTTATCCTCATCTATCAAATAGCGGTTAAAAAAACTTTTTTTCTTTATTATAGATGTCTCACTTATGTTCAGATCAACACAGTCGACTGTAGTATAATGGATCGCTCGAATATTTTAAGTATACAACTTCGACAACAAAAATTTTTCCGAAATAAAGTACGTCCTTAAGACGGTAACTTTTTAAGTCACGCATTAGTTTTTTTTTATTTTTATTATTATTTTTTTTTTGAAAAATTATAAATTCAGATTGGTATTCGTGGCGTAACTTTAGCATTTCATTCGCCCGACCTGATTTCGAATTCAGTTGAGAAGAATTTTTACCTGATGTACCTCTTAGCCAATTCACCGTGTCCGTCCAATTGGTCATTTTTTTTTCTTTCCTTCATCTCTAGCGCTGACAATGCCGTCATCATCCAAATATTTTCTCTTGAGAATGAGCTTGATTAATAAGAACATACCCACTAGAGTGGTCCCGAATTTAATGTCTAGAAATGGTTACACCCCGTTCAGAGTGGGGTTTCTTCTTAATTTCTATTCGTATAAAGACTGATTACAACATCGTGCCCAGATTACGTGTCCATGTCAACGCTAGCGGTGACACTTCGTGAATATCACCGAAAGTACCGTTAAAAACTCGACTTGCGTATCCACGAACAATATGCTCAATGGTTTGTCGAGCGTATCCGCAATCACAGGTAGCGTAATTTTAAATTTACATCGCGTTGGCAACTCACTACATCGGCCATTTTCTTCAGTCCGAATGCGATTTAGTTGTACTCATTCTCTTCCGGTTAGATTAAAACCGTTCACCTTATCATCAGGGTATGTGACAAATTTTCGTTTGTCCGGATTTGATCGAGTCCATTTTTTTCGACACTTTTTCTTGCCATTGAAGTTCTTTATAATAAGGGCGTTTGCCATAATACACACTGATTTCCTTGACTTTAGCCCGGTTGCTTCAAATTCGGGTATAAATAGAGATACGAGTATAGATTGTTAGTTGCACTTACTTGCACTTAATACAGTTAGCTGAAGTAGCTGTAGTTACAACGGAAGAAGAAACTGAATCAAGAAATGACAGTAATAGAAGACAACGCTGCAAAAAGCAGTTACCGTTGCAGCAGAGCAGATGAGATCAGCAGGCAGTAAATGCCGCAGTAGTTGATTTTTAGCTATGCTTTCTATTCTCGCTTTCGACCTAGAACCCTCTATCTTGACCACCCACGACGAAGAAGATTTTCACAAAAATATCGTACGTCGAACGGTTTGAAAAAGTTGACAAATAAATCTTAAGTTCGGACTTGCTGGCACTCTACCTTGACCACCTACGAAGGAAACATGTCAAGTAATCCGAACTTTCTGAAAGACAAAATTACGCACCTATGCCCTACCTTTACCACCCACGAGAGGAAGCTGCCTAAAAGATTATTCCGAATAGTAAAAGTGTTAACTTTTCCAACTAAATTAGGAAATAGAATAGTCGTCTAGAAAGGAGTACGAAAATTGCGAGCGTTTCCGATAGTAAAATCGGTCATAGTTTACCAGGTAGAACACTCACATTTCAAACCAAGTTAGTTTGATCTATATTATTTATTACAAGATTTCTAATTCAACCCGCCTATAAAAAGTATAATTAAATTAAAATCGATTTTTATTGCTCGATAATTTGTCGTTGAATGAGTTATTAATTCGCATAAAATCGTTATATTCTCGTACGTAAAAAAATATAAACTAACGCACGCCTAATTATTATTCATTCGTAAATCGACGAAATATAAAAATAATTATTTCAATCTCGTATTATTAACGATTATATAAATTTAAATTTTCTCGCGTATAACTACTATTATTAAACTATTCATTTGTGCAAATTACGTCATAGTTTATTTTCACGGCTTATTAAAAAAAAAAAAAGATAAGAGAATATATTTAGACACAAAGTGAGAATAGAACATATATATATATATATATATATATATATATATATATATATATATATATATATATATATAATTAATATACCAGGATCCTAAGCGTATAATAACAAACTCCGTACATATCCGTCAAGTGAGCATTAGGGTTCACGTAATATTAAATTATTACTAGTTTTACAATATGAGACGCGTTCGGCTTTCTAAATAGGATACGACATTTTTGTTGTTGTTAAAAGATGGCCGTTTTGAATAATATCGAAAAATCTTCTGAAAGTACTTGTTCGAACAAACACGATTAAATTTTAGCAACCACGTGTTGTGCTTGTTTGTCCAAAGCCCAAGATATTTTCGACCTAATTATCTTCGGAATTTTACAACGGGGGTCGCCGTAGATAGTTTCGTAGCCACGGATTGGAGCGATTAAACATTATCCGATGGCTTAAAGAAGCGAATAGATTATTTACCCAGATTTACATTACAAATTCAATACGATTCCTATGGACAAACGTGAATAATAATAATAATAGTAATAATATGAGTATTAGCGATAATAATAATGAAATCCTAGTCGTAATCATTGCCATCAACGTCATTATCATCACAACGTTGTTTTTAGTTAAACCTTTTCTGGCGGGTTAGTTTTGCATTTTAGTTTTAGACCAAGTCAGCCGTTATTATTATGAAAATTAAAATTATCTAAATAGTAATTTAGGGAATACATTCACACGTTAATGATCCTTTAAAGTCAATTTTCTGACTACGTTACGCTTAAACAACTCCCAAAAAGGAAGATATATATATATATATATAAAACTTTAAATCTTTAATCTTCGAATAATTTAAATTTAAACACAAACAGACGAACCGGGATTGTGGTATACTCTACGAACTTATATTTTCGAATAGATAAATTATATATATATATACATATATATGTTTGTGCGTAGTTTTTAAAAATATATATACCAATATATGTTTTGTGTGTTCATGTGTGTGTTGTGTTCGTGTATAATGGATGATAAAATAGTAATGTCAGTTAAAACATATTTTTACAAACGGCTTAAATGCGCTAAGAAATAAATTTCTAATTAATTTTGACTTAAAAAAAATAAGAAATATAAAAATTAAAATAAGAAATAATTTAAAATTCTTTTGACTTATACATAATAGCGAGAAGAATAGTTTAGGCGTGACGATAACGATTTTCCTCGAATACGCATCATTTTTCGAGGGAAAAATAAAATTATCCAGTAAATTTTGGCAATTAAATTTCCGACAAACAATGATGACAGTTGGAAAAGCAACTGACCCTTTTTTTTAGGGTAGTAAAAAAAAACCGCTATTCGTAGAATTTACGTCTAAGTCACCGAAAGTTCGAAGAAAGCGTTGTTCGTAATTCCGGCTATCTTCTTTTACATTAATAAAAGACGGAGTTTGATCATAAGAAAGTCCCTGCACGGAAAGAGAAACCGAAGACGAAATTAATATGCAACAGCGTGTATGCCCGTGTTTATATTATATACGTATGTAGGTAATTACGAAATAATCCTGTAATCGCGAACGTGCGCTAGGTTAGAGAAAAGTAAAAACCGTAATGGTAAAAATTCAACGTGCCATCTTTAAAAGGGTATTGTTTTTCAAAGCTTAGGTTAAACTGGAAAAGCGGAGAAGAATTTTCATAATCTCATTTACATATTTACTACACTTCGTCTAAAAGTTGGTGTAAAGTTATTACTCGACAACACATATTTATCTCGTAATCATTTCTCCGTACCTGGCGCCATCTTTGAAACATTTAGACTGACGCTTTACGTTCATTATTGTCTGCCTCATCGCTGTTTAGGGTAGTTCGGTGAATTTTTAAATTTCGCGTACCTACCGGAATGTTCGCGTAAAATCTGTATTATCTCTTGTAATTAGGCCGGTGATAAAGCTACGTTCTTCTTGTTCGGATGAAACTTTATACAACTCGTTTGTATTCTCCGTCGAGAAAGTTGTTTACTAACTTCTTATAGAAGCCGCGTAATATCGTCGTGGGCAAGGAACGCGATAATCTTTATTAATAACACGCTCGTTTTCTATAATAAAACCAGGTGCAACCGACAACGTCCATAGTTGTGTAAACGCATTGCAAGGAAGACTCGTGTAATATGTAATTTATCATAGACACACGGTAAAAAGCAAATTTCGAAGAAACATACCGGTGAGTTAAAAAAAACTCGAAAGCTCGTTCGCGATGAAATATGAGGGGGAAATAACTGACGACGGTAAGTGGTAGGGTGGAAAAAAATCTGCTAGATTCTCCGCGAGACTATATGTGCGCGTATTTTAGCGGATAGATTATTTATTTTTTCGATTCGTATAAATTCTACTTTAATGATCTTAAAATATTTTTTTTTATTAATGAACAGTAACGGAACGACGTATATTTTATAATGATAATTTTAGAACTGGTCCAGTTACCATGTATCTATTTATTTTTGTTAGAATTCTAGTACCTACTATCATTTATAAGAGATTTATTCCTCCATTATGCAGTTATCTTAGCGAATTTTACTTAATTTTTAATAGTTACTCTAGCTACATATATATATATATATATATATATGTTCTTCTTGTCTATTGTAGCTAGAGAATACACTGTAGACTATCCGTTATTGCCTACTCTTTGTACCTACAGTTAGGACGTCAAATTCAAAGCTTAGTTGGCCGTAGAATAACTTTTTAGTGAATCTCTCTTTAGCAATTCTGATTATAAATACACGCTACCTTAAATAGTTTCTCTAGCTGTAAAATTGCATGATTTGACATCCGATCCTGCTAGTGAACGCCTAATATTCTATGCGGTACTTACGGTTGGAATGTTCCTAAGCATCGAATATTCTTTTTATATGAAGATCACGTTTTTGATGAGTAGGTCAACGTTGGTAGTTATGAGAGATTTATAAATTATTAATTTCATTTGAAAGGTATTATCTCTGTTTAAATAGATACGTCTACTCTGCCTGAGGCGTATTCAAAAAGATTTATTACTTTTTTGCATTTATTAGTATCTCTTGAGATATATATTCAGTATTTGTTCATTAAGAGATCACACAGCTTTAATGATCTGTCGAACACTGTGTAGCTCTCGTGTCTCTAGTAATTCACGCTTCATTCTGAATCCACGACGTACGATTGCAATGTGTATCATATGGCAGTGTTTTAACCTAGGATGCATCCGCATGCCCTTATAAATTGTTTTAAGCTCGAATTAGATGATTGTAATTACATTATCTAGGCTTTCACAAAATTTGTATTAGACGACTACTGATATCATTTGTACCTTTTAAACCACGTTAATATTGTTCAGACTTGTGTATTGTCACACGATCAATAAAATAAACATGTGAATGGGCGATATATATATATACATATACAACATGAGAATATATAGAAGTTTGGACAAACTCCTATTGCAATTGAAACGTGACTGCACTGATCAAATTTAAATTATTACTTTTCGTTATTAATTTATTTTTACCAAGTTTAATAAATTTCCTTGTATTTGCTTAAACTATCGCAATTTGTTTATATATATCGTTATGCAGTTATTTTCGCCGATTATGGAACTATTGATTAAATTTGACCAGTGCAGTTATTTGGTATCTATTCAAATTCCTATAATTTGCATTATATATATATATATATATATATATATATATATATATATATATATATATATATATATATATATATATATATATATATATATATATATATATATATATACATATATATACATTTATTAGAACTCTCAGAGTTAAGATGTTTTTCCTTAATTCGTGTAAAACTTATTTATCCCCTTACTTTAAAAATAATAAAATGGTTTTAATCAGTTGGTTCACAATTTCTTTTTGAAATGAAACTTCTATTTGCGCGTTATATATGGGGAGTTAACCGGCAAATCGAGCGAGCGGAAATAACTGACGGATATATATATGTGTGTGTATATATATTACGTGTATATATATATGTGTGTGTGTGTATATATATATACACACCAACACCAGCCATCAAACCACGTTTTGTTGCGTTAGGTGTGTCAACAATATAATGGTCGGGTATATATATGTATATATGTGTATATATGTATATATAAACACATATACATATATATATATATATATATATATATATATATATATATATATATATATATACATATTATGTATATATATCATGATCATCTGGTGCAACAGTCTGTGGACTGGTTCGCCCCTATGCTTGTCTTTTTCCACTCGTATCTTGGCTATTATTTTCATTTCCGAGTAACTGGAGAATCTGGAACCCCTCTTCAAGTTATCTATCCACCTTAATCGCGGTCTACGTCTTATTCGTTTTCCTGTGATATATCCTTCAATTGCATCTCGCAGCAATCCTCTATGTCGTAATACGTGCCCGGTCCAACATATTTGTTTTTTTATCTGGTTCAGTCGCCTTTCGTTGGTCTGTTTCAAAAATTCTTGGTTTGTTGTTTTCTCCGTACAGCTTACTTTCTCCATCCGCCTCCAGCACCACATTTAAAATTCTTCTATCCTATCTTCTTCTCGTTTTGTACACGTCCATGTTTCCGATACATAAAATGCTACTGGCCACACGCATGTTTTTATAACGCGTTTTCGCAGCTCTATGAGCATTGTTCTGTTAGTTATTTTTATTTTTTTTCAGCAGAGACTGTTTAGCTATGGCAAGTCGTTCCCGTATGTTTTAGGAGCTACGCCCATCTTCAGCAACGGTGCTTCCTAGGTACTTGAACCATGAAACCTGTTCTAGGTTTGTTCCGTCGGTTACCATATTCATTTGTTGCGATTTTATCTCTATTATTATTACTTTGGTCTTTTTAGTATTGATCTGTATTCCATACTTTTTTGCTGGTTCATTTATTTTAAATATCATTTTTTACAGCACATGTGGGCTATCTGCTAATAAGGCCAAATCTTTGATAGTTCGTACGTTTCGTCCTCCACATATAGCATGTACCTGAACTACCAACACCCATTTTTCACAACACGTTTTGTAGCGTTAGGTGTGCCGACTTACACACATAGGTAAGTTTATTCTTTTTATATATATATATGTGTGTGTGTGTGTGTGGTTATGTATAAACACGCGTAAAAATAAAAAAAAAAGCTCTGTAGGGCATTTAGTTCAAACGTCTTTAAATTTCACTTCTTTCCTGCGCTCCGAGCCCACAGAGGTTTTTTATTTTGTGTTTTTAATATTTAAAATATAGTTGTTAATACATCTTTAAGATAGCCGTCTACAAACGTAACTTTTTAAATAAGCTTAGTAAGTTGCACCATTTAAACAAACACCATTTCTGTTCATCATAAGCAAATTCTAAAACAACGTGTTTAATAACAAAAAAAATATACGCGTACTTTTAAATCCCTTAAAAGGATGTGAGCGACGTTCTTCGAAGACATCCGTTTCGTTTATTTTAGAACTTTTACGTTTCCCATACGTGTATATTTGTGCGTAGCAACGTATTGCTTTAACAACTTTTTATGTGTATTTCTTGACAAAACTGAAAATGTAAACGAATCTACCACAGCGGAGTCATTAATCAAACAGCATTACTTCTAATTCTCGTTTAGTTGGTTTTTCGTCGGAAACCAACCTAGAACACCGTGAAAAGTTTTCTACCGAAAAAGAAAATAAAAAAGTAACCACTCCAAACTAACGAAAATTATATTACTCTAGTCTAGTAATACGTTCTCATTCCCATCAACCCCTTCATTCTCTATTTACACGAGCCGTTAAAAACCGGCTATTCATAAACATAAATAATGAACCTTACATGCGTTTACATGTTTGCCGGACGTTCAATACTACCTTTAATGTAAATTTACATCGTATTATTTCGAATTGCGGATACATGTGGCATTAAAAAATTTTCCGTATAATTACGAACGATACAAAAATATTTTGGAATTGTATTCTTCTGGTGCGGAAACTAAGTTCTGATATGGCCAGAGAGGAAAGTAAATTTATTTATATTCAGAAACATACGTAACATAATCACACGCACATTATTACATTCATATCTCAACACACACACTCATATATATGCATATATATATATATATATATATATATATATATATATATAAACAAGAATGAAATGGAAAGGAAACATATTAAGACATTATAACTTATTAAAAGATATTATGGAAAGTAAAACACCCATTTCCATTTACAGACAGAAACGAAGCCCGAGACAGACATTGATGGACACAATCAAGAAAGAAGCAAACATCAAAAGTTACATTGAACTGAAAAGACTAACAATAGGACGTCAAAAAAAATGGTTTAATCGGATGATACGGAAGAACGAGTTCAAGAACTGATTCCTGCCTTTTTATAATTTAATAATAACAATCTAAGATTGGATAAACGTGTATGATGGAAAGGGCATATGTGTATGTCCGTGTGTGTTAAAATAAACGTTTATTGGTTAATATGGTGAAATCTTAAATTCTAAATAAGCCGTAATTTTAAAAAAAAATTCTATTAGGTTAACGGACGATGATCGTTTCCTCCCGTAAATTAGTAATAATACCCCCAGACTTAATATCAATTGTTGTTTCATGGTCGCGTCTATTGAAGTGAAACTTCTATTGGCGCGCAAAACGAATATATATATATATACATACACGCGCGCACACATATATATATACATATCATTGTCGTCGTCGTATTGTTCATTTCTCGTTAGGTGTGTCAACGAAATAATGGACGGTAATATATATATCTAATATGTAAATTTGTTACCAAACTCCTACGAAACGGCTTGACCGATTTGTATGAAATTTTGTGTGCATATCGGGTAGGTCTGAGAATAGGCCAACATCTATTTTTCATACACCTAAATGATATGGGTGACCGCCCCTAAATTATTTTTATTTTTTTTATGTTTTGACAAAAATTTTTATTTTTATTTTATTATGAATTTACATTGAAAAATACATACAACTTCAAAGTTTCACACTTTTACCATCAACCCCTGTTTTTTAATCGCGATTTTTGTTCCATCCTCAGATCCGCAATAAAGTTGCAAGGTGGCAATCGAATATAATATTTCATGTATATTCTACAATTTTTAATTATATTTTTTTCTCGATTTAAATTAATCTTCAACCCTCACCGGTCTATAACTGATCAACTACTGATTGATCAATTATCCCCGGTAGGTGTCTACTGTTGTCATCTCAAACATTACGGAGTATGGATGAGAACGAAGCCGGCCTCTTTTCTCTCACTCTCTACACAGTTTTCGTTCGTTTTCTCTTCGGTTTTATTTGTGTCTTGATCGTAACAGTGACTGGTATACGTCGTACGTGTTTTATTATTGTGAAAGATAAGTCAAATAATAAGCAATTGCGATTTTTTCATAATTCACTCTTTTAACGATAATCCGCGGACGATTCAAAATCCGGTAAGATAGTTTGAGCCACAGTTATGCGCCCTTGAAATACGCGTCTAATGATAGTACAGTTGTATTTTTGTAATAAATATTCTTCCAGAAAATTAGGGTTAAAGGGTTTAGGAGTCTTGGCCCGTTTTTAAGGGCCCTCTGATAGATAGCGTGTTCGGATTGACGTCAGACGAAAGTAAACGTGGAGATTTAAATAGTTTATCAAACTTAACCGGTAACGAGAAATCGCAAGTTTAAAAATTTCTCGGTCGATTTTTGATCGGCCGATTCTACAATGGTTTTACCATTTTGAACATACACTAGACATTATGTTATATATATATATATATATATATATATATATATATATATATATATATATATATATATATATATATATATATATTAAATATATTGACTTATTAGCTGAATTAAATATAATTTTTTATTAAGTTCAATAAATCCACAAAAACTAAACAGTGTCGTCATATCGTTTAAATTTATTTACAAATTTGTTTTTTCATTTTTTATATAATTCCTAATTCTCCAACAGTATTTGTTTTTTATTTAATTCAGCTAATAATTTAATACGTTTATTAAGTCTTGGGCGATACGAAGTTTAGTATATATATATATATATTCCATGTACCGTACTACCAAACACCCGCCTATCAAACCACGTCTTGTTGGGTTAGGTGTGTCAATGAAATAACGGACGGATGTATGTGTGTGTATATATATATATACCGTTCGCATGAACCGCACTACCAACATCCTTGTTTCAAATCACGTTTTGTAGTGTTAGGGCCCCTTCACGTTATCCGTTTTATTTCAGACATGGGAAAAAAACGTGATCGTAAAAAACCGTGAAGATGTAGCCATTCACATAGATTAAAAACCGTGTCTTTTATAGAGAAACTTCCTCGTATGCACGTGCAAAATTCATTATATTTGAATTATTTCGCGTGTGACTTACGTTCGTATTAAGTATTATTTTAGTGGAGTCCGGAAAAAAGGAAATTAATTTGTCTACATTTATGGCGTGTCGGCGAAAACAGCAAAAAAAGAAAATAATCAGAAGATTCGGAGTACAGCCGTTATTAACAGAAAGACCGTCGCATTCGATAGATTATTTCAGAAATTACACCCAGAGGAAAAGTTTTTGAATTATTTTCGGATGTCTGTAAGTACTTAATTATTGAGCCGTTGACGCTTTATTAAAGAAGAAAACAAAAATGGTAACACATATATATATCACCGACAGAAATGTTTGCTGTGCCTTTAAGGTAAGCATCATATATATATATAATTTAATATAATACAGACAAACTTTATACTCATCCAATGTTTCATCCCATATAACCGGATGATTTTCAAGTAATGAAATTAAACGTTCTGGATCAATGTTATCAGACATGTTTTATATAGATGTAGAAACGCTGGACAGAAAAAAATCGTGTAACATGAAGGCGCTCATTTAAAACACCGTGTCTCGACCTTCAACACGATTTTTTCCCGTGTACAAATCGTGCAACTACCGAGACAGTTTCTTTTTGTAGTCTACGATTTATTTACCGCGCACGATTTTTAGTGACAACGGGAGGAAACCGTGCAGCGTGAACGCTACCCATTGCATTCCATGTATTTAGCGCTGTCACGGTTTTTTTACGATCACGTTTTTTTCCCGTGTCTGAAATAAACCGGATAACGTGAAGAGGCCCTTAGGCGTGCCGATTAATATGCGTAGGTAGGTTTATTCTTTCATATATATATATATATATATATATATATATATATGTGTGTGTGTGTGTGTGTTTATGTACAGCCGCGTAAAAATGAAAAAAAAACCTCTGTATCGAATTTAGTTACAACGTCTTTAAGTTTCACATGTTCCCTGCGCTCCGAGGCATAGAAGTTTTTTTTTATGTATCATCGTCTACATAAATCGAAGTCGGTCCCTGTCGATATTTGCAATTCGTGCTTATCGCCAATCTTTACTATTACTTTTGTACTTCACGTTCTTATCTCGTATTCTATTCCAAATTTATATTAGATATCATATAAGAGCATGCATATTTGCAATATTTAAATTTGGTCTTCATTTTATTAATTTCTTTAATATATATTGTTTCAACATCCTATCTATTTATTCATCGATGTGGGTACCTGTCATTTTATAAATTTATCTAATTATCTATCAATCTGTGTACCTCTCATTCTATAAATTTATCTATTTATCCAGTGATCTACCTCACTCTCAGTCTATCTCTATCTTACAACCAATATCTCTTTCTCTTATATATATATATATATATATATATATATATATATCCATTTATCTATTTATCTAATAATTCATCTCTGTTTTTCTGTCAATATCTCTCTCTTTTATATATATATATATATATATATATATATATATATATAAATTATATGTACATAATCCATGTCTTACTGATTTCTATTTTTTGTGTTGTGCATTCATTTTAAAATCTTATTTGTCAAGAAATAAGTAAATGTTTTTAAAATATAATAAATCTTTATTTTAAGGGGGCGCTATTTAACAATATATTGAATTTACGGGCAGCAGTAAATAAACTTAAATTGTAATTTGAAAAATAAAGAAAGAATGCCGAATCTTATCTGAGGGTTTATTTTGTTTTACGTGACGCGTGGGAAAAGTTAACATCTGTTTCCCGAGTATATTAGGCGTACCCGTATTGTGCTATTATTATTACTTATATATATATATATATATATATATATATATATATATATATATAATATATGTGTGTGTGTTCGTACGTATATATTTCTTGTGTAATATATTAAATCTTCAATAAACTTTTTTTTTTATATATAGGATGGTACTATTTGTGCGTTGAACGAATGTTTGTTACTTTAGTAAGATAAAGAACCCCTGACTTTTATTATCGTTTTGTAAAGTACCTTTCGTAAAATATCTGCTCCACTTCTTGTTTTCTATCAAAAATTTTGGTGTATTATATCGATCGATTAAAATAATTATAAAGATCAATGAAATATCTAATTGATCGAAATTAATCGTCTCGTTTTAGATTACTTTTATCATTAATCATTTAATAGGCTCGTTGTAATTTGTCAGACGTGTAAATGCGAAATAACTCTTTCACCTTCTCTACGTGATTTGTGTGGAAAATCGAAAAATAAATTTTATTTAATTAAGTACACAACTCTCAATTCGAACGTAAGCCGCGATTATTTATTTAATTATTTAGATAATCGTCGTCAATTCGGAATGTTTGAGGTCGATCTAAAACTCAGAAATATGTACTGGCTCCTTCTAGGATATAGATCTGAGCTATCCTTAGAGAACAGGATGGTTCTTTACAAAACCGTATGAACACCAGGTTTTACATATAATGTCGCGCTTAATTCTGTGGATGTTCGAAAAAATCTAACATCAATATGCTATAAAGATTTCAGAATAAAACGTTATAATTTACCGGATGCCATGGTTTGTTAGTTACGACGCAATACGTACAGATCTCAAAATGGACACGGTTCAAGAGACGATCGGCAAACTGGCTACGAATCACGTCTATCAGGTCACGAAAATAAATTGATTTCAGAACTAGAGCGTGCTCCGGTGACAAAAACGCTGAAAAGCATGAAACGAGTGAACCTTACTCAAATAAATTAGTAGTAAACTCATCATTGTATGAAAATAATAAGAAGTACACAGGATGTAACTTCCACATATGCGAAAATATTGAACCATTAACTATGGCTAACAACTCTATATATATATATATATATATATATATATATATATATATATATATATATATACACTTTGTATATGGCTATTGTTAAACCTATTTAGATTTATAGAATACATTGGGGTTATACTAGCATTTAAACATTGCACTTCGTATATCGATTTGAACGCAATAATGACATACACCCAGACTTAAAAATTCCAATGATCATCGATGAAATTACTAGGTTTGCTTGCAAACACGTGAAAAAAGCTCGGAAAGGCCCACTAATACTGATACCGTTCCTGGACAATTCTGTGAATTTAAAGACGACTTCAACGTGCCGAAAGCTATATGATTTAGTGGAGTAAAGTAACAGTCAATTCATTGGAAGTGTAACTCTTCACACATGCTGTCAACTACGACATCGTTATTGTCAAACATAATCTTCACAATAGTTTTAATGAGAAAAAAAATATATATATATATATGTATTATACATCTGCATTTCCTCTCTTTCGCGTCACGGTGCCCGTAATTATGGACATATCGGTGTCCTTAATTATGGACATATTATATAACTTTAGATACAGGTTGGTCATAGAGAGGTCGGGTAAAGTTCACTTTATGTGTATGTACGCCACCAATTCACGTACCAAATATCAGGTGTTTATTTTAAAAATTTGTATCGAGCGTGGCTGAAAAGGTTAATTGAAATTGATAATTTATGTATTATAAGTAATATTGCGAAGATTAGGGAAAATCTTAAAAATAAGTCACAAATGAAAAATGATGTAAGTAGCTTTTAAAAAATAAAAAAGAATTTAACTTAGACGTAAAATTAATAAACTTGAAAAGGTACAAGAATAAAACTATCCCAGAAATATATCTTCGACCAAAGTTTCTAAGTATATGAAGTGAAAACTATAGTCGCTTGTTCTCGTGTTCGATGGTTTTCGAAATGTCAAATTCTGTTATTAAAAGGACAAGCGGTTATTCACGCTTCTGGAGCTGATGAATTTTTAGGCACGGTGAAAATGTTGAAGTATCGTCATCTTTACACTATTGTCCTTGAATTTATACCAACGAGACGACGATGTAAAAATAAAACTGAACGTAGTATTAGGCGTTAAACTTTTTTTTTGGACTGACGGATAGTAAATTAAATTTCTTATCGCAGACGAGAATGGACCCAAATTATAATAATAACCAAAACATCGTTCGGGTAATATCGTTTCCGGAAAGGAATTTCAGCCTACGTTATAATTATCTTGTATCTTTCATTCGTTATTTCTCTGTAACTCTGCTTTTCATCTGATGACACGTTAAAAACGTGCCCGACGTTTTTAAAATTCCCCTTATACGAGCCTATACTTCTGTTTGGCGACTTCAATGCTCACAGTCCATTATGGAGTGGAAGGTATACAAATGCAAGAGGCAAACTACTAGAAAAAATCATCGATAAGTAAAATCTCATACTTCTAAATACCGAACCCACTCATTACAATTTCAGCTATAAATCATGGTTCACATTGGATCTAATTCTTGCTTCACCATCTTTGGCTAACTCCAGACAAGTTTATTATCACTCGGACTTGACTGGTAGAGTGATCACTAAATAATCATAATAACGGGGCTAATAAAACACCTAAGAAATACACCCAAACCCAAATTGGACCGTAACACTAGAGAAAAACAAACTGGGACAAGTATACGCAGCTGTATGCTAACGTTGATCCTGCAACGTTCGCACCCGATTTACAAACCTTTACTGCGCAGTTAGTGGATCTTGCAGATCAGTGCACTAACCAGAGTTCTAGCAATCACCACGGCTGGAAATGCGTACCATGGTGGTCTGAAAGCTGCGCAACTGTTATCAAAAATAGACGTAAGGCCCAATTAAAATCACATCCCAATCAGGAGAATCATATTACCCACCGCAAACTCCATGCAAAAGCCAGATATATACTAAAACAAGCAAAAAAGTACTCTTGGCAGTACCAAAACATCACCCTCAATAATATGGAATAAGATCAACTCGATAGAGAAAAACATCAGGCACCTTCTATTATCGTTTCTAACAATTCGTAAATTGACGATCCGGAAAGTATAGCAACAGCTTTTATTAATCATTTCTCCGTAGTTTCGACCCGCGTCTCATCCAAATCCCCTCCTCCTTTGACTACAACAATGGAGACCGATTCGCATCAGCAAATCGATAAATTATTAACACTCGAAGAACTTAATTCGAGCGTCCGTACGATAAACTCCTCTGCCGCTGGACATGATAAGTTTCACGCCAATATGCTCAAATATGCCCCCAAAGTATTATAACTCATCTAAATTTGCTTGTCCACAATAAAATTACAAACATGCTCCATAATCTTGGACATAAATCTACCTCCACTCTGCAAAACTAACCAACTGCCTATTCCTACTTCGATTACCGTTACCATAATCTTTGACACGTCTTTCGTAAACTACTTCTTATTGCATCAATCCACTATCTAGGACTCGTTCCAAAATCTACTAAAAACGTATGGTGGCCATTATACACGGATGGAGCCAAAAAAGGAAATTCCGCTGGTTGCGCTGTCATATACAAACATAGGGAAATCCGATGTCCACTTCCATCCACATTCTCTGTACTGTCCTGCGCAATTGTTATTACAGAATCGGAGCTAAAGCATGACATATTAATTTGCACAGATTTTCTTATTTCAGTTAGAGACATACAGAATAGACACGAACATCAGCATCCGTTTGCGAAAACTATACTAGAAAAATAACGTAACTATTATTAGCCGTTATTCGTTTGTATATTTACATTTGCTTTAAACGTCGTTAAATCGAAATTTAAATTGAAACGAAACAAAAAAACGAAAATATATTTAAAAAAAAATAAATAAAAAAAATAAAATCACTAAAATTTTTTCTTTATGAAAAATCACAAAGCTTTTCGACGGTTAGCCTATTGTCAACTGAATATATTAAAAAAAAAAATTGAAAATCTAAAATGAAAATTATTAATTTAGGTAACAATTCACAAAAATCGTCAAAGTGAAATTTAATCGTTTAAGTAAAAAAAAAAAATTGTGAGAGTATAATCCAAAATATTTATCAAGAAAAAGACATATCAGATTATTTTATTAATATTGTTTATTCACTTAGCCGATTTTTGTACAAATTGTTTTATCTAAATTAATATTTTCCATTTTATATTATTTTATATTCATTCGATAATGGCGCCTAAGAAGAAAAGTTTTACAATAAAGAAAAAATTTTATCGATGTTAACTGCTTTCTTTGTTTACTTTTTAAAAAGGTCGCTATTAAAAAAAAAATTCAAATTACGAACGAAAATAAATTGTTCCTCCGTGTGTATTTTTATAATTCGTTTTAATCTAATTTATTCTTACAGCTTTCGTATTTGTTTATAATGAAATTTTCTTTAAATCGACGAAAAAAACGAACGCTTCAACATCATTATGTAAATTTCATTAGACTTTTAGGCGATGACTAGACTTTTACGAGACTAAAAGATATTATAACGTTCGTCAGTGAATAAATTTCAATTTTTCTGGGCACAATTGAATAATAATACCGGTGAACAGTATTACTCGTCATAACGCGTTTTAAGGTTTGTTCGATACATCCGCATTGTTATTACAAGATCAAATTAAAAACACCGTGCTCTCTATCGGACGAAATGTTGCGCAACTGATGTTGAAAGAAGTCGACGAATGTTCAGAAAAAAAACAAAAAACGATATTTTATAAATGTTGGCGAAAGCCTATAAAATGACGTTCGAAATTTCGGAATAGCTTCGTGACGTGTACGAGAAAGCTACGGAAAACGTTAGCAGAAGAAAAATTTTTATAAATGACTTTTATAAAGAATCAATAAAATAAGCCGGTAAAATGAACAGAACCGCTATCGGGTGTGAAAACACTAATCGTAAACGATGAAGTGAGTTTACGCAAATGTCACTATGATAGATTGAAGAGTAGTGACGAACTATTTGTTCTGGAATAATCTCGTAAAACTAGTTTATTCCAAACAAATGAACGATAATAATCACTAACTCACGAAAAACTGCGATTCCTTTACTCGATAATCACACCGACTGAAAACGATTAAATGTTTCTATACATTTATATCGACGTTTCTTTGCGCTATTTATAATTACAAATATATATATATATTTATATTTAAAATATTTTGAGAGATTCGGAAGCTGATTTAAATTCTTGTCAATTACGTCTTGTAAAAATTTGTACGTAGTTGTTGTAATATCGTGTTAACCGAATTCAGAGTCAACGAATAGATAGAAAAAATCACTACGTCGATACAGCAAAGCTTACTTTAGTATATCGGCAAAATGATTTAGCGCGATTGAGTTATGTGGTGCAGCACCACAGTAAACGTGGAGAATCATCATCTGCTGCCTTTTCACTATATATACGCAAATGTATGTACGAGTATACATATATATATATATTATATATTGGTAAACAGATAGAAAGATGGATGGACAGATAAATAGTTAAATAGGTGTATAATATGATCAAGCTACTGCTGGTTATAGGCATTTTTCAAACTTTTCCAACGACTCCTATCTTGTGCAGCTCGGATCCAATTGATTCCTGTCTATTTAACATCATCTCGCCACATAGACACAGGCCTACCTCGTACACGTTGCCTGCCAGTTGGCACCGCTTCGTTAATTTTTCATTCTCTTGTTTTGTCAAATATCTGGTCTATTTCCATTTTAGCCTGAATTCCGTCTGTTCCCTAATCCACGTAACTGTCTTGCGATCTTCGAGCCTGCGCAGAGTTGAGTTAGTGAGTTAATTAATTACTAACCTTGATTTAGCACAGCACTGAGTCTTCTATGAGTTATAAACCTTGACGCTGCTGCATTGATAACACATAACTTATTTTATAATCGAGGCAATAGCGCATCATTATTTATCTCTAGTAAGTGAAGAATCATTAAAAAGAGCTAGTTCAATAGCGAGCGATTTCGATCTAATCTTAGATTTTGTGCGTCTACTGCGAAGAGATAAGTATAAACTTCGATATTGCTCAGCGTGCAATTAGACCGATTTTAACTCGTGACGCGACTCCAGAAAATGGCTGCCGACTGGTGCGGGAAAATATGACTACATTTTGCAACCGACACGGCTAACAAGAAGAAGTATGTCGCGAGAAATGAGATGATAACATTATTTTTCTAACCCAAAATAAAAACGTATAAAAATTATACACGCTTAAACATTTTGTATATGAAAAAATATATTCGTCGAAATTTTAAATTATTAACAGTAAAATCAAACATCGGAATGGTGTTTCATCGTTCTAATGATGTTGATTTAAAAACAACATTTACCAAAATACATTGGATACAAACTTACTATTGAAAATTAAGTCGAGCAAGTATCTGTTGTGATAAATAGGAAATAAATGCAAAAAAAAAATTCTAGTTATATTTATTTATATTTACAAAACAACGATGTCGGTAAATTTAATACAAGTATAAACAAATTTTTGATATTCAATTATCATGTACTGAAAGAAACGTACAACAAACGATTTAACGATGCAATTAAATTTATATGTATATAAAAAAATTGGTAGAAAATACCGCAGATATATACGTGGCAGAAATAACTATAGTTCACATCTACGAGAAGATGAAACGAATTATATTGTAGGTGTATACATGCGTGACAGAGTTGAAAAACTACATCTAACGTTTACAGAAAGACAATTATTTCTTTAAACAAAGAAAAATGAAGAATTAAAAAAAAAACGAAATCGATAATATTAGCCGAAATTGTAAAATTTTACAATATGGAAGAATGTTATAAAAATAAAATAAAATAAAACTACCAGAGCGAATAATAAAACAACGACATAAAAATAATTTATTAAATACGATGGCAAACTTTAGATGTAAAATTAATTTCAAAAAGTCAATTATATAAATTTCATAATTTTTTTATATTAGACTTAAGGGTTGGGATTTTTTTTCACTAATTAGTGTACGTTGTTATGTAAGGATTATGTATATTGTTAATCAGTCGATCGTGTGTAATTTACCACATTCACCTTCAGATTAGCTTACAACTAAATCTGTCATTTTGCATTGCTATATTATACGTCTAGATTAAGTATTTTCTTAAATTTTATTTTTATATATCATTTTTTCTTTATATATATTTTTATTTATGTCCACTTGAAAAGGGCTTAATAGCCGAATAGGTTTTGTGGTCTTTTAACATAAAATTTAGTGACGTTAACTACATTTTTTATTATTTTTCAAAAATCGCTACATTCCACACACCAGTTCGAATTAATTAAATTGAATTAAATTTTACATTGTTTTCCCAACTTAAAAATCTGTCACTCTTTGTGGGTATGTTACAACATCAATGTAGATAGAATTTAAAAAAAAAAAAATGTAAAATCCCACAATTTAATGATTTGATTTTAAACAAGTATAGGAATCATATCGAAATTTGCAATTTTTATTGGCGAATCAAAGCTCAGACAAAACAATGTTTCTGCTGTTTGTAATAGACCAGTTATCTCATTCCTTTGCTTTACCTAAACAGTACTGCGTATTTGCTATACCTAAACAGTACAGCGTATTTGCTATGGAGCTACTTGGGATTAAGGAAACGATAAATTTTATGGGAATTCAAATATATCCTGACTGACTGCGATTATATAATTTGCAAATGCTACTTGAAAACAGTGATATAATTAACCAGCTCCATTTTAGTTAATTTTTGTGCATCTTGATTAAGTATTTTCTTACATTTTATTTTATAATTATTATTGTTTTTTAGGTTAATAGATTGGAAAAAATAAAACAATAGGCATGTAAATATGTAAGCAACAACGTTTAATGTAAAATACTAAATAACCGCCGACTTAAAAATAGTTATTTTGAAAAATATCAACTATTTTTGTTTTAAACTATATTTATGTATTACATGTATAAGATGTGTTTGCTTTACACATAAATTACATATTGTCATCTTATATTCATTGTTAATAATTTATGAAACATGTTAAAAATTAGTTGATATTTAAATATCTCAACAAAATATGAAATGGATGTTAAATAATGAAATGCGTTTAATACATTAGTATCTATATTTTAAATAATAATCGTATGCTAAGAACCTGACCTCATAGAAAAAATCAGAAAAATTGATTGTGTATTGTTCCACTATTTCTGCAAATTACCATATACAATTTGTTAAATCAAGAGTTCAGTTAACATTTTATTTTACATTAGTGATATTGAAAGAACTGAAACCCACAAATACAAGAACAGAACAAGGAGAAAAGAGATTAAGAACAGAACAAGGTGTGTACTTGTTAAATGTAAATCAATGAATTAAGTATTTATACGTAAGTGGAAATTACGTGTCCGTAATGAGTAGTGTTACATCTTATACCTGAACTATATATAATAAGATTATTAACAAGAATTAAAAGTTAAGAATGAATGAAAACATTTAAATTTCAGTAAAAAGGTAACAAAAAAACTTGTTAACACCACATACATATAAAAGTTGCGCGGATAAAGAATTTACATAAGATTGATTTGTAATTTATTCTTAGTTGAGATTGTTTATTTAATAGAGTAAATAGGAAAAACATATTTGTTTTATATTGTAATAACTTATACGACCTTCAAAATTAATTCTTTTGTTAAAGATTACGCCTAAATATTTAAATTCATTTTTTCAACTTATAATAGAATTAACCTACATAATTCCGCGGATAACTAAAGGTCTTCTTCTCGAGAATATTGTTTTCCATTTGTTTAGGAAAATCTTAAATTTGGTAAAGGTCTTTTGAAGCCGATTCGTTACGGCACTGATTCTCTGAGACGACGTGTACAGAGCGATATTTAGAGTATCATATTCACATCTATATAAAATGAATAAAAATGTGTCATATATACTATTCTGAGGTACACATGCAGGAATAGTTTTAACGGAACATTAATTTTAACACGAAAGTTACGGTGATCTAAATAGCTTTTGACAAGCAGTATTAATGCAGGATCGAAGTTTATCGGGGTCATTTTGTAAACGATTTTCGTCGACCGAAAACTTGATAACAAACAGGCTAAGCAACGCTTTCTAGGAAAGTCAACACGAGGTGGCTCGCCATCACTTTCATCGGATTTTATTTATTCCCAGCAATCCACTAGTGATTTATCTAGAAAATATGTGAATATTGGCTAGATTACCGGAAGAAGTTGTTATCGCCGATAGAATTCAAATGCGAGTACGCGTCAAATACCGTGTATGTGAATTAAAGATTTATTCGTATTATCGATACGGCGTTTAAAAAATACCCGATGTGTTCGATTATTAAGAGTTTAAATGATGTTAAATTTTAAAGTCGAAGCTTTGTAGTATTAGAAATTATAGAGAAAAAGATTTCCATTTTCAAACGAGTTTTTTTTTTTCAATTTATTAATATTTGATTTTAAATTTATTCAAACGAGAAACAATGACGATTAACTTATTTTGGATAGTATCAGTTCGATATAGTTACAAATAAATAAATAACAGCTAGAAGACATTCATTTCCCCTAATGAACACAATAACTATACCATCTTCCAATGTGCCGGCGGTCTGATTAAAGTCCTCAAATAGAACTTACGACTTGTGACGTTAGTTTAATCAGAAAGTTATGATTATTCGACAATGTTCTTCAATCAACACATTATGTAATTAAGAAATATCGTTTGTACATATTTTATTAAAATTATTAATAAAGTAATATACAATTTTATTATTATTTTTTTTTTTGCAAAAAATCGAGATCATTATTGTTCGTAAATTTTTTTTACGTACTCATATCACCATCACACTTCACGATCTTATAGTAAGCTCAATTCTATGCACGCTCCTATCTTTCATCGCGTGGCATAATTCTTCGACCACACACACACCATGTATTTTTTTGGCTATTTTACCGACATTTTTAATTAATCCGATAAAACTATGAACGATGTATTATCCGTCGTTTTATTTCTTACACGAAATGTTACAAACACTTTATTATCGTTAACCGTTTTAGTGACACATCAATTTTGACATGAAATTATAAATTTCGGTTATTATTATATCGTTTACGATCATGATCCAACCTGCGACCAATATATGAAAAATTTTAAAATTTCTTCATCCATATCGGAATGTAATTTATCTGCATCAAAGCTAGCAAATAGGTCGCGCTTGCATAAATGTTTGTTATTCTGCATCAATATTCGCAACGATTTGCATTTATCCATTTGTTGAAACTCGAGTCGTGCTTTCCATTTCTTATCCTGTTTTGCGCCATAAAGTAAAATTGAAATCGTTTCCTATTGGAAGAGATTCCGTTACGTTACTAGCGCTTCGAGTTTTAGTCACTATGCTGAGTTTTCCAGCTCTTCTACTGTTCCAAAACGGCTAGTCCGATTTTAATCTTCCGTTAGCAAGTCCACATGTATAATAACGTAGTGAATTTCGTTCAGAGTTTATGTTTTCGCTGTGCTTGCATAAATGTTCCTTATTCTGCAACAATAATCGCAACGATTTGCATTTATCCATTTGTTGAAACTCGAGTCGTGCTTTCCATTTCTTATTCTGTTTTGCGCCATAAAGTAAAGTTGAAATCGGTTCCTATTGGAAGAGATTCCGTTACGTTACTAGCGCTTCGAGTTATAGTCACTGTATGTTAACGAAGAATAGACAATTGTTGTGTGTTTATCGCGTTATTTGTTACTCCTGTATTTTGTATCGTATCGTAATAAATAATAATTCGTCGAGAATAATAACACGTGCGTGTAGTTGATTGCGGTTACACACATGCATACGCGCGTCCTCGTGCGATGCCGATTCACCGTTCCCCGACGGGGCCTCGCTTATCTAGATCGGATAAGATCGACACTCCTTCAACCAGTACCGGATTTATCACGGATAATTCTAGTCCGATAAATGATAACGTTACTTTTACGGAACATATCATCGATGATCGTATTACTATAAACAGCGCGGGTAGTAATAGCGAAGAAGAGATGCAGTGGCAAACGCAAAACGTCAAAGGTAAGAGTACGCCGAGAAAACGTAAAAGGTTTCCTAATTTTTCGATAGATGTGAAAAATAAATTTAAACCGTTAGAAGTTGACGAAGAAACTATCGTAAATACTGTTCATAATACTAGTTTAGTAAGTCAGATGCCGCCATTCGTTTTTCATGGTCCCTTGCCAAATCATAGGGAACAATTTAATCAGATTAAATCAAAATTAAAGAATGATTTTCAAATTAAATATAAACATAATAAATATTATATCTATACTTTAGGTCTAGACGATTATAAAAAGGTGCACCAGTTGCTAATTAGTTCTAACATTAAATTTTATACACATACTCCCAAAGATCTTAAGCCTGTTAAATTCGTTTTACGAGGTCTTCCTGGTAGCATCCCGAATGATGAAATTGTTCAACAGATATTGGAAACCATTCCTATACTAAGTGTACAGCAAACGTATAAAACCACTCCACAAAATGAAAAAAATTATTTACCACTTTTTATTGCGCATTTTCCACCTGGTACAGTATTTAGGCAAGTTTTAAATATGAATATCATATCCCACTGCCGCGTACAATGGGAAAAGTATAGAACTTCGAACAAAGTATTACAATGTTTCAAATGCCAATCTTTCGGCCACATTGTTATTAACTGTTACAAACACCCGATCTGTTCTAAGTGTAGCGGCTCACATGCAACTGATAATTGCTCTGTATCATATGTTAAGTGTATTAATTGCCAAGGTACGCATCAATCTAATAGTCGGGAGTGTCCAGTTTATCATACCATTTTCGATAATATAAATAGTCGTAGACATCTTTCCGCTTCAAAAAATAATTCAACTAGATCTTTATTTAACAGCTCCGATAGCACTTTTATTAATAATAATAATAACAATAAGGGTAATAATAATAATAATAATAATAGCAATAATAACAATCGTACTATTAGTGATAATAATATTAGCAACGTTAGTAATAATAGTAATGTTATCAATAAAACCACTAACAGAACCTACGCACAAACCGCTAGAAATACTTGCCCTGACACTTTTGCTGATCGTATGCCATCCCTTTTTGGTTCAGAAAGTGTTTCAGTTATATCTGATATTATAAAATTATTTAAAAATTTAAATTTTAATAAAGTTTGCAAATTTGTTAAATTGGCTCTAAGCCGACTCAAACAAGAAATGATACATTTGGCAAAATTGCTATAATAGCTGAAACTATTATTGAATATCTCAATTCAGACTAGCCCTTTAATTAATTTAAAATTTTTGGGATGGAATGCTATAATTCCACCAGAAATAAATTCTTAGAATTCAGGCAATTACTGTACGATAAAGATATTCATGTAGCGTGTGTAAGTGAAACAAAGATTGACTCGACACACAAACTAAGATGCCCAGGGTACATTGCATATCGACTAGATCGGAATTTAAATGGTGGTGGGGTAGCCTTATTTATAAAGCAAAATATAGTTCACTCGCCTGTAGTCATACCACCTCTAAATAAAATTGAAGCTACGGGCATTTCTCTTGAAATATCTAACAACAGTATTATCATCTATTCCGTTTACTGTCCCCCTAAGGTAAGTCATAAAAATCTTTATTACGATATTTTCAACTTATTATCAACACATCACCGCGTTTTAATTGTAGCTGACTTTAATGCACGGCATAGAGCTTGGAACTGCTATTCCAATAATATGGCTGGTAATTGTATTTTAAATATGTCATAAATTTAATTTTAAAATTTTAGCTCCTAGTGAACCTACCTTCTATCCGGACAATCAAAATTTACATCCTAGTATTATTGATTTTTTATTAGCAAAAAACGTTCAAACGATAACCAAGCCTATTTCTCTACCATTTTTAAGTTCTAATCATAATCCTATTTTCTTCAAGCTGTGTAAATCGGGTATTACTATCACATTGCCATCTGTTTTCCTCTTTAAAAATGCTAATCGGAACACATATCAAATTCAAATTTATTTCAAATTAAAATACGAGATTACAAAGAAAATATATATAACGTGTAAATCCCGACTATGCGCATATTGCGCGAACGCCGGATTATACAAATAAATAAAGATAAATTTAACATCCGTTCCATCTCACTAAAAAACGTAACGTTATATAATTCAATGAAATAATACAGTTTCTTAACCAAAACATTCTTTAAAAAAACAACGAAATCGATTTAGACATATAAGTAAACACACACAAACACCCAGATACCGCCAATCAAATAAACTAAGTATTAAACTATAATTACAAATCCGCAGAAATATACCTAACGCGCGAAAGTAAATATACAACATAGAAATATATACATAAATAAATACTAAAAACCGTGTATACATAAAGGCATAACAGGAAATAACTCATAATCACATAATAATTAATAATAATAAAAAGTTGAAGTAGAACTTAATTTACAAATAAAAAAAATTTAATTTACAAAATAAAATCATCAATCTAACAATTCCAACCGAATACTTTTAAACCAGTTAGCAACTTCAATTATTATATGAAAAGCTCGTTACCTATTTACACATTACAAATGCAATTAACGACTCGTCGTTTATAATTTTTAAGATCAATTTTTAGTTGACGCGGCAAAGAGTTAAACAAAGTGGCACCCATATAAACAGCTTGGATTCGGGTATGGAATTTATTAAATTTAGGCAACTTTGCTAACTCGTGTGAGGATAACCTTGTTTTACCACCATGCAACTCAATCGAAAAAAGTTTAAAATTTTTAAAAACGAAAACAAGTAATTGTACTTCATATAATTCACGAACGGTGAGATGACGAGTTTTCCAACAGGGTTGCTTATCATTACCAATGGTGTTAAATAACATGTTTTGAAGTGATTGTATGACATTCATATATACCTTTCCAGCTCCACCCCAATGCATAAGTCCATAGCACAAAACTGGTTGGTACAAAGAAGTATACAGACGGAATAACTGTGTAGATGAAAAAAATTGCTTCAGATAATAAAAAAGATAATTTAATTTTCTTAATTTTTTAGAAAGGAACTCGGTATGTTTATGCCAAGTTAATTTGCAATCAAGAACCACCCCGAGATACTTAATTTCATAAACACGTTCAAGTACCACATTATTGATATTTATATTAAAAGTGTTTTCAATGTAATAGGCTGGTACGTATAAATCATATATTTAGTTTTATTCAAATTCAAGATTAACTTGTTTTTATTTAACCATGTACAAATAGAATACACATCACTTTGAACCAAAGACTCTAATACAGAGGGAAACCGAGAATTATGCACCAAGACAGTATCATCTGCATAACTAAATATTCTCCCTCCAATATTTATATTACACAAGTCATTTATGTATATCAAAAACAAAATAGGACCTAATATACTTCCCTGTGGAACCATAAAATACTGAACTGTACTGTGGCTATATACACCATTTATCTTAGTAACATACTTTCTATTAGTTAGGTATGATCTAAACCAATTATGAATAAAGCCCCTAATGCCACATGTATATAACTTACGTAAAAGAATATTATGATCTACCACATCAAACGCTTTAAATAGACCGCTGCTACGGAGCGACCAGCCTCTAACGATTCTGAAATATAAGAGATATGATGGAAAAGTGCCTCATTGGAACCTCTGTGTGGGAGGAAACCAAATTGATTATCACTAAAAAAATTATATTTTCTCAAAAAAGATAATATTAACTCTTTCACACATTTTTCAAAAATTTTAGAAATAGTAGGTAATATGCAGATCGGTCTATAATTTGAAACGTCACTTTTGTTACCAGATTTATACACAGGAGTAATAATACCTGATTTTAATGCTTCAGGAAATATCCCCACGTTTTTAAATAAGTAAGTTAAAGGCTGAATAAAGAAATTAATATTCTCGCGAATTAACGAAATAGATAAACCATCTGAACCAAAAGAGGGTTTGTTTGGCAGGGATAAAACTGCATTTTTTATGTCGGTAGAGGTGAAACTATCAAACACAAACGAATTAGTAATGGAACCAATGGAAATATCATTATTAGTGTGAAAATTATCACTAAAACTATGTACAAAATTAGAGACACTATCACGAAAGTGATTCTTAAACTTTTCCGCAATTAATAATTCATTACCAGTAACATGAAATTTTACCCCATCAGTCTCGATTAGTTTAACTGTGGATTGATGCTTACCCGCTACATTATTAACAAGGGCCCAATATTTTTTTGGGTTATCACTATACTTGTCAAGGAGACCAGAATAATATTGAAGTTTAGCAGTCCTAGTAGCCCTTTGTACTAATTTAGAGAGGTTTTTATATTCTTGCCGTTGTTCAAGTTATCTGGAAATAATTTAGTCAAATTGAAAACAGAGTTTTTTTTACACGTTAATTTAATTATGTTTGAAGTTATCCAAGGCGAACGTTTACGTAACGAGATACGCTTTACTCTAGTTTTACTATAATCTAAAGCAAGTTTAATTTGCGAAAGGAACCATTCAAACTTTTCGTTAATTGTCGCATGACTAGTATACAAGTATACAAATGGGACGTATTTATTAGAGCTAAACTTTTATTAAACGTACGCCTATCAAATTGATGATTAGTAAAATTTAAGTGACGAATTTTGTTAGAAAATTTAAAAGTTGAACTTATCCCACAATGACGAGAGAAATCAATGTCGTTAATGTCGAAAATGATATTTGCACTGTGCGCGTTGTTTTCTAAACCACGGACTAACAGATGATCTAAACACGAAACATAATTATCAATTCCCCTAAATGTAACAGTATTAACGATACTAGAAAAACCACGCGAATATAATAAATTAAGGTATTCATTACTATTCACAGGATCTAACAAGTTGGTATTCATGTCCCCAGTTATAATACAAGAGTTATTTAAAGTAATTAATAATTTATTAAGTTCCTTAATATACTCAACATATGGAAAGTCGCAAAACTTATACACTGCAATGAGTTCAACACGTGTAGTAGTATTTAAAAAGATATTTACTCCAACTACATTTCCAAAACTTACTTTTAAATCAACAAAATGCTTAAGCGTCTCCTTTATGAAAACAATTACCCCACCAAAACGCTCGTGCATCCTACATTGGGCATAAGAAACGTAACTAGGAATATAGTAGCGATCAACCTCGTCTTCATATAACCAAGTTTCTGTAAACACCAAGATATCATACTGTATCTTCAAAGATGCGAGCATAAGTATTCAATCATCGAAGTGTTTACGCAAACTCTGAACATTTAATGTAAAAATATTAAGTAAAGAATCCATACCGATAATTATAGCTTAACTTCAACGAAAACGTAAGAAATAAAAAATTTGTATACATAAATTAAACAAAGCCATGGGCGGTTAAAGAGAGAAGTAAAACCTAACTTTACACAACTAATAATAACGTGCGAATTTAAATTATAAATAAAATAAAATAATAAATAAATAAACAAAATCGGAGCTAAAGTGCGGAATATAGAAATTAGACAACATAAGAATAATAGTAGAGATAGTCAGTCTGTAGTACTTGCTCCTGATAACGGCAACCTGCTCTGAAGAACGTATGCGGACGATGAATGATGATTCGTTACGTCTTGCGAAAATTTTTCCCTCGCGAGTCCAAATAAATTTGAAGCCACAATTTCTAAGACCTTTTGAACTGGTCAACAGCTTAGCGTTAGTGGTAGTAAGGTGTTCGTACAAAAATATCCTATCATTCATTACGTTAGCCGTTATACCAACATCCCTACAACGTAACTGAATTTTCCTAACATTCCGCAACAGATTTTGTTTAACTGTTCTGCGACAGAACTTAACGACAATACTTGGATAGGATTGTTTAGGAGACCTTTTTAACCTGTGACAGCAGTCAATATCACCGGGCGTAATTACAGCGCCTACGACACTGGCAATTTTCAATACTAACTCGACCAGGTCTTCGTTATCAGCAACCGGAACGTTGCTAATGATGATATTGTTGATACGAGTATACTGCTCCAAATCATTAATTTTGTTTTTAAATCCCTCATTTTCAACCCTAAGAGCAGCATTTTCGGACACAAGCCTATCTACAATAGCTAGAGTTTCTGACTGTTTTTCCGCACTACTATCGATAACAGGCTGCATTTTTGAAATCTGAGCGCTGATTTAACAACGGTCAGCGAGGTACATCGCGTCATAAAGAAACTTAAAAATAAAAAATCAATAGGTCTAGATAATATACCTACAATATTAATCAAAAACTTGCCACAAAAAGCGATTGTTCAGTTAACAGTCATAATAAATTCAATTTTATTACTTTCTTATTTTCCCGACTGCTGGAAAGTGTCGAAAGTTATTCCTATACCTAAATCAAGTAAGGACATTTCTGATCCCAGAAATCTGCGGCCCTGTTATTACTTAGTAATTTTAGTAAAATAGCAGAAAAAATTATTTTGATTAGACTAAAAAAATTCATAGATGATAATGATATTTTTATAGAACAACAATTTGGATTTAGGAGTAATTTATCTACCGTCATGCAATTAGCAAGAATTAGTGAAACCATAACTGATGGGTATAATAAAAATATGCATACAGGATTACTGTTATTAGACATAGAAAAAGCCTTCGACACCACTTGGCAACTTGGTTTAACATACAAAATTATTCAACTTAAATTCCCTAATTACTTAGTTCGGCTTATTAAAAATTATTTAAGTAACCGAAATTTCATAGTTAAAATTAAAAATGATAATTCCTACATGAAAAATGCATTAGCGGGAGTTCCCCAGGGGAGCATACTGGGACCTTTCTTATTCCTTCTTTTTATTAATGACATTCCTAAAATTAAACATTTACAGATGGCATTATATGCTGATGATACTACTATATATTGCACATCGTATCGAATTGACACTATACAAAGAAGACTAACTCAGGGTTTTATTAAATTAAATTCGTATTTTAATAAATGGAGAATCAAAATAAATTCCGATAAAACTCAATCTATTCTATTCACGAAAAGAAGACCGCATTTCTTACCACCTGTGATAGTGAAAAACAGATCTTTGGTTTGGAAAAGCGATATTAAATATTTAGGTGTAATACTGGATCGGGGGTCTCACATTTACTAAACATGCTAGGTATGCCTGCAATAAGACTCATGCGGCTCTGTTTAAGCTATACCCGATATTTAATAAACGTTGTTACGTCAGCTCGGAAAATAAATTAATAATCTACAAAACTGTAATCAGAACAATTATTACGCTTGTCCCATATGGTCATATACTAGCCGTTCTAACTTAGCGAAGTTACAACGGCTACAAAATATGTGCTGCAGAATAATTCTAAATCTTCCAGTCTATGTAAAGATTGAACACATTCATAAGGCATTGAACTTACCATATATACATGAGGTTGTCGAACAAAAAACAAAATTCTTTTTTGATAGCTGTGCCTGCAGTCAGTACTCATTTATAAACGATATAGGGGATTACACAGGTACAAGTTTGCAACTAAAATATAAGCGCTACAAACACAAAAGAATTAAACACACGCTATTATGATGTACAGCCGGGATTATCTTTTATTCGAAATTTATTTTTGTATATAATACATATAAAAATTATTGTTTATCCTACTAAAATAAATATCTATAAATTTATATATAGGTTTAGCTTTATGATCAGTATGCGGGTTTTGTTAGTGGTTTTTCCCGTATTTTTTATTTTAGTTATGAGCAACTGGGCATACTTTTTAAACTAGTATACGTAGTAAGAACTGTGTTCGGAATGCGTTGTATTATTTATTTGTTTTTCTTGTAACATATATTTTTTTTTGTAAATACACTTTTTATCAATCAATCAACTATGCTGAGTTTTTCAGCTCTTCCACTGTTTAGCGAGTTTCGTTCAGAGTTTATGTTTTTGCTACTACTTTACGTCTAATGTTAGATGGTGTAATGCCGCTGTATTCGTAAAAGGTGTGTAGCGGTGTTGCTTTTAAGTAATCTGTAATTATTCTACGTGTTTTGTTTAGAGGAATATTTATTTTCTTTGCATATGCCGAACGGCTCAAAATCAGTACGCGTACTCTACTGCTGAGTAGCAAAGTGCTAATGCTGATGTCCGGAATAGTGTGATTTTACCCCTTAATTTAGAGTTAATAAATGCAGTGGTTAAAACTTCTTAAGTAAAATAAAGTATGCTTACTTGCGTTTTTCAAATTGTTCCATATGCGCTTCAAAATCAAATTTAGATGATTCGAAATAATTTTCAGCGATTTTTATAATTAAGATATTTTATTTAACGATTGCGGAGAATCAATTGCGTCTACAGAAATATCGCAAGTAAAAAAGTTTTTTGTTTTACTCAATTCATGCCAATTTCCGTATTTTAAAAAAAATGAATAATCTCTCTATATCACGTAATTAAGATATGGAAATTAGCAATTTTTTGCGCGATAAAACATCGTGCGTGTACACCATGACTATTTATTTTTCCTTCGAGTGTTATCGAATACATTCCATAATATGCGTATAGAAAAAAGACTGGGAAATATAGGAAAAACGTTTTACTACTCAGATGGCGGTCTTTAAAGGATAATAATAATAATAGACATTCCTACAGCGGCGCATAGTGTCGTTGAATTTTTTACTTTAATGTCGCTCATTATTTACTATTACGGAGCTTAAATTTCAACGTGATATTTAGACAGTTCATAATACCGACGTTAATTGGGTGACGAGATTTGTCGGCCGAATTGTGTTCGGTATTAATTATATAATGCGAATCGTTGCGTACAACATTTACGCTAATTCATCAAAAATCTTATCCTTTACGTAAATTGAACTTTCAATCTTATTCTCTTGTTTCGACGCCTTTGATGTCCGCAGCCTTAATTTTACGTTACATTTATAATAATCAGCGAACGTGTATTATCAGCCACGCCGAGAACTTAATCCGTCTTGGTTGCTAAAGTTTGTTTTGCATTAGCGAAAACCAAATGTTAAGGACGGACATCGGTTAAAATGGATACTTGTGGCAGTGTGGTTACATCTTTTCGTAATGTAGTATTTACACGTATATATTATAAATCGTACACATAAACAACAAAACGAAATCTCTTTGGTGGAAACCTCCAGATTGAGTGTTTCCACTGAAAAGCACCTTCTTCTTTTTAATACTCTTATCGTATTCTATCGGAAACACCTGACGTTTTACACCGCATTCCTCTTGAAATCCACACAGTATCATTTATTTTTCGTTTTCATATTTACGCGCGTACAACACGGCATATATATATATATATATATATATATATATATAAATAATATTAATATTAATATTAATATATATGTATATTAAAAATATACAATTTTCCGACATTAACGTGGAGAATTGGTATAGTTTATTGTAGCTCCAAAAATTATTTAATCTTATAGTAAAAAATAAAAAAACTCATATATCATCATTCTGAAAAGTAAGCCAATTTAAAATAATACTTAAGTGTGAAGGATTTGTCCATTGACAAACGGGATATTATAATATAATATGGGAACTTAATTATGAGAAAGTTTTAAATTGCACACGTAGTTATGGAAGATGTTACAGAAATACAATCACCAGTGTGTACCTGTCAGGTTGCATTGATACAGATAATGTCGTTATAATATATATATATATATATATATTTATTAAATAAATTGTGGTTATAAAGGTGCGGGGAACTAGTGTTCTTAATAGATAACTGTGTGTAAGTGTTGAGTAGCTGAAACAAAAGAAAACATCCAATATAGTATAAAATATAAAAAGATGTATGTGATAGTTCTCTGCAATGTGTAACTTAAAAATAGGATGGAATTAGGGATCCCCTAAACCATCAAGAATGTGAGTAAAATGAGTTTCTGTAAATATGCATATAAATATAAAAATTAATGTTATACAAACCAAATAGTATATATATATTATATATTATATATACTATTTGGTTTGTATAACATTAATTTTTATATTTATATGCATATTTACAGAAACTCATTTTACACACATTCTTGATGGTTTAGGGGATCCCTAATTCCATCCTATTTTTAAGTTACACATTGCAGAGAACTATCACATACATCTTTTTATATTTTATACTATATTGGATGTTTTCTTTTGTTTCAGCTACTCAACACTTACACACAGTTATCTATTAAGAACACAGTTCCCCGCACCTTTATAACCACAATATATATCATCATCATCATCATCATCGTTGGCTTGTTTCGAGCATCGTGACCCTATGAATCCTCATAAACGAACGTGTTTGGCCGCCATGTAGTTCGATCTGCTGCCCGGTCCATCATTTCTCGTATTGATGCGGTGCCAGCGATTCTTTTAATTCTATCTAATATCTTGTTGGCGGCCTGCCTCTTTTCCTACGACCTTCTACCATACCCGTCATAATCATTTTTTCCAATCCATTCTGTCGTATGATATGTCCTGCGCATGATGTTATTCGCCTCTCGGTTTGTAATCTCTGATCCACCTTAATTTCTTGAAGTATTGACAAATTAGTTTTTTTCGCAGTCCATGGTATCCTTAGCATTCGCCTCCAGCAGTGCATTTCAAACGCATTAATGCGTTGTGTATCGCTCTTTTTCATTGTCCAGCATTCTGATGCATATAGGAATACAAAGAACACCAACGAGTTCATAAGACGCATTTTTGTGTGTATTGTTATCTCATGGCTCTTCCATATTTTCGTTAATTGTAATAGCGCCATTTTTGCTATCTTTATTCTCCGTTTAATTTCCTCGGTTGAGCTTCCGTCCTTTGTGATTAGTGTTCCCAAGTATACAAATCTATCAACCACTTGTAAGCCGTCTATACTTTGTGGATCCTGTGATTGACTATTGCCATCTATAATCATTATCTTGGTCTTTTTCCTGTTTATGTATAATCCATGTTCTTTACTTATACTTTCCAATATTTCAAGGAGGGTGACCATTTTTTGTTCCGATGAGGCGATTATTACAATATCGTCCGCGTATCGCGGGTTATTGATTATATATATATATATATATATATATATATATATATATATATATATATATATATATACATGTACAATTTCAATCCAAAAAGAAAAATAAATAAAAAACTTATGTATATACATCAAAGATACTCTTAAAAATACTAATAGAAAAATCAATTAAGAATACATTAAATATTCAATTAGAAAAGTGTACTTATATATAAGGAATACATAACATATGACAGAAGACCGGCATGAGAGGCTGTCCTCTATGTATTTTAAATTTATTTCTAAGATCATCAAACAGGGGACAAATAAACATTAAATGCTCAATATCATCTACAATACCAAAGGAATCCTCGCTGGAACAGCAAAAGGTAAACCGAGAACTGGAGGCAAGATGGTACCTATGCAGATATGAACCAAATTTACCATGGCCAGAGAGCACCTGAGCGTTGTAAAAGTTAATATTAATATTTTTAAGTTTACAATGCTCCAAAACCTTTTCGGAAAAACACAACGGTTTTCCTTCCAGTCGAACAACTGTCCCACCTAGCTTGCCAAACATCAATAAGTAAGGATTGAATATATTTTTTTAGTATAGGAACACTAGGAAATGATTCCAAGATATGCGGATCAATATTAAGGAACTGAAAATTCTTGACACAAGCAACGTCTCTAACGACTCTAAATTCTGAGATGATAGAGGTGCCAATGACAAAAAGATCCAGTGGTATGATATTAGATATAACATTAGCAGCAGAGGTGGGACAGGTTCAGTATAGACATGAAATACTAAGAAGAAACTTCCTCTGGCACTGAACATAAAACGTTTTTATTAATATAAACGAGAAAGCCATATGCATAAAGTGACAGAGCTCTGGGGCACCCCACACACCAGTCTTCTGCAACTAACAGAGCTACCAACTGCTAATGAAGCATATCTATTAGCAAAATAATTAATAATAGTATTTACAATGAAGGGATTAAAATTAAATTCTTTTAAAACGTCAATAATTGAGGACCATCTGCAGCTATCAAAAGCTCCCATAATATCGAAGGAAATGACAACTACAGACGAGCCAGACTCCAATGAGTGCTTCACACTAGAAACCAGCTTGTAGAGAGCATTCTCTGTGGAGAGACCTCTCCAGAACCCAAACTGATGACAGCGAAAAACACATTTATTGCCAGCTTCCTTTAACATACTTTTTCAAAAACCTTGCCAATAGAATTTAATAAAGGTATGAGTACAAGGGTCTTTACCAACCTTAGATAAAATTTTTATATTGGCCAGTTTCCAACAATCTGGGAAAAGTTGAAAACTTAAACATTTATTGAAAATAGAACTAAAGAAACCAGAAAATTCATCATTAATATATTTAACAACTTTATTATTAATTCTGTCCAAAGAAGCAGCTTTATTATTGGTAAGGCCCTTAACAATATTTGTAACCTGATCACAAGTAACTGAGGGAACAACTGTACCTAGAGTTGAAAGAGTAATGAGTTGTTCATCCTGTAATTGTGGAAAGAAATGATCAAGGAAAGCGCTACACTTATCCTTATCATTAGAAAAAGTTGAATTTCCTACAATAATATCTGGAATCACAATAGGCTTATTTTTATTAAAAATATATTTGTAGGGGTGACCCCATGCAGTGCTATCCTGCACAAAATTCCTCTAAGAATCTAATTTAGATTTAGTAATTAGTTTTTTATATTCCAACATGAATGCTCTAAGAGTAGAGTTATAAATAAATAAGTATACAATGTTTTTACATTTACTTTTTCTTTTCCTAACAGAATTAATCCTTTCCTTCAGTAATTGAAGTTTATGATTCCACCAATCAACTCTAGGAACAGTAAATTCAGACTGTGACAGGCTAACAATTCTAGATAGATAAACATTAAACTTATAAATTGAGGTATTTAAGCTATGAACATCAACAGACCTATAAATCTCATCATGTATGGAGCCAATATATTTTTTATTAATATTATAAATAAATTTTTTCCATTCTAAAGCCTTGAAAGTATTTTTCAAAGGAGCAGGTAAATCGAGAGATAGGATAGAGCAGATATTTTTGTGAGGGGTAAGTTCAAAATCATTCAGTGAGAAAGTAACCAAAGACTGTACTCTGCTATGAACATTGAGGTAGTCAATGATGCTCTCTCCATTATAATTAGATAAAGTTGACACGCGATCACCGGTTGCTGGCTCTAGGCGCCGTTCAATTCCGGATTTCCCTTCATAACCTGGCAATTCGTATTTAATTTAATTGTACTTATTACTTCCCAGGTTATTATTATCATCATCCTAGTTATTAAGGCTTTACGATGTAACTTATCAGTTTCGACGATCTAAGACTCTTACGATGGAAATACCTAAACGATATCTTATATTACGTTAACTATTATTAAAATTTTATTATTATTTTATTTATTTTTTCTTCGGTACCCCCATCGTCTTAGGTCGTCATAATATATAACAATTAAGTGTATATATATATATATATATATATATAAAATATAGTGTATTTACATTTTGTATATATTATATATTTTATATAGTGTATATATATTTTGTGTATATATATATATATATATATATATATATATATATAGATATATATATATATATATATATATATATATAATATGTGTGTGTGTGTGTTTGTGTATAGTATATATATATATAATTTTTTATGATATTTTATAATTGCGTTGCAAAAATCTATCTTAAGAGAATAAATATATAGTTTATTATATTAACCCCAGTTAGATGGTTTTAGCTTAATAGTAGCAATTTCATAGAATAATTTTATTAAATTTGTAGGCAAATTTAGATTATATCGATGTATATTGATCCTGTAAGAATCTATATGCCACCACGAATAGTGAAAGAAGTAAATAAAAAAAAGAAATATGGTTCGAAGACAATAGTACGTATGTATCAATGTATCCGGTTATTGCTATAGATTGCTTGTATCAACGGAACGTTATAAAAGAATCGCTGATTAATATTAAAGTAGTATTTAATTGGCGAGATAACACACCATCGAACGTAACGATTCATTGCGTGTTAATAATGGACGATAAAGCCGTATACAATCCTCTGAATAACCGAGTAATTCATTAGAAAAGTATATAAATAATAGCACTCGCGTATTACGAATTTTAGATTAATCGTATGTAAGAAATAGTATATAAGTAGGTGTAGTTGTCAAAAAATTTAGTCTCACATAGACCTTTGTACGGTATACACGTGTGTTTACGATACGATGGCTAACGATAAATTTAGAAATAGTCCTTCTAAGGACTTTTCGTACGTTATCGATTTCCAAGGTTTTAAAAGTATTAAAAATACATTTATAATAAAGGAACTGGTGATTGCATCTCTTGGAGATGACCGAATTGTTCATTGTATGATAAAATCACCTCGTATACGGACACGTGGTATAGAAGGACAGATAAATGTTTTGACCAAAAGATATTACAAAATTAATTGGGAAGACGGATACGTGGAATTTCACGAAGCGGGCGAAACTGTCGCAAACGCGTACATAGGATACGTCAAAGGAACGGAGAGAGTATACTATATAAGAGAGTTGTTGGGAAATAAAATTGTTGTTTTCGACTTGGATTCATTAGGATGTTCAAAGGCTAGAGATTGGGTAGTTTACTCTATAAACCGCTGTACGCGTTGTTTTTATAAAAATCACCGATATTTACCGGATCAAGCCAGAGATACGAGTGTATATTGTGCGTTAAAACTAGCTATTACGTATAAAGATTGGCTAATTAATTTTATTTAAAATGAGTTTTCAAATATCGTTAAATCACGCGGCATCTAATATACGTCGCGAATACCAGCAAGGGATCAAATTAGATCGTTCGTATGAAGTTGCTTTAAAAAAATTTTGTAACGTACAATAGCATTCTAAATATTTCGGAAAATTGTAAGAATAACAAGTTAGTAGTAATTGAATCGAAAACTAACGAACATCGTAACATTACTATACCTACGGGTACGTACGAATTGAACGATATAATAGAATTTATTCAACAAAACGAAGAACTTAGGAACGCGGAAATAGTCATTAGGTTAAATTCGAATACGTTAAAAATAAAATTATATTCGGAATGGATTATGGATTTCACAACTGCGAACTCGATAGGACGTGTACTTGGTTTTAGTAAACATAAACTCATACCGGGACAAACACATTATTCAAACGACCATATAGATATCTTTATTATAAATAACATTAAAATTAGATGTAATTTAATAAAATGTAATATAACTGATGTAAATTTAAACGATAACACGTTGTACGAATTTCCGCTAAACGTTCAAGTTGGTGAAAAAATTATCGAAAGACCTAATTATTTATCATTTTACCGCGTAAATACGGATGAAATAAATTACATATCCGTTAAAATAGTTGATTAAAATGAAAAATTGATCGATTTTAGAGATGAGATCATAAGTATAATAATACTATTTAAGCCCGTATAACCATGTTTTCCAACGACGAATTTTTAAAACTCGAAAATAAAGTATCATCGAATCTCGAATGAAAATACAAAAACTATAGTAAACATTTATAACGAGTAATAAAAACGACTTTGATAACCGCTATTATCGAATACGAGCTAGTACTGGTATAAATTGACTCCGTGTAAACATAAATTATTAAAATGGGCGATTACGTAACCATTGGAAAAAAGTTAAAAGAGAAATACGAACAACTCCGTACGGGAGAAATCAGGAAACAAATAAAACTCGAGGAGGAGTGCAAGAACATTGTTAAACCTCTAAGAGCGATACATACTCAACTAGCCAATACATTACCATCCATAATAACCCGATATAAATCTATCGCTCCCTTAGCTGTTGGTTCGTTCGAAAAAAGTATAGAACCTCATGAAATACCAAAAATATACGCAACAGCAGCGTTAGCTATAGAACCCTCTATCGAAATACCGCAGGAATTCGTACAAACATTAGGTCCGGTAGCCTCCAAATACATGAAAAATTATTTGTCGAAAAATGTAAAGACAGATTCCACTTTTGGTATACGTATCGAGGATGAGACTACGTACATGGGTAATTCACGGATAATTATCGAGAACGATAATATAAAGTTACTAAATACCGACTACTGGTACGAAGGTTCGCGAGGATTATGGGAGTTATTAACATTAGAAAAACCTAAAAATTACAATGAAAAAGACTTGAAAGTATACGAAGAACTTTTGTTAAAAACTAGTTCGTATAAACAAAAAAATGACCCGAATAATCCGCGCTTGAAAAGTAGTATAGGACATAAATATAACGACATAATTAAGTCGATTTTAATTAAGCATAATATTTTAAAAAAACGTCCAAAAAACGGGTGCAGGATTACAAAGAATACGTATACTGGAACAATATCGACGAATTGTTAGACAGATTGTGTATATTATATGGTGAAGTAAAAGCCGGTAATAATAACCCTTTAATAATTAACAAAATATAAACATTTTACAAGAATTTAAAGAAGAGGATGGATTACAAACAAAAAAGACTAGAAAAAATCGTGAAAATTCTACCCGTAAAAAAAGGTAGCGGACTGATTAACGATATAATCGACAAATTACCTTTCGAGGCTCATTTACCGGGCGGTTATCAATACGCCGGTCCTGGTACTAATCTTGATTTGAAATTAAAAAAAAAAGTCAAACCTAAAAATAAATTAGACGGAGCGGTCATGTATCACGATATAGTGTATTCGAAGTCTAAAAATTTGGACGACAGACATAAAGCGGATTCACAACTGGAAAATGAAGCGTGGAAACGTGTACTCGCTAAAGATTCCAATTTAGCCGAAAAATCTAATGCGTGGCTTGTAACAAACGCTATGAAAGCGAAAAGAGTTGTCGGTGCTGGTTACATCAAACATCCGGTTAAAATAAGCACGGAACAAGGGAAACTTATTGCGAAAACCGATAAACCCGTGACTTTAAAACTTAATAAAACGAGAAATAAAGATTACGTAACGGACGAAACGTATTTACCGTTAACCGAATATCAAATTAAAAGGATTAAAAAAGATTTACCTATAAAATTATCGGTTAAACAACTTGAACATATAAAAGTAGGTGGTTTCTTACCGGCTTTGCTCGCCGCTACACCGGCTGTAGCTGCTGTAGGATCGTTAATAACCAACGCTATAAACACGTATAATAATAAGAAAGCAAACGATAAGTTAATAGAAGAACGAATACGTCAAAATAAAGCCTTGGAAGGTGAAGGACTATACGTCAATAAAAAACCTAAATACGGTAAAGGAATATACGTAAATAAAAAGAAATACGTCCAACATATTCCGCACTTTAGAGGTACTTTTATAAATTACCGAAAAACCCGTTAGACGTAGAGACGGTCATAATTAATTTAGATAACTACGATGGTCCGAGAATTCACTGGGTATGTTATAGAAAAATAGGAAATGTTGTAAATTATTACGATTCTTTCGGGGTAATACCACCGTACGAATTACTAAGTTATTGGGGCCCTAATTGCGCGGGATTTTACAATTACGAAGTAAATCAAAATATGGATCAAGTTATATGCGGTCATCTATGTTTAAAATGTTTACGATACAAGTAACATTAAGGAATAGTATATATAGGTCGGGCGATAGAAGAATTAATCGCTTTATCGATATTATGGTAATTACTTTTACATAACCATCAATTTTTCGGCCGTTTTTAAACGACTTAATTTTATTCGGGCGTTTTTAAACAACTATTTACGGTATAAATAACGATTATTGATCGAGAAAATGGCTCCTAATAAACAAAGTGATCATATACGATTTTGTTGTAGTAGTAAGTGTTTTGCGATAGCGAACCGGTTGGCGGTCGGCGTTAAGGTACCGGGACCGTATGTATGAAATGGGCGGCCGGCCATAGGGAATTTAAGAACCGTGTTCTCTATGAAAATTGAAGGATAAATGTAAAATCATAATAAAAAAAATAGCAACATGAAATATAAGAGTACTTAACCATCAAGGCAAACTTGGTATAGTAGACTAAAGAAATAGCGATAGTTGGCGTAGCCAAGACGCACTGGAAACAGAGTGGACATTTTGTCTCAGCCAGCGGTAACTTGATAGTATGTTCAGCGTAAATACGGATGAAATAAATTACATATCCGTTAAAATAGTTGATTAAAATGAAAAATTGATCGATTTTAGAGATGAGATCATAAGTATAATAATACTATTTAAGCCCGTATAACCATGTTTTCCAACGACGAATTTTTAAAACTCGAAAATAAAGTATCATCGAATCTCGAATGAAAATACAAAAACTATAGTAAACATTTATAACGAGTAATAAAAACGACTTTGATAACCGCTATTATCGAATACGAGCTAGTACTGGTATAAATTGACTCCGTGTAAACATAAATTATTAAAATGGGCGATTACGTAACCATTGGAAAAAAGTTAAAAGAGAAATACGAACAACTCCGTATGGGAGAAATCAGGAAACAAATAAAACTCGAGGAGGAGTGCAAGAACATTGTTAAACCTCTAAGAGCGATACATACTCAACTAGCCAATACATTACCATCCATAATAACCCGATATAAATCTATCGCTCCCTTAGCTGTTGGTTCGTTCGAAAAAAGTATAGAACCTCATGAAATACCAAAAATATACGCAACAGCAGCGTTAGCTATAGAACCCTCTATCGAAATACCGCAGGAATTCGTACAAACATTAGGTCCGGTAGCCTCCAAATACATGAAAAATTATTTGTCGAAAAATGTAAAGACAGATTCCACTTTTGGTATACGTATCGAGGATGAGACTACGTACATGGGTAATTCACGGATAATTATCGAGAACGATAATATAAAGTTACTAAATACCGACTACTGGTACGAAGGTTCGCGAGGATTATGGGAGTTATTAACATTAGAAAAACCTAAAAATTACAATGAAAAAGACTTGAAAGTATACGAAGAACTTTTGTTAAAAACTAGTTCGTATAAACAAAAAAATGACCCGAATAATCCGCGCTTGAAAAGTAGTATAGGACATAAATATAACGACATAATTAAGTCGATTTTAATTAAGCATAATATTTTAAAAAAACGTCCAAAAAACTGGTGCAGGATTACAAAGAATACGTATACTGGAACAATATCGACGAATTGTTAGACAGATTGTGTATATTATATGGTGAAGTAAAAGCCGGTAATAATAACCCTTTAATAATTAACAAAATATAAACATTTTACAAGAATTTAAAGAAGAGGATGGATTACAAACAAAAAAGACTAGAAAAAATCGTGAAAATTCTACCCGTAAAAAAAGGTAGCGGACTGATTAACGATATAATCGATAAATTACCTTTCGAGGCTCATTTACCGGGCGGTTATCAATACGCCGGTCCTGGTACTAATCTTGATTTGAAATTAAAAAAAAAGTCAAACCTAAAAATAAATTAGACGGAGCGGTCATGTATCACGATATAGTGTATTCGAAGTCTAAAAATTTGGACGACAGACATAAAGCGGATTCACAACTGGAAAATGAAGCGTGGAAACGTGTACTCGCTAAAGATTCCAATTTAGCCGAAAAATCTAATGCGTGGCTTGTAACAAACGCTATGAAAGCGAAAAGAGTTGTCGGTGCTGGTTACATCAAACATCCGGTTAAAATAAGCACGGAACAAGGGAAACTTATTGCGAAAACCGATAAACCCGTGACTTTAAAACTTAATAAAACGAGAAATAAAGATTACGTAACGGACGAAACGTATTTACCGTTAACCGAATATCAAATTAAAAGGATTAAAAAAGATTTACCTATAAAATTATCGGTTAAACAACTTGAACATATAAAAGTAGGTGGTTTCTTACCGGCTTTGCTCGCCGCTACACCGGCTGTAGCTGCTGTAGGATCGTTAATAACCAACGCTATAAACACGTATAATAATAAGAAAGCAAACGATAAGTTAATAGAAGAACGAATACGTCAAAATAAAGCCTTGGAAGGTGAAGGACTATACGTCAATAAAAAACCTAAATACGGTAAAGGAATATACGTAAATAAAAAGAAATACGTCCAACATATTCCGCACTTTAGAGGTACTTTTATAAATTACCGAAAAACCCGTTAGACGTAGAGACGGTCATAATTAATTTAGATAACTACGATGGTCCGAGAATTCACTGGGTATGTTATAGAAAAATAGGAAATGTTGTAAATTATTACGATTCTTTCGGGGTAATACCACCGTACGAATTACTAAGTTATTGGGGCCCTAATTGCGCGGGATTTTACAATTACGAAGTAAATCAAAATATGGATCAAGTTATATGCGGTCATCTATGTTTAAAATGTTTACGATACAAGTAACATTAAGGAATAGTATATATAGGTCGGGCGATAGAAGAATTAATCGCTTTATCGATATTATGGTAATTACTTTTACATAACCATCAATTTTTCGGCCGTTTTTAAACGACTTAATTTTATTCGGGCGTTTTTAAACAACTATTTACGGTATAAATAACGATTATTGATCGAGAAAATGGCTCCTAATAAACAAAGTGATCATATACGATTTTGTTGTAGTAGTAAGTGTTTTGCGATAGCGAACCGGTTGGCGGTCGGCGTTAAGGTACCGGGACCGTATGTATGAAATGGGCGGCCGGCCATAGGGAATTTAAGAACCGTGTTCTCTATGAAAATTGAAGGATAAATGTAAAATCATAATAAAAAAAATAGCAACATGAAATATAAGAGTACTTAACCATCAAGGCAAACTTGGTATAGTAGACTAAAGAAATAGCGATAGTTGGCGTAGCCAAGACGCACTGGAAACAGAGTGGACATTTTGTCTCAGCCAGCGGTAACTTGATAGTATGTTCAGCGTAAATACGGATGAAATAAATTACATATCCGTTAAAATAGTTGATTAAAATGAAAAATTGATCGATTTTAGAGATGAGATCATAAGTATAATAATACTATTTAAGCCCGTATAACCATGTTTTCCAACGACAAATTTTTAAAACTCGAAAATAAAGTATCATCGAATCTCGAATGAAAATACAAAAACTATAGTAAACATTTATAACGAGTAATAAAAACGACTTTGATAACCGCTATTATCGAATACGAGCTAGTACTGGTATAAATTGACTCCGTGTAAACATAAATTATTAAAATGGGCGATTACGTAACCATTGGAAAAAAGTTAAAAGAGAAATACGAACAACTCCGTATGGGAGAAATCAGGAAACAAATAAAACTCGAGGAGGAGTGCAAGAACATTGTTAAACCTCTAAGAGCGATACATACTCAACTAGCCAATACATTACCATCCATAATAACCCGATATAAATCTATCGCTCCCTTAGCTGTTGGTTCGTTCGAAAAAAGTATAGAACCTCATGAAATACCAAAAATATACGCAACAGCAGCGTTAGCTATAGAACCCTCTATCGAAATACCGCAGGAATTCGTACAAACATTAGGTCCGGTAGCCTCCAAATACATGAAAAATTATTTGTCGAAAAATGTAAAGACAGATTCCACTTTTGGTATACGTATCGAGGATGAGACTACGTACATGGGTAATTCACGGATAATTATCGAGAACGATAATATAAAGTTACTAAATACCGACTACTGGTACGAAGGTTCGCGAGGATTATGGGAGTTATTAACATTAGAAAAACCTAAAAATTACAATGAAAAAGACTTGAAAGTATACGAAGAACTTTTGTTAAAAACTAGTTCGTATAAACAAAAAAATGACCCGAATAATCCGCGCTTGAAAAGTAGTATAGGACATAAATATAACGACATAATTAAGTCGATTTTAATTAAGCATAATATTTTAAAAAAACGTCCAAAAAACTGGTGCAGGATTACAAAGAATACGTATACTGGAACAATATCGACGAATTGTTAGACAGATTGTGTATATTATATGGTGAAGTAAAAGCCGGTAATAATAACCCTTTAATAATTAACAAAATATAAACATTTTACAAGAATTTAAAGAAGAGGATGGATTACAAACAAAAAAGACTAGAAAAAATCGTGAAAATTCTACCCGTAAAAAAAGGTAGCGGACTGATTAACGATATAATCGATAAATTACCTTTCGAGGCTCATTTACCGGGCGGTTATCAATACGCCGGTCCTGGTACTAATCTTGATTTGAAATTAAAAAAAAAGTCAAACCTAAAAATAAATTAGACGGAGCGGTCATGTATCACGATATAGTGTATTCGAAGTCTAAAAATTTGGACGACAGACATAAAGCGGATTCACAACTGGAAAATGAAGCGTGGAAACGTGTACTCGCTAAAGATTCCAATTTAGCCGAAAAATCTAATGCGTGGCTTGTAACAAACGCTATGAAAGCGAAAAGAGTTGTCGGTGCTGGTTACATCAAACATCCGGTTAAAATAAGCACGGAACAAGGGAAACTTATTGCGAAAACCGATAAACCCGTGACTTTAAAACTTAATAAAACGAGAAATAAAGATTACGTAACGGACGAAACGTATTTACCGTTAACCGAATATCAAATTAAAAGGATTAAAAAAGATTTACCTATAAAATTATCGGTTAAACAACTTGAACATATAAAAGTAGGTGGTTTCTTACCGGCTTTGCTCGCCGCTACACCGGCTGTAGCTGCTGTAGGATCGTTAATAACCAACGCTATAAACACGTATAATAATAAGAAAGCAAACGATAAGTTAATAGAAGAACGAATACGTCAAAATAAAGCCTTGGAAGGTGAAGGACTATACGTCAATAAAAAACCTAAATACGGTAAAGGAATATACGTAAATAAAAAGAAATACGTCCAACATATTCCGCACTTTAGAGGTACTTTTATAAATTACCGAAAAACCCGTTAGACGTAGAGACGGTCATAATTAATTTAGATAACTACGATGGTCCGAGAATTCACTGGGTATGTTATAGAAAAATAGGAAATGTTGTAAATTATTACGATTCTTTCGGGGTAATACCACCGTACGAATTACTAAGTTATTGGGGCCCTAATTGCGCGGGATTTTACAATTACGAAGTAAATCAAAATATGGATCAAGTTATATGCGGTCATCTATGTTTAAAATGTTTACGATACAAGTAACATTAAGGAATAGTATATATAGGTCGGGCGATAGAAGAATTAATCGCTTTATCGATATTATGGTAATTACTTTTACATAACCATCAATTTTTCGGCCGTTTTTAAACGACTTAATTTTATTCGGGCGTTTTTAAACAACTATTTACGGTATAAATAACGATTATTGATCGAGAAAATGGCTCCTAATAAACAAAGTGATCATATACGATTTTGTTGTAGTAGTAAGTGTTTTGCGATAGCGAACCGGTTGGCGGTCGGCGTTAAGGTACCGGGACCGTATGTATGAAATGGGCGGCCGGCCATAGGGAATTTAAGAACCGTGTTCTCTATGAAAATTGAAGGATAAATGTAAAATCATAATAAAAAAAATAGCAACATGAAATATAAGAGTACTTAACCATCAAGGCAAACTTGGTATAGTAGACTAAAGAAATAGCGATAGTTGGCGTAGCCAAGACGCACTGGAAACAGAGTGGACATTTTGTCTCAGCCAGCGGTAACTTGATAGTATGTTCAGCGTAAATACGGATGAAATAAATTACATATCCGTTAAAATAGTTGATTAAAATGAAAAATTGATCGATTTTAGAGATGAGATCATAAGTATAATAATACTATTTAAGCCCGTATAACCATGTTTTCCAACGACGAATTTTTAAAACTCGAAAATAAAGTATCATCGAATCTCGAATGAAAATACAAAAACTATAGTAAACATTTATAACGAGTAATAAAAACGACTTTGATAACCGCTATTATCGAATACGAGCTAGTACTGGTATAAATTGACTCCGTGTAAACATAAATTATTAAAATGGGCGATTACGTAACCATTGGAAAAAAGTTAAAAGAGAAATACGAACAACTCCGTACGGGAGAAATCAGGAAACAAATAAAACTCGAGGAGGAGTGCAAGAACATTGTTAAACCTCTAAGAGCGATACATACTCAACTAGCCAATACATTACCATCCATAATAACCCGATATAAATCTATCGCTCCCTTAGCTGTTGGTTCGTTCGAAAAAAGTATAGAACCTCATGAAATACCAAAAATATACGCAACAGCAGCGTTAGCTATAGAACCCTCTATCGAAATACCGCAGGAATTCGTACAAACATTAGGTCCGGTAGCCTCCAAATACATGAAAAATTATTTGTCGAAAAATGTAAAGACAGATTCCACTTTTGGTATACGTATCGAGGATGAGACTACGTACATGGGTAATTCACGGATAATTATCGAGAACGATAATATAAAGTTACTAAATACCGACTACTGGTACGAAGGTTCGCGAGGATTATGGGAGTTATTAACATTAGAAAAACCTAAAAATTACAATGAAAAAGACTTGAAAGTATACGAAGAACTTTTGTTAAAAACTAGTTCGTATAAACAAAAAAATGACCCGAATAATCCGCGCTTGAAAAGTAGTATAGGACATAAATATAACGACATAATTAAGTCGATTTTAATTAAGCATAATATTTTAAAAAAACGTCCAAAAAACGGGTGCAGGATTACAAAGAATACGTATACTGGAACAATATCGACGAATTGTTAGACAGATTGTGTATATTATATGGTGAAGTAAAAGCCGGTAATAATAACCCTTTAATAATTAACAAAATATAAACATTTTACAAGAATTTAAAGAAGAGGATGGATTACAAACAAAAAAGACTAGAAAAAATCGTGAAAATTCTACCCGTAAAAAAAGGTAGCGGACTGATTAACGATATAATCGATAAATTACCTTTCGAGGCTCATTTACCGGGCGGTTATCAATACGCCGGTCCTGGTACTAATCTTGATTTGAAATTAAAAAAAAAGTCAAACCTAAAAATAAATTAGACGGAGCGGTCATGTATCACGATATAGTGTATTCGAAGTCTAAAAATTTGGACGACAGACATAAAGCGGATTCACAACTGGAAAATGAAGCGTGGAAACGTGTACTCGCTAAAGATTCCAATTTAGCCGAAAAATCTAATGCGTGGCTTGTAACAAACGCTATGAAAGCGAAAAGAGTTGTCGGTGCTGGTTACATCAAACATCCGGTTAAAATAAGCACGGAACAAGGGAAACTTATTGCGAAAACCGATAAACCCGTGACTTTAAAACTTAATAAAACGAGAAATAAAGATTACGTAACGGACGAAACGTATTTACCGTTAACCGAATATCAAATTAAAAGGATTAAAAAAGATTTACCTATAAAATTATCGGTTAAACAACTTGAACATATAAAAGTAGGTGGTTTCTTACCGGCTTTGCTCGCCGCTACACCGGCTGTAGCTGCTGTAGGATCGTTAATAACCAACGCTATAAACACGTATAATAATAAGAAAGCAAACGATAAGTTAATAGAAGAACGAATACGTCAAAATAAAGCCTTGGAAGGTGAAGGACTATACGTCAATAAAAAACCTAAATACGGTAAAGGAATATACGTAAATAAAAAGAAATACGTCCAACATATTCCGCACTTTAGAGGTACTTTTATAAATTACCAAAAAACCCGTTAGACGTAGAGACGGTCATAATTAATTTAGATAACTACGATGGTCCGAGAATTCACTGGGTATGTTATAGAAAAATAGGAAATGTTGTAAATTATTACGATTCTTTCGGGGTAATACCACCGTACGAATTACTAAGTTATTGGGGCCCTAATTGCGCGGGATTTTACAATTACGAAGTAAATCAAAATATGGATCAAGTTATATGCGGTCATCTATGTTTAAAATGTTTACGATACAAGTAACATTAAGGAATAGTATATATAGGTCGGGCGATAGAAGAATTAATCGCTTTATCGATATTATGGTAATTACTTTTACATAACCATCAATTTTTCGGCCGTTTTTAAACGACTTAATTTTATTCGGGCGTTTGGCGTTTTTAAACAACTATTTACGGTATAAATAACGATTATTGATCGAGAAAATGGCTCCTAATAAACAAAGTGATCATATACGATTTTGTTGTAGTAGTAAGTGTTTTGCGATAGCGAACCGGTTGGCGGTCGGCGTTAAGGTACCGGGACCGTATGTATGAAATGGGCGGCCGGCCATAGGGAATTTAAGAACCGTGTTCTCTATGAAAATTGAAGGATAAATGTAAAATCATAATAAAAAAAATAGCAACATGAAATATAAGAGTACTTAACCATCAAGGCAAACTTGGTATAGTAGACTAAAGAAATAGCGATAGTTGGCGTAGCCAAGACGCACTGGAAACAGAGTGGACATTTTGTCTCAGCCAGCGGTAACTTGATAGTATGTTCAGCGTAAATACGGATGAAATAAATTACATATCCGTTAAAATAGTTGATTAAAATGAAAAATTGATCGATTTTAGAGATGAGATCATAAGTATAATAATACTATTTAAGCCCGTATAACCATGTTTTCCAACGACGAATTTTTAAAACTCGAAAATAAAGTATCATCGAATCTCGAATGAAAATACAAAAACTATAGTAAACATTTATAACGAGTAATAAAAACGACTTTGATAACCGCTATTATCGAATACGAGCTAGTACTGGTATAAATTGACTCCGTGTAAACATAAATTATTAAAATGGGCGATTACGTAACCATTGGAAAAAAGTTAAAAGAGAAATACGAACAACTCCGTACGGGAGAAATCAGGAAACAAATAAAACTCGAGGAGGAGTGCAAGAACATTGTTAAACCTCTAAGAGCGATACATACTCAACTAGCCAATACATTACCATCCATAATAACCCGATATAAATCTATCGCTCCCTTAGCTGTTGGTTCGTTCGAAAAAAGTATAGAACCTCATGAAATACCAAAAATATACGCAACAGCAGCGTTAGCTATAGAACCCTCTATCGAAATACCGCAGGAATTCGTACAAACATTAGGTCCGGTAGCCTCCAAATACATGAAAAATTATTTGTCGAAAAATGTAAAGACAGATTCCACTTTTGGTATACGTATCGAGGATGAGACTACGTACATGGGTAATTCACGGATAATTATCGAGAACGATAATATAAAGTTACTAAATACCGACTACTGGTACGAAGGTTCGCGAGGATTATGGGAGTTATTAACATTAGAAAAACCTAAAAATTACAATGAAAAAGACTTGAAAGTATACGAAGAACTTTTGTTAAAAACTAGTTCGTATAAACAAAAAAATGACCCGAATAATCCGCGCTTGAAAAGTAGTATAGGACATAAATATAACGACATAATTAAGTCGATTTTAATTAAGCATAATATTTTAAAAAAACGTCCAAAAAACTGGTGCAGGATTACAAAGAATACGTATACTGGAACAATATCGACGAATTGTTAGACAGATTGTGTATATTATATGGTGAAGTAAAAGCCGGTAATAATAACCCTTTAATAATTAACAAAATATAAACATTTTACAAGAATTTAAAGAAGAGGATGGATTACAAACAAAAAAGACTAGAAAAAATCGTGAAAATTCTACCCGTAAAAAAAGGTAGCGGACTGATTAACGATATAATCGATAAATTACCTTTCGAGGCTCATTTACCGGGCGGTTATCAATACGCCGGTCCTGGTACTAATCTTGATTTGAAATTAAAAAAAAAGTCAAACCTAAAAATAAATTAGACGGAGCGGTCATGTATCACGATATAGTGTATTCGAAGTCTAAAAATTTGGACGACAGACATAAAGCGGATTCACAACTGGAAAATGAAGCGTGGAAACGTGTACTCGCTAAAGATTCCAATTTAGCCGAAAAATCTAATGCGTGGCTTGTAACAAACGCTATGAAAGCGAAAAGAGTTGTCGGTGCTGGTTACATCAAACATCCGGTTAAAATAAGCACGGAACAAGGGAAACTTATTGCGAAAACCGATAAACCCGTGACTTTAAAACTTAATAAAACGAGAAATAAAGATTACGTAACGGACGAAACGTATTTACCGTTAACCGAATATCAAATTAAAAGGATTAAAAAAGATTTACCTATAAAATTATCGGTTAAACAACTTGAACATATAAAAGTAGGTGGTTTCTTACCGGCTTTGCTCGCCGCTACACCGGCTGTAGCTGCTGTAGGATCGTTAATAACCAACGCTATAAACACGTATAATAATAAGAAAGCAAACGATAAGTTAATAGAAGAACGAATACGTCAAAATAAAGCCTTGGAAGGTGAAGGACTATACGTCAATAAAAAACCTAAATACGGTAAAGGAATATACGTAAATAAAAAGAAATACGTCCAACATATTCCGCACTTTAGAGGTACTTTTATAAATTACCGAAAAACCCGTTAGACGTAGAGACGGTCATAATTAATTTAGATAACTACGATGGTCCGAGAATTCACTGGGTATGTTATAGAAAAATAGGAAATGTTGTAAATTATTACGATTCTTTCGGGGTAATACCACCGTACGAATTACTAAGTTATTGGGGCCCTAATTGCGCGGGATTTTACAATTACGAAGTAAATCAAAATATGGATCAAGTTATATGCGGTCATCTATGTTTAAAATGTTTACGATACAAGTAACATTAAGGAATAGTATATATAGGTCGGGCGATAGAAGAATTAATCGCTTTATCGATATTATGGTAATTACTTTTACATAACCATCAATTTTTCGGCCGTTTTTAAACGACTTAATTTTATTCGGGCGTTTTTAAACAACTATTTACGGTATAAATAACGATTATTGATCGAGAAAATGGCTCCTAATAAACAAAGTGATCATATACGATTTTGTTGTAGTAGTAAGTGTTTTGCGATAGCGAACCGGTTGGCGGTCGGCGTTAAGGTACCGGGACCGTATGTATGAAATGGGCGGCCGGCCATAGGGAATTTAAGAACCGTGTTCTCTATGAAAATTGAAGGATAAATGTAAAATCATAATAAAAAAAATAGCAACATGAAATATAAGAGTACTTAACCATCAAGGCAAACTTGGTATAGTAGACTAAAGAAATAGCGATAGTTGGCGTAGCCAAGACGCACTGGAAACAGAGTGGACATTTTGTCTCAGCCAGCGGTAACTTGATAGTATGTTCAGCGTAAATACGGATGAAATAAATTACATATCCGTTAAAATAGTTGATTAAAATGAAAAATTGATCGATTTTAGAGATGAGATCATAAGTATAATAATACTATTTAAGCCCGTATAACCATGTTTTCCAACGACGAATTTTTAAAACTCGAAAATAAAGTATCATCGAATCTCGAATGAAAATACAAAAACTATAGTAAACATTTATAACGAGTAATAAAAACGACTTTGATAACCGCTATTATCGAATACGAGCTAGTACTGGTATAAATTGACTCCGTGTAAACATAAATTATTAAAATGGGCGATTACGTAACCATTGGAAAAAAGTTAAAAGAGAAATACGAACAACTCCGTACGGGAGAAATCAGGAAACAAATAAAACTCGAGGAGGAGTGCAAGAACATTGTTAAACCTCTAAGAGCGATACATACTCAACTAGCCAATACATTACCATCCATAATAACCCGATATAAATCTATCGCTCCCTTAGCTGTTGGTTCGTTCGAAAAAAGTATAGAACCTCATGAAATACCAAAAATATACGCAACAGCAGCGTTAGCTATAGAACCCTCTATCGAAATACCGCAGGAATTTGTACAAACATTAGGTCCGGTAGCCTCCAAATACATGAAAAATTATTTGTCGAAAAATGTAAAGACAGATTCCACTTTTGGTATACGTATCGAGGATGAGACTACGTACATGGGTAATTCACGGATAATTATCGAGAACGATAATATAAAGTTACTAAATACCGACTACTGGTACGAAGGTTCGCGAGGATTATGGGAGTTATTAACATTAGAAAAACCTAAAAATTACAATGAAAAAGACTTGAAAGTATACGAAGAACTTTTGTTAAAAACTAGTTCGTATAAACAAAAAAATGACCCGAATAATCCGCGCTTGAAAAGTAGTATAGGACGTAAATATAACGACATAATTAAGTCGATTTTAATTAAGCATAATATTTTAAAAAAACGTCCAAAAAACTGGTGCAGGATTACAAAGAATACGTATACTGGAACAATATCGACGAATTGTTAGACAGATTGTGTATATTATATGGTGAAGTAAAAGCCGGTAATAATAACCCTTTAATAATTAACAAAATATAAACATTTTACAAGAATTTAAAGAAGAGGATGGATTACAAACAAAAAAGACTAGAAAAAATCGTGAAAATTCTACCCGTAAAAAAAGGTAGCGGACTGATTAACGATATAATCGATAAATTACCTTTCGAGGCTCATTTACCGGGCGGTTATCAATACGCCGGTCCTGGTACTAATCTTGATTTGAAATTAAAAAAAAAGTCAAACCTAAAAATAAATTAGACGAAGCGGTCATGTATCACGATATAGTGTATTCGAAGTCTAAAAATTTGGACGACAGACATAAAGCGGATTCACAACTGGAAAATGAAGCGTGGAAACGTGTACTCGCTAAAGATTCCAATTTAGCCGAAAAATCTAATGCGTGGCTTGTAACAAACGCTATGAAAGCGAAAAGAGTTGTCGATGCTGGTTACATCAAACATCCGGTTAAAATAAGCACGGAACAAGGGAAACTTATTGCGAAAACCGATAAACCCGTGACTTTAAAACTTAATAAAACGAGAAATAAAGATTACGTAACGGACGAAACGTATTTACCGTTAACCGAATATCAAATTAAAAGGATTAAAAAAGATTTACCTATAAAATTATCGGTTAAACAACTTGAACATATAAAAGTAGGTGGTTTCTTACCGGCTTTGCTCGCCGCTACACCGGCTGTAGCTGCTGTAGGATCGTTAATAACCAACGCTATAAACACGTATAATAATAAGAAAGCAAACGATAAGTTAATAGAAGAACGAATACGTCAAAATAAAGCCTTGGAAGGTGAAGGACTATACGTCAATAAAAAACCTAAATACGGTAAAGGAATATACGTAAATAAAAAGAAATACGTCCAACATATTCCGCACTTTAGAGGTACTTTTATAAATTACCAAAAAACCCGTTAGACGTAGAGACGGTCATAATTAATTTAGATAACTACGATGGTCCGAGAATTCACTGGGTATGTTATAGAAAAATAGGAAATGTTGTAAATTATTACGATTCTTTCGGGGTAATACCACCGTACGAATTACTAAGTTATTGGGGCCCTAATTGCGCGGGATTTTACAATTACGAAGTAAATCAAAATATGGATCAAGTTATATGCGGTCATCTATGTTTAAAATGTTTACGATACAAGTAACATTAAGGAATAGTATATATAGGTCGGGCGATAGAAGAATTAATCGCTTTATCGATATTATGGTAATTACTTTTACATAACCATCAATTTTTCGGCCGTTTTTAAACGACTTAATTTTATTCGGGCGTTTTTAAACAACTATTTACGGTATAAATAACGATTATTGATCGAGAAAATGGCTCCTAATAAACAAAGTGATCATATACGATTTTGTTGTAGTAGTAAGTGTTTTGCGATAGCGAACCGGTTGGCGGTCGGCGTTAAGGTACCGGGACCGTATGTATGAAATGGGCGGCCGGCCATAGGGAATTTAAGAACCGTGTTCTCTATGAAAATTGAAGGATAAATGTAAAATCATAATAAAAAAAATAGCAACATGAAATATAAGAGTACTTAACCATCAAGGCAAACTTGGTATAGTAGACTAAAGAAATAGCGATAGTTGGCGTAGCCAAGACGCACTGGAAACAGAGTGGACATTTTGTCTCAGCCAGCGGTAACTTGATAGTATGTTCAGCGTAAATACGGATGAAATAAATTACATATCCGTTAAAATAGTTGATTAAAATGAAAAATTGATCGATTTTAGAGATGAGATCATAAGTATAATAATACTATTTAAGCCCGTATAACCATGTTTTCCAACGACAAATTTTTAAAACTCGAAAATAAAGTATCATCGAATCTCGAATGAAAATACAAAAACTATAGTAAACATTTATAACGAGTAATAAAAACGACTTTGATAACCGCTATTATCGAATACGAGCTAGTACTGGTATAAATTGACTCCGTGTAAACATAAATTATTAAAATGGGCGATTACGTAACCATTGGAAAAAAGTTAAAAGAGAAATACGAACAACTCCGTACGGGAGAAATCAGGAAACAAATAAAACTCGAGGAGGAGTGCAAGAACATTGTTAAACCTCTAAGAGCGATACATACTCAACTAGCCAATACATTACCATCCATAATAACCCGATATAAATCTATCGCTCCCTTAGCTGTTGGTTCGTTCGAAAAAAGTATAGAACCTCGTGAAATACCAAAAATATACGCAACAGCAGCGTCAGCTATAGAACCCTCTATCGAAATACCGCAGGAATTTGTACAAACATTAGGTCCGGTAGCCTACAAATACATGAAAAATTATTTGTCGAAAAATGTAAAGACAGATTCCACTTTTGGTATACGTATCGAGGATGAGACTACGTACATGGGTAATTCACGGATAATTATAGAGAACGATAATATAAAGTTACTAAATACCGACTACTGGTACGAAGGTTCGCGAGGATTATGGGAGTTATTAACATTAGAAAAACCTAAAAATTACAATGAAAAAGACTTGAAAGTATACGAAGAACTTTTGTTAAAAACTAGTTCGTATAAACAAAAAAATGACCCGAATAATCCGCGCTTGAAAAGTAGTATAGGACGTAAATATAACGACATAATTAAGTCGATTTTAATTAAGCATAATATTTTAAAAAAACGTCCAAAAAACTGGTGCAGGATTACAAAGAATACGTATACTGGAACAATATCGACGAATTGTTAGACAGATTGTGTATATTATATGGTGAAGTAAAAGCCGGTAATAATAACCCTTTAATAATTAACAAAATATAAACATTTTACAAGAATTTAAAGAAGAGGATGGATTACAAACAAAAAAGACTAGAAAAAATCGTGAAAATTCTACCCGTAAAAAAAGGTAGCGGACTGATTAACGATATAATCGATAAATTACCTTTCGAGGCTCATTTACCGGGCGGTTATCAATACGCCGGTCCTGGTACTAATCTTGATTTGAAATTAAAAAAAAAGTCAAACCTAAAAATAAATTAGACGAAGCGGTCATGTATCACGATATAGTGTATTCGAAGTCTAAAAATTTGGACGACAGACATAAAGCGGATTCACAACTGGAAAATGAAGCGTGGAAACGTGTACTCGCTAAAGATTCCAATTTAGCCGAAAAATCTAATGCGTGGCTTGTAACAAACGCTATGAAAGCGAAAAGAGTTGTCGGTGCTGGTTACATCAAACATCCGGTTAAAATAAGCACGGAACAAGGGAAACTTATTGCGAAAACCGATAAACCCGTGACTTTAAAACTTAATAAAACGAGAAATAAAGATTACGTAACGGACGAAACGTATTTACCGTTAACCGAATATCAAATTAAAAGGATTAAAAAAGATTTACCTATAAAATTATCGGTTAAACAACTTGAACATATAAAAGTAGGTGGTTTCTTACCGGCTTTGCTCGCCGCTACACCGGCTGTAGCTGCTGTAGGATCGTTAATAACCAACGCTATAAACACGTATAATAATAAGAAAGCAAACGATAAGTTAATAGAAGAACGAATACGTCAAAATAAAGCCTTGGAAGGTGAAGGACTATACGTCAATAAAAAACCTAAATACGGTAAAGGAATATACGTAAATAAAAAGAAATACGTCCAACATATTCCGCACTTTAGAGGTACTTTTATAAATTACCAAAAAACCCGTTAGACGTAGAGACGGTCATAATTAATTTAGATAACTACGATGGTCCGAGAATTCACTGGGTATGTTATAGAAAAATAGGAAATGTTGTAAATTATTACGATTCTTTCGGGGTAATACCACCGTACGAATTACTAAGTTATTGGGGCCCTAATTGCGCGGGATTTTACAATTACGAAGTAAATCAAAATATGGATCAAGTTATATGCGGTCATCTATGTTTAAAATGTTTACGATACAAGTAACATTAAGGAATAGTATATATAGGTCGGGCGATAGAAGAATTAATCGCTTTATCGATATTATGGTAATTACTTTTACATAACCATCAATTTTTCGGCCGTTTTTAAACGACTTAATTTTATTCGGGCGTTTTTAAACAACTATTTACGGTATAAATAACGATTATTGATCGAGAAAATGGCTCCTAATAAACAAAGTGATCATATACGATTTTGTTGTAGTAGTAAGTGTTTTGCGATAGCGAACCGGTTGGCGGTCGGCGTTAAGGTACCGGGACCGTATGTATGAAATGGGCGGCCGGCCATAGGGAATTTAAGAACCGTGTTCTCTATGAAAATTGAAGGATAAATGTAAAATCATAATAAAAAAAATAGCAACATGAAATATAAGAGTACTTAACCATCAAGGCAAACTTGGTATAGTAGACTAAAGAAATAGCGATAGTTGGCGTAGCCAAGACGCACTGGAAACAGAGTGGACATTTTGTCTCAGCCAGCGGTAACTTGATAGTATGTTCAGCGTAAATACGGATGAAATAAATTACATATCCGTTAAAATAGTTGATTAAAATGAAAAATTGATCGATTTTAGAGATGAGATCATAAGTATAATAATACTATTTAAGCCCGTATAACCATGTTTTCCAACGACAAATTTTTAAAACTCGAAAATAAAGTATCATCGAATCTCGAATGAAAATACAAAAACTATAGTAAACATTTATAACGAGTAATAAAAACGACTTTGATAACCGCTATTATCGAATACGAGCTAGTACTGGTATAAATTGACTCCGTGTAAACATAAATTATTAAAATGGGCGATTACGTAACCATTGGAAAAAAGTTAAAAGAGAAATACGAACAACTCCGTACGGGAGAAATCAGGAAACAAATAAAACTCGAGGAGGAGTGCAAGAACATTGTTAAACCTCTAAGAGCGATACATACTCAACTAGCCAATACATTACCATCCATAATAACCCGATATAAATCTATCGCTCCCTTAGCTGTTGGTTCGTTCGAAAAAAGTATAGAACCTCGTGAAATACCAAAAATATACGCAACAGCAGCGTCAGCTATAGAACCCTCTATCGAAATACCGCAGGAATTTGTACAAACATTAGGTCCGGTAGCCTACAAATACATGAAAAATTATTTGTCGAAAAATGTAAAGACAGATTCCACTTTTGGTATACGTATCGAGGATGAGACTACGTACATGGGTAATTCACGGATAATTATAGAGAACGATAATATAAAGTTACTAAATACCGACTACTGGTACGAAGGTTCGCGAGGATTATGGGAGTTATTAACATTAGAAAAACCTAAAAGTTACAATGAAAAAGACTTGAAAGTATACGAAGAACTTTTGTTAAAAACTAGTTCGTATAAACAAAAAAATGACCCGAATAATCCGCGCTTGAAAAGTAGTATAGGACATAAATATAACGACATAATTAAGTCGATTTTAATTAAGCATAATATTTTAAAAAAACGTCCAAAAAACGGGTGCAGGATTACAAAGAATACGTATACTGGAACAATATCGACGAATTGTTAGACAGATTGTGTATATTATATGGTGAAGTAAAAGCCGGTAATAATAACCCTTTAATAATTAACAAAATATAAACATTTTACAAGAATTTAAAGAAGAGGATGGATTACAAACAAAAAAGACTAGAAAAAATCGTGAAAATTCTACCCGTAAAAAAAGGTAGCGGACTGATTAACGATATAATCGACAAATTACCTTTCGAGGCTCATTTACCGGGCGGTTATCAATACGCCGGTCCTGGTACTAATCTTGATTTGAAATTAAAAAAAAAAGTCAAACCTAAAAATAAATTAGACGGAGCGGTCATGTATCACGATATAGTGTATTCGAAGTCTAAAAATTTGGACGACAGACATAAAGCGGATTCACAACTGGAAAATGAAGCGTGGAAACGTGTACTCGCTAAAGATTCCAATTTAGCCGAAAAATCTAATGCGTGGCTTGTAACAAACGCTATGAAAGCGAAAAGAGTTGTCGGTGCTGGTTACATCAAACATCCGGTTAAAATAAGCACGGAACAAGGGAAACTTATTGCGAAAACTGATAAACCCGTGACTTTAAAACTTAATAAAACGAGAAATAAAGATTACGTAACGGACGAAACGTATTTACCGTTAACCGAATATCAAATTAAAAGGATTAAAAAAGATTTACCTATAAAATTATCGGTTAAACAACTTGAACATATAAAAGTAGGTGGTTTCTTACCGGCTTTGCTCGCCGCTACACCGGCTGTAGCTGCTGTAGGATCGTTAATAACCAACGCTATAAACACGTATAATAATAAGAAAGCAAACGATAAGTTAATAGAAGAACGAATACGTCAAAATAAAGCCTTGGAAGGTGAAGGACTATACGTCAATAAAAAACCTAAATACGGTAAAGGAATATACGTAAATAAAAAGAAATACGTCCAACATATTCCGCACTTTAGAGGTACTTTTATAAATTACCGAAAAACCCGTTAGACGTAGAGACGGTCATAATTAATTTAGATAACTACGATGGTCCGAGAATTCACTGGGTATGTTATAGAAAAATAGGAAATGTTGTAAATTATTACGATTCTTTCGGGGTAATACCACCGTACGAATTACTAAGTTATTGGGGCCCTAATTGCGCGGGATTTTACAATTACGAAGTAAATCAAAATATGGATCAAGTTATATGCGGTCATCTATGTTTAAAATGTTTACGATACAAGTAACATTAAGGAATAGTATATATAGGTCGGGCGATAGAAGAATTAATCGCTTTATCGATATTATGGTAATTACTTTTACATAACCATCAATTTTTCGGCCGTTTTTAAACGACTTAATTTTATTCGGGCGTTTTTAAACAACTATTTACGGTATAAATAACGATTATTGATCGAGAAAATGGCTCCTAATAAACAAAGTGATCATATACGATTTTGTTGTAGTAGTAAGTGTTTTGCGATAGCGAACCGGTTGGCGGTCGGCGTTAAGGTACCGGGACCGTATGTATGAAATGGGCGGCCGGCCATAGGGAATTTAAGAACCGTGTTCTCTATGAAAATTGAAGGATAAATGTAAAATCATAATAAAAAAAATAGCAACATGAAATATAAGAGTACTTAACCATCAAGGCAAACTTGGTATAGTAGACTAAAGAAATAGCGATAGTTGGCGTAGCCAAGACGCACTGGAAACAGAGTGGACATTTTGTCTCAGTCAGCGGTAACTTGATAGTATGTTCAGCGTAAATACGGATGAAATAAATTACATATCCGTTAAAATAGTTGATTAAAATGAAAAATTGATCGATTTTAGAGATGAGATCATAAGTATAATAATACTATTTAAGCCCGTATAACCATGTTTTCCAACGACGAATTTTTAAAACTCGAAAATAAAGTATCATCGAATCTCGAATGAAAATACAAAAACTATAGTAAACATTTATAACGAGTAATAAAAACGACTTTGATAACCGCTATTATCGAATACGAGCTAGTACTGGTATAAATTGACTCCGTGTAAACATAAATTATTAAAATGGGCGATTACGTAACCATTGGAAAAAAGTTAAAAGAGAAATACGAACAACTCCGTATGGGAGAAATCAGGAAACAAATAAAACTCGAGGAGGAGTGCAAGAACATTGTTAAACCTCTAAGAGCGATACATACTCAACTAGCCAATACATTACCATCCATAATAACCCGATATAAATCTATCGCTCCCTTAGCTGTTGGTTCGTTCGAAAAAAGTATAGAACCTCATGAAATACCAAAAATATACGCAACAGCAGCGTTAGCTATAGAACCCTCTATCAAAATACCGCAGGAATTCGTACAAACATTAGGTCCGGTAGCCTCCAAATACATGAAAAATTATTTGTCGAAAAATGTAAAGACAGATTCCACTTTTGGTATACGTATCGAGGATGAGACTACGTACATGGGTAATTCACGGATAATTATCGAGAACGATAATATAAAGTTACTAAATACCGACTACTGGTACGAAGGTTCGCGAGGATTATGGGAGTTATTAACATTAGAAAAACCTAAAAATTACAATGAAAAAGACTTGAAAGTATACGAAGAACTTTTGTTAAAAACTAGTTCGTATAAACAAAAAAATGACCCGAATAATCCGCGCTTGAAAAGTAGTATAGGACATAAATATAACGACATAATTAAGTCGATTTTAATTAAGCATAATATTTTAAAAAAACGTCCAAAAAACTGGTGCAGGATTACAAAGAATACGTATACTGGAACAATATCGACGAATTGTTAGACAGATTGTGTATATTATATGGTGAAGTAAAAGCCGGTAATAATAACCCTTTAATAATTAACAAAATATAAACATTTTACAAGAATTTAAAGAAGAGGATGGATTACAAACAAAAAAGACTAGAAAAAATCGTGAAAATTCTACCCGTAAAAAAAGGTAGCGGACTGATTAACGATATAATCGATAAATTACCTTTCGAGGCTCATTTACCGGGCGGTTATCAATACGCCGGTCCTGGTACTAATCTTGATTTGAAATTAAAAAAAAAGTCAAACCTAAAAATAAATTAGACGGAGCGGTCATGTATCACGATATAGTGTATTCGAAGTCTAAAAATTTGGACGACAGACATAAAGCGGATTCACAACTGGAAAATGAAGCGTGGAAACGTGTACTCGCTAAAGATTCCAATTTAGCCGAAAAATCTAATGCGTGGCTTGTAACAAACGCTATGAAAGCGAAAAGAGTTGTCGGTGCTGGTTACATCAAACATCCGGTTAAAATAAGCACGGAACAAGGGAAACTTATTGCGAAAACCGATAAACCCGTGACTTTAAAACTTAATAAAACGAGAAATAAAGATTACGTAACGGACGAAACGTATTTACCGTTAACCGAATATCAAATTAAAAGGATTAAAAAAGATTTACCTATAAAATTATCGGTTAAACAACTTGAACATATAAAAGTAGGTGGTTTCTTACCGGCTTTGCTCGCCGCTACACCGGCTGTAGCTGCTGTAGGATCGTTAATAACCAACGCTATAAACACGTATAATAATAAGAAAGCAAACGATAAGTTAATAGAAGAACGAATACGTCAAAATAAAGCCTTGGAAGGTGAAAGACTATACGTCAATAAAAAACCTAAATACGGTAAAGGAATATACGTAAATAAAAAGAAATACGTCCAACATATTCCGCACTTTAGAGGTACTTTTATAAATTACCGAAAAACCCGTTAGACGTAGAGACGGTCATAATTAATTTAGATAACTACGATGGTCCGAGAATTCACTGGGTATGTTATAGAAAAATAGGAAATGTTGTAAATTATTACGATTCTTTCGGGGTAATACCACCGTACGAATTACTAAGTTATTGGGGCCCTAATTGCGCGGGATTTTACAATTACGAAGTAAATCAAAATATGGATCAAGTTATATGCGGTCATCTATGTTTAAAATGTTTACGATACAAGTAACATTAAGGAATAGTATATATAGGTCGGGCGATAGAAGAATTAATCGCTTTATCGATATTATGGTAATTACTTTTACATAACCATCAATTTTTCGGCCGTTTTTAAACGACTTAATTTTATTCGGGCGTTTTTAAACAACTATTTACGGTATAAATAACGATTATTGATCGAGAAAATGGCTCCTAATAAACAAAGTGATCATATACGATTTTGTTGTAGTAGTAAGTGTTTTGCGATAGCGAACCGGTTGGCGGTCGGCGTTAAGGTACCGGGACCGTATGTATGAAATGGGCGGCCGGCCATAGGGAATTTAAGAACCGTGTTCTCTATGAAAATTGAAGGATAAATGTAAAATCATAATAAAAAAAATAGCAACATGAAATATAAGAGTACTTAACCATCAAGGCAAACTTGGTATAGTAGACTAAAGAAATAGCGATAGTTGGCGTAGCCAAGACGCACTGGAAACAGAGTGGACATTTTGTCTCAGCCAGCGGTAACTTGATAGTATGTTCAGCGTAAATACGGATGAAATAAATTACATATCCGTTAAAATAGTTGATTAAAATGAAAAATTGATCGATTTTAGAGATGAGATCATAAGTATAATAATACTATTTAAGCCCGTATAACCATGTTTTCCAACGACAAATTTTTAAAACTCGAAAATAAAGTATCATCGAATCTCGAATGAAAATACAAAAACTATAGTAAACATTTATAACGAGTAATAAAAACGACTTTGATAACCGCTATTATCGAATACGAGCTAGTACTGGTATAAATTGACTCCGTGTAAACATAAATTATTAAAATGGGCGATTACGTAACCATTGGAAAAAAGTTAAAAGAGAAATACGAACAACTCCGTACGGGAGATATCAGGAAACAAATAAAACTCGAGGAGGAGTGCAAGAACATTGTTAAACCTCTAAGAGCGATACATACTCAACTAGCCAATACATTACCATCCATAATAACCCGATATAAATCTATCGCTCCCTTAGCTGTTGGTTCGTTCGAAAAAAGTATAGAACCTCATGAAATACCAAAAATATACGCAACAGCAGCGTCAGCTATAGAACCCTCTATCGAAATACCGCAGGAATTTGTACAAACATTAGGTCCGGTAGCCTCCAAATACATGAAAAATTATTTGTCGAAAAATGTAAAGACAGATTCCACTTTTGGTATACGTATCGAGGATGAGACTACGTACATGGGTAATTCACGGATAATTATAGAGAACGATAATATAAAGTTACTAAATACCGACTACTGGTACGAAGGTTCGCGAGGATTATGGGAGTTATTAACATTAGAAAAACCTAAAAGTTACAATGAAAAAGACTTGAAAGTATACGAAGAACTTTTGTTAAAAACTAGTTCGTATAAACAAAAAAATGACCCGAATAATCCGCGCTTGAAAAGTAGTATAGGACATAAATATAACGACATAATTAAGTCGATTTTAATTAAGCATAATATTTTAAAAAAACGTCCAAAAAACGGGTGCAGGATTACAAAGAATACGTATACTGGAACAATATCGACGAATTGTTAGACAGATTGTGTATATTATATGGTGAAGTAAAAGCCGGTAATAATAACCCTTTAATAATTAACAAAATATAAACATTTTACAAGAATTTAAAGAAGAGGATGGATTACAAACAAAAAAGACTAGAAAAAATCGTGAAAATTCTACCCGTAAAAAAAGGTAGCGGACTGATTAACGATATAATCGACAAATTACCTTTCGAGGCTCATTTACCGGGCGGTTATCAATACGCCGGTCCTGGTACTAATCTTGATTTGAAATTAAAAAAAAAAGTCAAACCTAAAAATAAATTAGACGGAGCGGTCATGTATCACGATATAGTGTATTCGAAGTCTAAAAATTTGGACGACAGACATAAAGCGGATTCACAACTGGAAAATGAAGCGTGGAAACGTGTACTCGCTAAAGATTCCAATTTAGCCGAAAAATCTAATGCGTGGCTTGTAACAAACGCTATGAAAGCGAAAAGAGTTGTCGGTGCTGGTTACATCAAACATCCGGTTAACATAAGCACGGAACAAGGGAAACTTATTGCAAAAACAGATAAACACGTGACTTTAAAACTTAATAAAACGAGAAATAAAGATTACGTAACGGACGAAACGTATTTACCGTTAACCGAATATCAAATTAAAAGGATTAAAAAAGATTTACCTATAAAATTATCGGTTAAACAACTTGAACATATAAAAGTAGGTGGTTTCTTACCGGCTTTGCTCGCCGCTACACCGGCTGTAGCTGCTGTAGGATCGTTAATAACCAACGCTATAAACACGTATAATAATAAGAAAGCAAACGATAAGTTAATAGAAGAACGAATACGTCAAAATAAAGCCTTGGAAGGTGAAGGACTATACGTCAATAAAAAACCTAAATACGGTAAAGGAATATACGTAAATAAAAAGAAATACGTCCAACATATTCCGCACTTTAGAGGTACTTTTATAAATTACCGAAAAACCCGTTAGACGTAGAGACGGTCATAATTAATTTAGATAACTACGATGGTCCGAGAATTCACTGGGTATGTTATAGAAAAATAGGAAATGTTGTAAATTATTACGATTCTTTCGGGGTAATACCACCGTACGAATTACTAAGTTATTGGGGCCCTAATTGCGCGGGATTTTACAATTACGAAGTAAATCAAAATATGGATCAAGTTATATGCGGTCATCTATGTTTAAAATGTTTACGATACAAGTAACATTAAGGAATAGTATATATAGGTCGGGCGATAGAAGAATTAATCGCTTTATCGATATTATGGTAATTACTTTTACATAACCATCAATTTTTCGGCCGTTTTTAAACGACTTAATTTTATTCGGGCGTTTTTAAACAACTATTTACGGTATAAATAACGATTATTGATCGAGAAAATGGCTCCTAATAAACAAAGTGATCATATACGATTTTGTTGTAGTAGTAAGTGTTTTGCGATAGCGAACCGGTTGGCGGTCGGCGTTAAGGTACCGGGACCGTATGTATGAAATGGGCGGCCGGCCATAGGGAATTTAAGAACCGTGTTCTCTATGAAAATTGAAGGATAAATGTAAAATCATAATAAAAAAAATAGCAACATGAAATATAAGAGTACTTAACCATCAAGGCAAACTTGGTATAGTAGACTAAAGAAATAGCGATAGTTGGCGTAGCCAAGACGCACTGGAAACAGAGTGGACATTTTGTCTCAGCCAGCGGTAACTTGATAGTATGTTCAGTGTAAATACGGATGAAATAAATTACATATCCGTTAAAATAGTTGATTAAAATGAAAAATTGATCGATTTTAGAGATGAGATCATAAGTATAATAATACTATTTAAGCCCGTATAACCATGTTTTCCAACGACGAATTTTTAAAACTCGAAAATAAAGTATCATCGAATCTCGAATGAAAATACAAAAACTATAGTAAACATTTATAACGAGTAATAAAAACGACTTTGATAACCGCTATTATCGAATACGAGCTAGTACTGGTATAAATTGACTCCGTGTAAACATAAATTATTAAAATGGGCGATTACGTAACCATTGGAAAAAAGTTAAAAGAGAAATACGAACAACTCCGTATGGGAGAAATCAGGAAACAAATAAAACTCGAGGAGGAGTGCAAGAACATTGTTAAACCTCTAAGAGCGATACATACTCAACTAGCCAATACATTACCATCCATAATAACCCGATATAAATCTATCGCTCCCTTAGCTGTTGGTTCGTTCGAAAAAAGTATAGAACCTCATGAAATACCAAAAATATACGCAACAGCAGCGTTAGCTATAGAACCCTCTATCAAAATACCGCAGGAATTCGTACAAACATTAGGTCCGGTAGCCTCCAAATACATGAAAAATTATTTGTCGAAAAATGTAAAGACAGATTCCACTTTTGGTATACGTATCGAGGATGAGACTACGTACATGGGTAATTCACGGATAATTATCGAGAACGATAATATAAAGTTACTAAATACCGACTACTGGTACGAAGGTTCGCGAGGATTATGGGAGTTATTAACATTAGAAAAACCTAAAAATTACAATGAAAAAGACTTGAAAGTATACGAAGAACTTTTGTTAAAAACTAGTTCGTATAAACAAAAAAATGACCCGAATAATCCGCGCTTGAAAAGTAGTATAGGACATAAATATAACGACATAATTAAGTCGATTTTAATTAAGCATAATATTTTAAAAAAACGTCCAAAAAACTGGTGCAGGATTACAAAGAATACGTATACTGGAACAATATCGACGAATTGTTAGACAGATTGTGTATATTATATGGTGAAGTAAAAGCCGGTAATAATAACCCTTTAATAATTAACAAAATATAAACATTTTACAAGAATTTAAAGAAGAGGATGGATTACAAACAAAAAAGACTAGAAAAAATCGTGAAAATTCTACCCGTAAAAAAAGGTAGCGGACTGATTAACGATATAATCGATAAATTACCTTTCGAGGCTCATTTACCGGGCGGTTATCAATACGCCGGTCCTGGTACTAATCTTGATTTGAAATTAAAAAAAAAGTCAAACCTAAAAATAAATTAGACGGAGCGGTCATGTATCACGATATAGTGTATTCGAAGTCTAAAAATTTGGACGACAGACATAAAGCGGATTCACAACTGGAAAATGAAGCGTGGAAACGTGTACTCGCTAAAGATTCCAATTTAGCCGAAAAATCTAATGCGTGGCTTGTAACAAACGCTATGAAAGCGAAAAGAGTTGTCGGTGCTGGTTACATCAAACATCCGGTTAAAATAAGCACGGAACAAGGGAAACTTATTGCGAAAACCGATAAACCCGTGACTTTAAAACTTAATAAAACGAGAAATAAAGATTACGTAACGGACGAAACGTATTTACCGTTAACCGAATATCAAATTAAAAGGATTAAAAAAGATTTACCTATAAAATTATCGGTTAAACAACTTGAACATATAAAAGTAGGTGGTTTCTTACCGGCTTTGCTCGCCGCTACACCGGCTGTAGCTGCTGTAGGATCGTTAATAACCAACGCTATAAACACGTATAATAATAAGAAAGCAAACGATAAGTTAATAGAAGAACGAATACGTCAAAATAAAGCCTTGGAAGGTGAAAGACTATACGTCAATAAAAAACCTAAATACGGTAAAGGAATATACGTAAATAAAAAGAAATACGTCCAACATATTCCGCACTTTAGAGGTACTTTTATAAATTACCGAAAAACCCGTTAGACGTAGAGACGGTCATAATTAATTTAGATAACTACGATGGTCCGAGAATTCACTGGGTATGTTATAGAAAAATAGGAAATGTTGTAAATTATTACGATTCTTTCGGGGTAATACCACCGTACGAATTACTAAGTTATTGGGGCCCTAATTGCGCGGGATTTTACAATTACGAAGTAAATCAAAATATGGATCAAGTTATATGCGGTCATCTATGTTTAAAATGTTTACGATACAAGTAACATTAAGGAATAGTATATATAGGTCGGGCGATAGAAGAATTAATCGCTTTATCGATATTATGGTAATTACTTTTACATAACCATCAATTTTTCGGCCGTTTTTAAACGACTTAATTTTATTCGGGCGTTTTTAAACAACTATTTACGGTATAAATAACGATTATTGATCGAGAAAATGGCTCCTAATAAACAAAGTGATCATATACGATTTTGTTGTAGTAGTAAGTGTTTTGCGATAGCGAACCGGTTGGCGGTCGGCGTTAAGGTACCGGGACCGTATGTATGAAATGGGCGGCCGGCCATAGGGAATTTAAGAACCGTGTTCTCTATGAAAATTGAAGGATAAATGTAAAATCATAATAAAAAAAATAGCAACATGAAATATAAGAGTACTTAACCATCAAGGCAAACTTGGTATAGTAGACTAAAGAAATAGCGATAGTTGGCGTAGCCAAGACGCACTGGAAACAGAGTGGACATTTTGTCTCAGCCAGCGGTAACTTGATAGTATGTTCAGCGTAAATACGGATGAAATAAATTACATATCCGTTAAAATAGTTGATTAAAATGAAAAATTGATCGATTTTAGAGATGAGATCATAAGTATAATAATACTATTTAAGCCCGTATAACCATGTTTTCCAACGACAAATTTTTAAAACTCGAAAATAAAGTATCATCGAATCTCGAATGAAAATACAAAAACTATAGTAAACATTTATAACGAGTAATAAAAACGACTTTGATAACCGCTATTATCGAATACGAGCTAGTACTGGTATAAATTGACTCCGTGTAAACATAAATTATTAAAATGGGCGATTACGTAACCATTGGAAAAAAGTTAAAAGAGAAATACGAACAACTCCGTACGGGAGATATCAGGAAACAAATAAAACTCGAGGAGGAGTGCAAGAACATTGTTAAACCTCTAAGAGCGATACATACTCAACTAGCCAATACATTACCATCCATAATAACCCGATATAAATCTATCGCTCCCTTAGCTGTTGGTTCGTTCGAAAAAAGTATAGAACCTCGTGAAATACCAAAAATATACGCAACAGCAGCGTCAGCTATAGAACCCTCTATCGAAATACCGCAGGAATTTGTACAAACATTAGGTCCGGTAGCCTCCAAATACATGAAAAATTATTTGTCGAAAAATGTAAAGACAGATTCCACTTTTGGTATACGTATCGAGGATGAGACTACGTACATGGGTAATTCACGGATAATTATCGAGAACGATAATATAAAGTTACTAAATACCGACTACTGGTACGAAGGTTCGCGAGGATTATGGGAGTTATTAACATTAGAAAAACCTAAAAATTACAATGAAAAAGACTTGAAAGTATACGAAGAACTTTTGTTAAAAACTAGTTCGTATAAACAAAAAAATGACCCGAATAATCCGCGCTTGAAAAGTAGTATAGGACGTAAATATAACGACATAATTAAGTCGATTTTAATTAAGCATAATATTTTAAAAAAACGTCCAAAAAACTGGTGCAGGATTACAAAGAATACGTATACTGGAACAATATCGACGAATTGTTAGACAGATTGTGTATATTATATGGTGAAGTAAAAGCCGGTAATAATAACCCTTTAATAATTAACAAAATATAAACATTTTACAAGAATTTAAAGAAGAGGATGGATTACAAACAAAAAAGACTAGAAAAAATCGTGAAAATTCTACCCGTAAAAAAAGGTAGCGGACTGATTAACGATATAATCGATAAATTACCTTTCGAGGCTCATTTACCGGGCGGTTATCAATACGCCGGTCCTGGTACTAATCTTGATTTGAAATTAAAAAAAAAGTCAAACCTAAAAATAAATTAGACGAAGCGGTCATGTATCACGATATAGTGTATTCGAAGTCTAAAAATTTGGACGACAGACATAAAGCGGATTCACAACTGGAAAATGAAGCGTGGAAACGTGTACTCGCTAAAGATTCCAATTTAGCCGAAAAATCTAATGCGTGGCTTGTAACAAACGCTATGAAAGCGAAAAGAGTTGTCGGTGCTGGTTACATCAAACATCCGGTTAAAATAAGCACGGAACAAGGGAAACTTATTGCGAAAACCGATAAACCCGTGACTTTAAAACTTAATAAAACGAGAAATAAAGATTACGTAACGGACGAAACGTATTTACCGTTAACCGAATATCAAATTAAAAGGATTAAAAAAGATTTACCTATAAAATTATCGGTTAAACAACTTGAACATATAAAAGTAGGTGGTTTCTTACCGGCTTTGCTCGCCGCTACACCGGCTGTAGCTGCTGTAGGATCGTTAATAACCAACGCTATAAACACGTATAATAATAAGAAAGCAAACGATAAGTTAATAGAAGAACGAATACGTCAAAATAAAGCCTTGGAAGGTGAAGGACTATACGTCAATAAAAAACCTAAATACGGTAAAGGAATATACGTAAATAAAAAGAAATACGTCCAACATATTCCGCACTTTAGAGGTACTTTTATAAATTACCAAAAAACCCGTTAGACGTAGAGACGGTCATAATTAATTTAGATAACTACGATGGTCCGAGAATTCACTGGGTATGTTATAGAAAAATAGGAAATGTTGTAAATTATTACGATTCTTTCGGGGTAATACCACCGTACGAATTACTAAGTTATTGGGGCCCTAATTGCGCGGGATTTTACAATTACGAAGTAAATCAAAATATGGATCAAGTTATATGCGGTCATCTATGTTTAAAATGTTTACGATACAAGTAACATTAAGGAATAGTATATATAGGTCGGGCGATAGAAGAATTAATCGCTTTATCGATATTATGGTAATTACTTTTACATAACCATCAATTTTTCGGCCGTTTTTAAACGACTTAATTTTATTCGGGCGTTTTTAAACAACTATTTACGGTATAAATAACGATTATTGATCGAGAAAATGGCTCCTAATAAACAAAGTGATCATATACGATTTTGTTGTAGTAGTAAGTGTTTTGCGATAGCGAACCGGTTGGCGGTCGGCGTTAAGGTACCGGGACCGTATGTATGAAATGGGCGGCCGGCCATAGGGAATTTAAGAACCGTGTTCTCTATGAAAATTGAAGGATAAATGTAAAATCATAATAAAAAAAATAGCAACATGAAATATAAGAGTACTTAACCATCAAGGCAAACTTGGTATAGTAGACTAAAGAAATAGCGATAGTTGGCGTAGCCAAGACGCACTGGAAACAGAGTGGACATTTTGTCTCAGCCAGCGGTAACTTGATAGTATGTTCAGCGTAAATACGGATGAAATAAATTACATATCCGTTAAAATAGTTGATTAAAATGAAAAATTGATCGATTTTAGAGATGAGATCATAAGTATAATAATACTATTTAAGCCCGTATAACCATGTTTTCCAACGACAAATTTTTAAAACTCGAAAATAAAGTATCATCGAATCTCGAATGAAAATACAAAAACTATAGTAAACATTTATAACGAGTAATAAAAACGACTTTGATAACCGCTATTATCGAATACGAGCTAGTACTGGTATAAATTGACTCCGTGTAAACATAAATTATTAAAATGGGCGATTACGTAACCATTGGAAAAAAGTTAAAAGAGAAATACGAACAACTCCGTACGGGAGAAATCAGGAAACAAATAAAACTCGAGGAGGAGTGCAAGAACATTGTTAAACCTCTAAGAGCGATACATACTCAACTAGCCAATACATTACCATCCATAATAACCCGATATAAATCTATCGCTCCCTTAGCTGTTGGTTCGTTCGAAAAAAGTATAGAACCTCATGAAATACCAAAAATATACGCAACAGCAGCGTCAGCTATAGAACCCTCTATCGAAATACCGCAGGAATTTGTACAAACATTAGGTCCGGTAGCCTCCAAATACATGAAAAATTATTTGTCGAAAAATGTAAAGACAGATTCCACTTTTGGTATACGTATCGAGGATGAGACTACGTACATGGGTAATTCACAGATAATTATAGAGAACGATAATATAAAGTTACTAAATACCGACTACTGGTACGAAGGTTCGCGAGGATTATGGGAGTTATTAACATTAGAAAAACCTAAAAATTACAATGAAAAAGACTTGAAAGTATACGAAGAACTTTTGTTAAAAACTAGTTCGTATAAACAAAAAAATGACCCGAATAATCCGCGCTTGAAAAGTAGTATAGGACATAAATATAACGACATAATTAAGTCGATTTTAATTAAGCATAATATTTTAAAAAAACGTCCAAAAAACTGGTGCAGGATTACAAAGAATACGTATACTGGAACAATATCGACGAATTGTTAGACAGATTGTGTATATTATATGGTGAAGTAAAAGCCGGTAATAATAACCCTTTAATAATTAACAAAATATAAACATTTTACAAGAATTTAAAGAAGAGGATGGATTACAAACAAAAAAGACTAGAAAAAATCGTGAAAATTCTACCCGTAAAAAAAGGTAGCGGACTGATTAACGATATAATCGACAAATTACCTTTCGAGGCTCATTTACCGGGCGGTTATCAATACGCCGGTCCTGGTACTAATCTTGATTTGAAATTAAAAAAAAAAGTCAAACCTAAAAATAAATTAGACGGAGCGGTCATGTATCACGATATAGTGTATTCGAAGTCTAAAAATTTGGACGACAGACATAAAGCGGATTCACAACTGGAAAATGAAGCGTGGAAACGTGTACTCGCTAAAGATTCCAATTTAGCCGAAAAATCTAATGCGTGGCTTGTAACAAACGCTATGAAAGCGAAAAGAGTTGTCGGTGCTGGTTACATCAAACATCCGGTTAAAATAAGCACGGAACAAGGGAAACTTATTGCGAAAACCGATAAACCCGTGACTTTAAAACTTAATAAAACGAGAAATAAAGATTACGTAACGGACGAAACGTATTTACCGTTAACCGAATATCAAATTAAAAGGATTAAAAAAGATTTACCTATAAAATTATCGGTTAAACAACTTGAACATATAAAAGTAGGTGGTTTCTTACCGGCTTTGCTCGCCGCTACACCGGCTGTAGCTGCTGTAGGATCGTTAATAACCAACGCTATAAACACGTATAATAATAAGAAAGCAAACGATAAGTTAATAGAAAAACGAATACGTCAAAATAAAGCCTTGGAAGGTGAAGGACTATACGTCAATAAAAAACCTAAATACGGTAAAGGAATATACGTAAATAAAAAGAAATACGTCCAACATATTCCGCACTTTAGAGGTACTTTTATAAATTACCAAAAAACCCGTTAGACGTAGAGACGGTCATAATTAATTTAGATAACTACGATGGTCCGAGAATTCACTGGGTATGTTATAGAAAAATAGGAAATGTTGTAAATTATTACGATTCTTTCGGGGTAATACCACCGTACGAATTACTAAGTTATTGGGGCCCTAATTGCGCGGGATTTTACAATTACGAAGTAAATCAAAATATGGATCAAGTTATATGCGGTCATCTATGTTTAAAATGTTTACGATACAAGTAACATTAAGGAATAGTATATATAGGTCGGGCGATAGAAGAATTAATCGCTTTATCGATATTATGGTAATTACTTTTACATAACCATCAATTTTTCGGCCGTTTTTAAACGACTTAATTTTATTCGGGCGTTTTTAAACAACTATTTACGGTATAAATAACGATTATTGATCGAGAAAATGGCTCCTAATAAACAAAGTGATCATATACGATTTTGTTGTAGTAGTAAGTGTTTTGCGATAGCGAACCGGTTGGCGGTCGGCGTTAAGGTACCGGGACCGTATGTATGAAATGGGCGGCCGGCCATAGGGAATTTAAGAACCGTGTTCTCTATGAAAATTGAAGGATAAATGTAAAATCATAATAAAAAAAATAGCAACATGAAATATAAGAGTACTTAACCATCAAGGCAAACTTGGTATAGTAGACTAAAGAAATAGCGATAGTTGGCGTAGCCAAGACGCACTGGAAACAGAGTGGACATTTTGTCTCAGCCAGCGGTAACTTGATAGTATGTTCAAGCAATGAAAACGAATTCAGTAAAAGGGACGCCAGTAAATATAAATATTATTCAAATATATGCACCAACAACTCAAGGGTCTAATGAAGAAATGGAAGAGTTTTATGATGAGCTACGCACGGCGGTAAAAAAAAGTTCCTAACAGAGAAATATTACTAGTAATATGTGAATTTAACGCAAAAATAGGAACCACCAAAAACGATAATCACCTAAGATCTACTGTTGGAAAATATGGCTTAGAAGATAGGAACAAAAGGAGGAAATGCTAATCGATTTTTGTTCAGAAAACAACCTACTTGTAATGAATTCGAATTTTAACCATCACAAGCGACGACTTTACACATGGATTTCACCAAATGGACAAACCAGAAACCAAATAGATTATGTACTTATGCGAACAAGGTGGAGATCTTCGATAAAATATGTGAAGACATACCCAGGATTAGATTGTGACAGTGACCATAAGGCTTTAGTAATTGAGGTTATGTGTCAGGCTTCAATAAAATAAAAAACAACCGGCAATTAAAGGCTAAACTAAACGAAACTGCTCGAATGTACGAAAACAATAATATAACGGCCGATGAATTATGGAGAGAATATCAGTGATTCATGAAACTGTGAAGAAAATTCACAGTGAAGTACAAACAAAAAAGAAACCGTGGATCTCCGAGGCAACATCAAACTAATTAATGAGAGGAATCAAATAAAAAACCGGAAAACTAATAACATAACAGATTCAAATGATTATGAGGATCTTAATAAATTAATAAATAAAGAAATACAAAGTGATAGGAACAATTACATAATAGGAATTTGTGAAGAAATAGAACAACACACACAAAAAAATGAACCTTATGATCTATATAAGAAAATTAAATGGTTAAGTAATACTTTCAAAACAAGAACGTTGACAATAAAGGATCAAAATGGAACGAAATTAACTGTAAAGTCAAAAATAGCAGAAAGATGGCGCCAGTATTGTCAAAACCTTATGTACAACAATGAAATATCAGTGTTAATGCAGGACTTTGAGCTTGAACCGCGAATTATGAAAGCTGAAATAAAAGTCGCATTAAAGAAACTAAAAGATCGAAAGGCGGTAGAATTAGATGGTAGAGCTGAAGAAATGCTGAAAGCAACGGAAGAATCAGGAATAAAGGTATTGCATGTGGTTTGTAAAAAAATATGGGAAACTGGCAGCTGCCCAGAAGAGTGGACAAAATTAGTATATGTACCACTACACAAAAAGGGCCCTACAGAAGATTGTGGAAACTACCGCACAATATCATTGATTATTCATACCGGTAAAATACTACTATATGTATTACAAAACCGGCTTAAATACTATCTCCTACCACAAATTTCGGAAGAACAAGCTGAGTTTGTACCAGGTAGAGACACACGTGAACAGCTATTAAATATAAGAAAAATAATAGAAAAATGCAACGAATATAACATTCGGGGATTGCTTTGTTTTTTAGATAACCAGAAAGCTTTTGACAACATCAAAAGAACGAAAATGTGGCAAATATTACTAGAAATGGGAACACCGAAGCATCTAATTTATTTAATTCAATAATTGTACTTAAATAATAAAGGTTTTAGTAAACTGGAGAACGAAAAATCGAAAGAGTTTTCAGCAGGAAAGGGAGAGTACAACAAGATTGCTGTATTTCACCGATTATATTCAACATCTACGGGGAACGGATTGTAAGAAAAACAATGGAAGAATAGCAAGGAGGGATATCTATCGGAGAGAAAAAAATTACAAATATTAGATTTACAGACGACACTGTATTACTGGCCAGCACAAAGCAAGAAATGTTTGAATTACTATCAAGAATAGATGTGGTCGGTAAACAGGCAGGCTTAATACTGAATAAATATAAATGTTCAATGCTTATCATTGACAAAGAAAACAGAATACAACAAACACTGACTCTGCTGCGAGATATTGAAATTAAAGATAAATTAATTTATTTGGGTGCGTGCATATCCGAAAATGGTGGATCAGAAGAAGAAATAAGGAGACGGTTAGCTCTTGCAAATGTCGGGATTGGTAAACTCAATTGTATATGGAAAACTCATATCTAAAACAACAAAACTGTTACTCCTTAAACTGTTAATTTTCTCCATAGCAACATATGGCTTAGAAACCTTGACGATTAAAAAATCGATGAGGAAAAAGCTGGAAGCTTTTGAAATTAAGTGATACAGAAAAATTTTAAGGATCCCATGGATGGCGCACAGAACAAATGATTCTGATTTAAAAGAACTGAAAATCGAACCCACTGAGCAATTAGATCCATCGAAAGACACATGCTAGGCTTCTTGGGTCATGTAATACAAGCAAATAGGCTGGAGAAAACAATTCTGCAAGGAAAGGTTAATGGAGAAAGGAGACAAGATAGACCGATGCGCCTTTACATTGATCAGACCACAAGGTTATGTAGATCAGACATACAGCAAATCATGAATCTAGTGCAGAATCGATATAAATGGCCACGTTTTGTAACTTGCATCAAATAAGGTCATGACATCCAGATTGGATAATGAAATAAGAATATATATATATACAGTGATTATGATTGTGAAATAAAAGAAGTTCTACTAAAAGTGACGAGTAATGAACTCAGAGCATTATAATTTTTTTTTCAACACGAAGGAGTCTAAAAAACTTATTTATATTTTTGAGCTTTACAATTTAAACATTTTCAAAATTAAGCTTTTTTATGAGAATCTGTTCGACTTCCAATACTCTTGAGAATTGAAATCAAAATGTCTCACTTTCGAACTCTGCAGGATAAACGTCTCAAACGATTTATTCACGACGAAATTTTTATGGAAGTGAATAAAATTGAATAGTCTCAATTTGTGATATGTGAATATATAGTTGTATTACGAACATGCACACACATATACATATATAATATATATACAGTGTGTACATATTATTATATACCTAAAAATGAATATGGGAATTTTTTGATTGAATTGTTTCCTGATAATAATTTTTTAATAGATTATAAAATATTTCTGGAACATCCGATACCGTAAATTGAAACGATGCTCGAGATTTAATATTTTAATTACAGTTACCAGCGTATTTGCAGTAAAGAGCAAATTTGTAAGCTTGCAATATTCGTTCGAATAACAATGGTCTCTTCGGAGTCAGGCCCAAATTTCCAAAACGTTATTTCCATATAAGTTATTTTAAATTAATCAATATATTACGTGTATGTAAAATATTTTATACGAATTTATTATTACTGAGATGTCTGATATATATATGTATTATTATATATATATTTAAATATGTAAGTACAAGAAACCTCATTTATATGCATAAGATGTGATAAATGTATAACACGCAACTTTATTTAATATGTTTGTATTTATCACCGGGTTATTAAGGTAATAATTTAAATATCTGATACAAGCAAAATAAAAATTATTCACGATTTTAAACATTTTATGTTATACTGATAGAAATATAAGTAAAAATAGAAGCCAAAAAAAACTTACGGAAAATTTGCATTATATACATATATATAGACATGTCTGAAAGCAGGATGATCATGTGTTTCTTTATTAGATTCTTAAAAATATTTTTATGTGAAATCAATTATAAATAAAAAGATAAATTGTCATTCACACACTATTCGAATAAAATAATAATTGAAATTTGTATACTATCGTAGTGTTTAATACATATGAAAATAATGTATGCGTATATACATATCTGACAAGTACGTACAGACCCACGTACACACACATATTATATATATATAGTGAGAGAGAGAGTGAGCATAAAATCGGATAAGGAAATTCCCATACATACTATATATATATATATATATATACATATATAAGTAAAAATGTAGAATAAAATCTAAAAGGAACGTATTGTTGTATATATATATATATATATATATATATATATATATATATATATATATATATATATATATATATATATATATATACACATATATAAGTAAAAATATGGAATAAAATCTAAAAGGAACGTATTGTTGTATATATATATATATATATATATATATATATATATATATATATGTATATATACATAACCTGAGAAAAATATTTTTTTTTTCAGACTAAAATAATTATTTTTCTCTCCAAGGTTTTTATTTTTTTAATTTATTTTTCTGATAGATGTTTATTATTATTATCGCAAGATGTTTATTAGGATTATCTGAAAAACGGCTGTGAACTAGCTGGTGCTGAAATGCTGATTCAGCGGAATTATGGCCTTGATGACGCCTGGCCCCATTTTCATGTTCGCCCTGACCGAACAACGATTAGATAGGGAAATATACGAGATAACACGGATAAGTATTTAACACGAGTTCAACGAACGCCGTGTTAACTTACACGCACAAAACTGAATTATAGATATTAGGCGCACAAATATTTGCTTGAATTATAGATATTAGGCGTACAAATATTTGCTTGAATTATAGATATTAGGCGTACAAATATTTGCTTACTTCTAAATCGGGTTCATAGATTAGATGAAACACGTATTCGCACAGATGACGAAATAGCATTCAGCATAAAATATGGAGAAAATCGACAAAACTAATCATAAAACTGTCCATGTCGTTACATTTAATACAACCGATAAAATTAATAGGAAAAATCATGTTTTTATCATTAAAAAAAAACAATTTTAGATGTTAGCGATACATTATTTACTTGACGTTTATAAAGTTTATATTTTATTTGTAATCTCGTACGTGTGGTCTAGTCCTCTATATTATTTACGACTCAATTCTAATTCCGAACGCAAGTAAAGTTTTTTAATATTCTACATTTAAATATTCTACATTTAGTATTCGTTACACGGGGCCTACCATAGCTGTGATTGGATGAAGGATTATCCAAATATATTTTCGTCGTTACAACTCGATTGAAATAGTACGATTAGTGTAGGGCTATATTCTACAGTTATGTAATGTTATTTCATGCAGGTTTTGGTGGTGGTTTTTCCTGCGGTTTATTTGCTTTAAGTTTCGTTTCTTTTGTTTTTATATTTATATATCGCGATACACGGGGAGAATTTTACACTATTTCGGTAGTGTAGACGATATTTGTTGTTTCTTATTTTAAATGTAAAAATACACTTTTTATTTATTTATTTATTTATTTATTTTATGTAATGTTATATAGTTGTATTTATTATATAGTTCTATAAATTATTAACACTTTCCCTGCCTTACCGAAAATGATGTTTTGTGCTTCCAGGTCGAACAAATTTTTTCTATGATCTCACAACGTTTACAACAAAATTCAAAAATTTTTGATTTTTTTTAGATCCCTTATTTGAAATTTGTCCTGTACCAACGTTATCACGATTTTGCACAAATTTTGTATCCTGAGACCACGTGTATCAATTTCATACACAAACGCATCAGCTGAAAATAAAACTCTATATTATACGTAACTTAAAGTTTTATTATATTTAATGGCAGGTAAAATCGGAACAGATGGAGCAAGTAGATAATTACATACGCGTAGGTAAAAAAATCACAGCAAATAAATACACGATAACGAAAGCTGAAGTGGCAAGGAGAATATCACTAAATCACTAATGTGGGTTGCGCTTGGAAAATTACGCATAGTATTCCGCAATAAACAAATACCGATTAATCTGAAACGTAAACTACATAACCAAATATAACCAATGTGTACTTCCGATTCTTATATATGGTTCGGAAACGTGGCCGCATAAAAAAAAAAAATTAAAAAGGATAAAGATCATAAAAAGAAAACGATATTACGTGAACAAACATGGTTGGATGATGCAGTGGAGCGGATGGCTATAACAAAAGGAAATTGGGCAGGCCACGTGGCTCGAAGAGAAGATAATAGATGCTCAAAGCGGATCTTACAGTGCTGGCAAATGCACAGAAAAAAGAAACAGGAAAGGCAAATTACGCGGTGGCACAATGATATAGCGAAGATAGCTGGGAAAAATTGGTTGAGGAAAGTGTAGGACAGAAGTGGGTGGAATACGTTGGGAAAGCCTTCATCCAGGAGTGGATAGACACTTATCGTGATATATATATATATATATATAAAATTTATATGTACAAAACGCAATTGAAAACTACGCAAAAAGGTCTATTAATATGAAAATTGAATAAATTATAATAAAATTTTATAATTTAGAATGGTCCCTATAGTGTAAATATAAATGCATAGATTAATAGTATTGTTTTATGCGCATTATCTACACTTTAGAGAACAGGTATTTAAAAAACTGAATGCACTGTGTTTATATAATATACATGAAGTTTTTACTTCGTTACTTTTTTTTGGCTGCATATTTACTATCAAAACACAGTACCAGAACATACTGTATATCCACTTTGTTTTTTATTATTCTCAGGTAGTTTGTTTTTTTTCTAGTGGTTCTCTTTGTACAATTGACAGATTAGAATAAGTCTTCTCATGTATATCAATATTTCGAAGTATGTATCCAATATAATTGATTCTTTTAATTTCGTAATCGACATTTTCTTTTATACTATTGCCAAATAATTTCTGTAAGCATTCACACAATAGCGGAGTTCGTAATTCAATTTTTGTGATATCATTTATTTCCCCCGACGAATACTGTTACGAAGATATTCTTGGGCCGACATTTCGATGTAATCATCCGTACTATTACAAAATAAACTAAACAGACGGTTTAATTTGATTCCGTCCTGCGGTTGAATTTGATTCCGCCCTGCGGTTGAATTAATTTATGTCCTTCGTGGTTAATCGCGTTTATATTTCCATTTTTCTACAGTATTTTTCTTTCACTCTATTCTAACATTTAAAACTGCGAAAGGACTTTGTTTTCTTTTAGCTCTAAAACTAATTGTGTTCTTGTATAAGCTGAAAACTGGTATAAAAGTTATCCGCTTAAAGCGTTCTACCTTTAAAAATATAAGGGTTGAAATTTACTCGCAGTAATTCGAAAAGGAAATATCAACTTCAAGTGTTTGCACTTTTTCGCAACTTAAAATATTTTCGTTACTCATTTTTAATCATTTAAAATATTTAAAAGTATCACCCACTCCGTTTAATAACAACAATAAACACTTTTCACGAATCTAAACAAAATAAATCTCGCGTATAAAAGGCGATTTTTTATGTCGTTACTAGCGCTATTTAAAGAAGTGGATGACTGTCTGGTGTAACTTGAGACTAGAAGAATGTGAATGCGTAATCTATCTAAATCACGTATTTAACATATATATCGCGCTAAAAGATACCACTATGTAAGTAGTCATTTTTAAAATTACATACTCGCCTGAAATACCGTAGCATATAGTGTGCTGAAATCCGCGTTATTTACTTTATTAAAATTTCTACTATTAAATAATCTTTAATGTTCTTTAATTGCGGAAAACAAATTATCTATACATCCAATTCGATAGGAATACTAATATATTTTTTCAGTAGGCGCGCAGTAATTTTATTTTTTTGTTATCTTATTCAAGTTACTTAACTATACGGAATTTAACGGGAGTCAGAAATTTCTTTTCAACATCATACCGGCATTAATTGCTGCAAACAAAGGTGATCGCGTAAATAGAAAATTAATGTTAACCTAGTGACTCCAGTGAGACACTAGACTATGCGGATATGAGGAAGGGAAGGGTAAAACTTGATGAGAATGGAACATATATGTAGGAATTGTATAGGGATGATCAAATACAATAATTAAAAAGAAAAAAAACAACATGTTATCTTTTCAATAAGGAGGAAATCTAAATTTATCAAGTGATCACGCCTTGAAGGATTGTCTGGAAGAATGTCTGAGTGCATTCTGCGGACGACAGTTACGTGACTTAGTTATCTTGCTCTCAACTTATCATGAACACAGTCAGGCTAAATTAATATTCGTTAATTAAATTAATCATTTTAACGGTAAATTTTGAACCGGTGACGTACGAATGTTATTAAGTTTTTGACGAAGTATTCACTCACTGAGGTTAAATCAGCGGAACAAAAATTTATCGGATTAAAGTTTTAAGTATTTTAACAATAGATAATTACTATTGCGGTAGTTTGACGCCAAATGAGATTTTTCTACATGAATGGCGTAATACCTTTTCGTTAAAAAGTTACTGTTGGTCTTTTTCGAAATAAACAGCACCGCCATTAAAAGTTAGTGGGGATAAATATATCCTGTGTTCGAGTATTGGTAAACGATGTTATTGTATTCTAAGGATCTTTTAAAGCGTACCACATAGTTTTAGGGGTTGCGCATGTAATTTCGGTCTTCGTTTAATTTAATCTTCGCGATGTTTAATACTTTAATAATTTCTGCTCCAAACCATTACGAACTTTTTGGTATTCGGGTCTAATATCATTTCTTAAATCGTAGCGTAAACATTAAATGAAAGTTAACAATTTGAAGTTACAACTGTTTTTATTTATGACCGTGAAATTCAAAATTAATTTAAGAAGACTTCTGGGTTATAATTTTAGTACGTATTAAGTTTATTATTTTTAAGAAGAAAAGAAATGTTAAAGAAAACTTTGTTACTTTAAAAAATTCTCCCTTACCATTGATTTTTTTTTGTTTGTTTGTTAATGCAGAATCAATAATGGTAAAGTTAAAATCTGTATTTAATGGATAAGGATATAAGTGAGCTATAAATTACAAATTAAATTTTTACAACATTTTAAAATACGCTACGAGTTACATTATTGGAATAAGAATTCCAAGATGCATGGCATCAGCTGGTAGTTCCAGCTCGATTTTGTAGTAAGGCAATAAAATAACTAAACTACGATTAGCGTGATACGTTCCTCGATAAATGAAGGAATTTTGCTCTAATACAATTTGCTCCGGGTATTTAAATTGATGTTTCGAGCCTTTTAGTTTCACTTACGCTACTGTATAAATGTTGTAATTGTAATGCCACAAATGTTCAAATTGCAATAGCTTTATTGTTTACATTACTATTGTTAACATTAGCTATTATCATTAATTTTTTTTTTTTTTAAACGTACATTTGTGATAAATGTTATAATGATATATACACTCATAATCACACCTCATGTATACACACAACAACACAACAACACTCATACGACATAATACAATTATTTTAATACTACTTATCCCGTCAAGCTTTCGCTTGTCGACGGGTAATTACATTTCTTATGATTTAATATTATACATTTACGCTTAATATAAATTTTTATTTTGATTACATTTATTATATTGATTTCTTTAATTACCGTTTATTTATATAATTATAACTCATTTACACTCTCACATACTCTCTAACTTAACTGCCAAAGTGAGCTTAAGTACTGATCAGTACCATGCTCACACACACACACACACACATACAAACACACACACACACACACACACACACACACACATAGATACATGTATACATCTGTTAGAGTAGTTTTAATTCATATTAACTTTCAATTTGCAAACAATATATTTCCACTCTAATCATCCACATATAGACTCCCATTTACACCAAAATTTTAATTTTCCAATCGGTAGTAGAACCCTGACATCCGCATTGTATCATTCTATATTTGTATTTCATAATCCTCGTCATTTCATTATTCTTATAGTATTTTATCCACATTTTCCTTATTTTGTAACCATTTTTTTATAATTGCAGAAATAATAGTAGTGTTGTAGTAAAACTGCTAAAATATTTTTATATATACGATTATTTATATCTTTTGGAAATTTTATGTTAAAGTAAATATTGCCGACTATCGAAATTGACGGTTGCCGTTATTATAATTTATGGATCAGTGTGGAGCGTAATTATTTACTATAGGTGAATACACTTAGAATCTTTAAAGTAATTAACAGCGACACGGTTGATATTTTAAATATTGTAATATTTTAATTGAAATTTTATATTCCGCACTGTATGCGATAATTGATATTTACAGTTACAACTTAAATACCGTATTGAATAGAAGTATTGTATACAATATAAAATTATATAAATACATAAGTGACAAAATTAAAAAACCGAGGTACGAAAAAATCTAATCAAAAGAAAGGTTTGCGTAGTGAATTGTATTCTGTTAGTTTTTTAATTCTATAATTCTGCCATCTTTTTTTTTTTTATTCTATTGAGAACTTCTTCGTGAGTAATTATTCGGAGAATGTTCAATATACGTCTAAACGCATAGTAAACGATTTCCTAGAGTAGCAAACGTGCAGTTTTCATCGCTATGCAGTAATACGAAAAGGGCGTACCATTTTATGGAGACTTAATTCATTCTTACAGAAAGAGGGGTTTTTCCATTTTATAAGCACCGTCCTGTATTCCATTTTCGATCTAATTTCTTTTTTTTAAAGATGCAACTAACGTCGGTACCTAGGTATTCCATTGTCTTAACCTGTTCTAGTTATGTTCCATTTACTTTTGTAACTTACTCCATAGGTTTTTTAAACGATGTATATAACTAAAGTAAAATCAATGAGAAGTCCAGTCGAATAAATTGTAAAAATGTTTTAAAAAATACTTTTACATTTCTGGAGGCGAGTGCGCAATTATACTAAACTTGTTTTATTTTACATTTATAAGCATACATATATATATATATATATATATATGAATGTATATATGTGTGTACATATTACGTGTAGTATAACATATATATAGGCTCGTTGATTCAATTTTATTTCATAATTGAAAAAGTTTTAGGGTTTTCAATTTATATCTTCCCTATACATCTTTTTCTTTCGTCCATGTAACGACCTGTTGGTGTGAACGACCCTTAACTCCTATATATTTCATACGTGACAGCTCGAATTCATTGTGGTCGTTGCCTACGGTGTTACATTCTAATTTTGGGCTATACGTTATTTTCATCCTGCGCTATCGTCAGTTTAAACACACTTTTTTCCCCATTTTTTTCTCCTTTTTTTTTTTTGACGTAACGATATAATATAAGATGATAATATTATTAGATGTTAACCGTCCGGAGCGAGGTTAAATTTCTCCAGATAGCTTTATAACATTTAGGGGCGACATTATTTATTCGATATAATTAATTAATTACAGATTTTTAAAACACGAAAAGTACGTTTCGAATATTGCGTTTTGTTGATAAGGAAATTTTATTATTTTATTACTTTTTTTGATTACATATTAAAAGTATCGCAGATAAAAAGTAAACAAAAAACATTCCGTGCTTATGCCGGATATAATTTTAACTTTTCTAAAATTTTAAAATATTTTGAAAATTCACCTTTAAGTAATACATTTTTCAAATATTAAAACTATCTCGCTTACATAATTTAGAAAAATTGTTTATGCATGGTACAAAATCGATAACAATTTTTATTAATATACCTCAGATCTGCCGTAACGGTGAGATATATATTGAATTTTAAATCTACATAAATTGGTCGTCAACATTAAATGTGTAACAAAATTTCAGTAATATAATAATTAATTACTGAAATTTTTCTAACCCGGACACTAAAAGCTAGGCGATAATTTAAATATTTATAATAAGATTATCGAATTCTTCTGGTAACAAGAAGATGCGAATTAAGTCTATCGTACAAACTCGTAGGTAAGGCGACCGTCGAAGCGACTGAAAAAAACTGAAATCGTGATTTTCCTAATAATAATATAACTCGAAAGAATACAGAGTCATTCCATTATGTAATGCTGAAGACATACAATAAAATAATTAATTTAGAAGTGTTCCGAACAGATTGTAATAAAAACGAAAGTTTGAAGAAAAAAACACGAAGGGGTTTGAAACTTAAACGATAAAAAAGAACACTCGGAAACCTCGATTCGTGGGTATGTCTCGGTATATAATTATATTTTTATATCGCAGCATTCTTAAAGTAAAATGGACTGACAAAATAATGAAGTATTAAGTCGTTTAAGTTAAACATCGAAAACTGAAATATTTTGGACATATAATGCGCCGCCCGAAACGGTATATAATACGCTACATCTTCTTGAATGCACCAGAAAGACAAAGAATTGGAAACATATTAGCCGACGTTCGGTAACGATGATGATGATGAACCCTTTCAGTCGCAATGTCCTCTATACGGTACATAAAATTTTAATCTAGTCGACATTAAATATTTCAATTTTAGAAATATTTATGTAACGCATTAAAAACTATCTAGTCGTTTAAAAAGCGATATATTACACAGCACGTATTACTTAATATTTTCAACTCTTCAAGTTATTCTCCGTAATTATCTTAGAAATCAAAATATAGAATTTTGCGTAAAAAATTGATAACCGCGTGATTAGAAAGAATTAAATAAATAATATGTTTTTAAATAATTAAATCAAGAGGTAACTGATTAGATATAACAAAAACAATATAACGACGTTTTAGTAATATTATAATATATTGATAATAAACCATAGAAATTTTAATTTATTTATAAATAAAGTACATTATCGTTACTGCGGCATAATTGCTAGAGCGCTCGACTGTCAATTTGATGGAATTGGATCTCAACTACCTACAAGTTTATTATCATTGTATAACTCTTAATTACTACAAATCACAACGTATAAAATTAGTGCCTCGAAACCTAACACATTCTGTAAAATAACGAAACAGTTATGACGATGCTGCATTGTAGTATTATATTTAAACCTGTGTACTGAAAATTGACGTTTAAAAAATCACGACTTGTATCCTAAGATTTCGTCAAAAACGTTGCTGGTTTACATCTCATCCGTACATGACGTAGCAACTGCACGAGTCAAAATAATGCGCAATGTAGTCATTAAACAGCGTTAAAATATTCTTTCATTGATGAAAAATTTAAATGATATACAGATTCAGAGGAATAATTTAATATATTTTTAAACAATACTAAACTAAATCGTTCTCCTTCATACGTTATTTTCTATATATGAGCTCATTACGAGACTTTCAGAATGATTTTTCCTTCTGCCTTCGTTTTAATGTAACTTATACATATATATAAATAATAGGTATTTCGTTTACATATTTGTATGTATTCAGTAATAATGATAAATAAATTATTATTTTTTTAAAATAAATTTTTGCACACAATCCGTCCAACTGAAGACAATAAGTGACAGTGTTCATGATTTAATTTATACGCAAATTAATGGAATGCTTCCCGATGGTCGTCAATCCTTGTTTTTGATACAATATTCGTTAGTCTGCTATATTCGATCGTTTCAGTCGCCTGAACCGGGTACCGTTCTTGATAAGCCCGTGCGCCAACTGAGTGATTTTGTAGTCTTTCTGTATATCGTGCTCTGACTGCTTTGATTTCTTCTTTAACCGTCGATACTTTCAGATCTTTATGTATTTCGTCATTGCGCACATTGGTGCGACGACTATCGATCGTAGTATTTTTTATTGGGCTCTTTAGATGATTACTATATGAGATTTTCTTGCGATTCCCCAGAGTGGAATTCCACAATAGGCTTCAACATTGCCTTATAAAGTAGTACCTTGTTTTCAAAGGATAGTGGTAAATATTTACCAAGTAACCGATACATTTTTCGAAATTTAATATTAATTTTCGTTTATATTCTAAATGTTTTCTCCGAGTTAGTTTTTCATCATAAGTCGAGGTATTTAACGCTATTCGAGATAGGAATCGTTTTTTTTATTTAATTTTACTCCACTGGCGATAACTGCCCACTTTCTTCAGAGTAAATATAACTGTACATTTCGTTAATTTCAATCCTCCAAGATTTATACCATTTTTCCAGGTCATCTAAGTGATCCCCTGTAAGTTTTTCACGGCTACACATCTCGATGAGTAGATAATAGTATCGTCTTCAAACATTGTCGTTGTTGTGTATGCACTGAGTGGAAAGTCGTAAGTTTATATCTGGTACAGCACAGGTGTAAGCACACTGCCCTGTGGAACTCCTGAGTTGATAGAATGAATGCTAGAGCATGAACCATTAAAATTTACCTGAAAAAATCTTTCTTCGAGGTAAGATTTGACTAATAGGTAATATTGGTAGGGTAATATGTGCTTTATTTTGAATAGTAACCCGTTGTGCCACACTTTATCAAACGCTTCTTTGATGTCTAAAAATATTGCTGTACAAAATTGTTTTCCTTCAAAACTTTGATTTATTACATCAACTGCTCTATGTATTTGTTCCGCGGTGCTATGTTGCTCCCTAAATCCAAATTTGATTTTATTTTCGATTAGCAGAGGTTTTATTCATTTCAATAATAATTTTTTAAATATCTTCGAGAAAGCTGGAAGCATACGGCATGACGCGATATCTTCAGAAGGCTTTCCTGGTTTTTGTATTGGTATTAAATGGCGAATTTTCATTGAATCGGAAAGTAACCGATTCTGATAATTGCGTTATGTATAAACGATAATAATACTATTTTTGGTAGTTTCTTAATTATTTTTTGCGTAATTAAATCATATCCGGGACTTTTTTTTTTGGCTTTAATTGTTTCTGTATACATTTTACGTGATACTGATTTTATCGGAAGTGACATTTGGTATGGAGCCTGGAGGTAACTATCTACTTCTGCATTTATTGTTCTATTAGTGCTGATTTCATTAAGATGAAAAATCTGTGATAAATATTCAACAAATGTTTCGACCTTTTCCTCATCGCTTCTCACCCGCTGATTGTTTTTCTTTATAGGTAGTCGTTGTATTTGATTAACTCTTTTTACGGTTTTTACAGCCTTCCGTAAGGAGTAATCAGTAGTTTCATCAGGTGTTAACGTAGAGACGTAGGCTTTAAAGGCAACATTTTTTTTTTCATTTTAATGATCATACTTTTAAGTTCTTTGCTTGCTTTGTTGAATTTCGTTTTATCGTTGAGATTCCTTGAATTCTGCCATATGCGTCTTAATCGTCTTTTTTCTTGAACCATATCCCTTATTATTTTTGGGTAACTTTAGATGTTATGATTGCCTTTACTAGTATAATTTTCTTTTGGCGTCGCTAAATGTGCCGCTTCTTCGATGTATTTGGTCGGGTTCTCTATACTGATTTCTATATTCTCCGTGGTTTTTAACGGAATGTTCAAATATATTTTATTTTTAATTAATTGTTGGAAGAGTACCCAGTTGGTTTTATTGTTACACAGTGTGGGTTTTTTATCTGAATACATGATTGAACTACTGATGTTCAGAATTACTGGTGAGTGATCTGAGGTACCATCCATTGATATTTCGATAGACATTTGATTGGTACTAATTCCATTGCAAATAAAGAAGTCTAACAAATCGGGTATTTTTTCCATATCGGTTTGCCAGTATGTTGGTTCGCCACCAGATATACTATTATAAGGGTTTTTTTGAATATAGTACTGGTTCCCACGCGGAGTTATTAATCGTGAGTCCTAAGAGGTATGTTTCGCGTTGAAGTCGCCGCGGGAAATAAATTTATTACCCAGAGAATTCAAAAATATTCAGGAAACTGATCTAGTTTGATAATGTGTTTTGGAGGGACAGTATACAGAAATGATTGAACCGATTCTGGTATCTATTTTAATAGTACAGACCTGCAAATAATCATTCATAAAGTTGTTCATAATGTGATGTTTCACGGATTTTCTTATGACAATCCCCTCCATGTGCTCTGTCATCGGGACGGTTTGTATGATAGATATTATAATTAGGAATCTTAATAGTGCTATTGCTAGTAAAGTGAGTTTCCGAAACCACCAATATATCTATTTTATTGTTCGTTAGGAATAATTCAATTTCATGGCGATTTTGGGCCATATTGACATTCCATGTTGCAATTCGTAGCAGCTGATTCATTTGGAAAGTAATTTATTTAATATTGTGAATAGCGTGTTAATGATCATGCTGTTTTGTTCAATTAATTGGTTAAACATATGTTTGAAAATTCAGAAAGGAATTCAGTAAACTGTTTATTATTATTATTGTTATTAATTAGTGCTAATTCAGGATTTGCTGCTCTTGGAATTTTATTACGGAATACTGCTGAATAGTTATATTTTCTATCCGTCGCAGTTTGTGTAAAGGGCTCCTTATTTAACTGCTGAGGGAAGTTTTCGATAGACAGATCGATTTGTTGTTTATTAATTGCTCATGGTTTATTATTTTGTTTACTATTTCGCATTTTAAGTAGTTCCTTATATATGTTACATCCTTTGTAGTTGGCGGAGTGTTTGCCCTCACAATGTGCACACTTAGCAGGTGTATTACTCGGTTTGTTATTTGTTTGATGCATTTCTCCACATTTTACACAGATAAATGGTAGAGTTCACTGTCCAAAAGCTTGGCACCTCATACATTGAATTATTCCCTTATTTTTGTACGGAGGTTCGATTTTAACTTTCATGTAAATATTCTACATTATATATTTCCTTAATGTTAGTTCGTGGATCTAAGTCGACGAAGAACATAGGAAGTGGTTGTTTAGTTTTTAAATGTCTCATGTTTATTACGTTTCTCGCTTTAAATCCTATCAGATTCAACACGTTTTTAATATCCTCAGGTGATACTGTGTGATGAATATTTTTAATTAAAACTATATGAGCTCGTTCTTCTTTCAGTTGGTACGTGTGGTATATCACTTTATTTTCTCTTAGGGCTTCAGTTATTTTCCTATAATTTTCAGCATCGATGGTTCTTAATTTTTCCTCATTTAACGTTTGACAAATAAATTCTTCTGTTTTTAATACCGAACAGATGAAGTTTTCCATTTCTTTGTAGTTTGGTAACTCCATATATGATTATAGGCGGTGGCTCAGGATATGCACTTTTTTTTTTTCGTTTAACGTATTAAGATATGCATTTTTTTTTTTCGTTTAACGTACAGTATCAGGAGAAATACTTTCTGACTCATTCTTTTGTTCAAATATTTAATTGTTGAGTGTCGGAATCTGGATGTTTTAGAAGCGGCCAAAAACCGTTTTCACTTTTGTTTACCGGTTCCGGAGAATTGTTGAGTGAATTTATACGTTTCCTCTTACCTTAGAGGGATTACTTGCCAATGATTAGGCGTTTTACTGATAATTTTTATCGCGGATATAGTTTTATTTGTTGTATTCTCGGAAAATTTCATATCTACGTCAGCAACCGAGTTTGATCCGTCTTTAGCATTATTTTTCTGTTGAATTGATGCTTTATCTTCTTTTTTTAAATTTTGCATTGCTACTTTGACGCGTAGCTAACGGGCTTAATATGCCCAGTCGCTAATTTTACTAGTACGTATGTGTGCGACAACTGTAATAGTAACGACGATAAATAGTGGAAGGTCTAGAGTGTTCGTTTCGTAGATAAGAGCGGGCCACTCCACGACGATAGTATATTATTACTATTATTATAATATTGTATTATTACTACTGTTATCGATAACGAACGAAAATATAAAATGGAAAGATGTCACCTACGGCGATAAATTGTTCTTTCCAAGTATTATGTAGGTAACATATATATATATATATATATATATATATATTATTTGGTTAATATATCAATATCGCGTGAACGCGAACCACTTACGTACATATCGGAACACACGAAATTAAATTCTAAAAAATAGTGATGGAATAATTACATATAGATAACAAGTCAAATGTTGACGATTAAATGTTTTCATCCTTTGGAAATTTTTTATTTATATATATATATATATACATAATAAATAAACGTTTAAAAAGTGAACATTATATTTTTTTATATAAACTTGTAATACACAATTCATTTAGGTTAACAATTTATAATAGGTTTAGTCCTTGGTCCATCGTGCTAACGAGTATGTAATATATCGTTATATATTTTCTTTTTAAAATTTTTCTTGCCCGGTTGCTATCAAACAGGGTGCTATAATTTAAACGTGTTTTTGATCTTGTCCGTGTATTTCACTTCACACAACAAATGTAGAGATATATTTATTCTAGGCGTACTAAAGAGCATTGGTAACCATTAGGGGAGAACTTTATTTTAAAATCGTCCGCCAATTACAATATCACAGCACCAGACTTCCAGACGGGTTTTATTATCGCACCATAAGCGAGAGTTAATCTACCGGAACCGGTTATTGTCCTACACGCATTTTAAAATTCAAAATCTATTTCTTGACGTTTAATTTTTATATCGATTTTTTACGTTGGAATTCCATCGAGATGTAATTCGAGCTATTTCCCCACATTTTCCTTATGATGGCCTTATCGGTAAGAACGAGCCGAGGACAGTTTGGACTTTTCAATGTAAAGTTGAAGTTAGTTGACTTATACGCGCTTAATTTGATTCTCTAATTCACCATCCAATTTTCTTTCGTAATTTATACGCGGCTTTATTGCTGTTCTTATAAAAATATGTAAAACGTATTTTCCTTCCGAAAACATACACGCGTGTGTTCTTTTTCTGCTAGTCGTCGGTGTAAATATTTGAAAAGCTTCCGATTTGGTAAATAATTATGCACGATTGAAATTTTCCAAAGAACGAACAGTCAAAATAAAGAAATTAACTTATTATTGAAAGCGTGTATGGGGTTCATATTATACATACATGTATATACTGTGTACATGTATGTGTAATACGAACTATGAAAATGACTTTATAGTCGAAAAGTTTTTTTATAAAATAAATGTTTATAGTGATTAACATTGTTTTTATTTTGTTGTGTTAATATTAGGTGTAGAAAGTAATTTATTCTTAAATATATGTTACACATTATATTTTATACATACCATCGTTTTAAAAATTTAAATCACGATGTACTTTTCCAATATGTTCGTTTTGTTTGTTACAAAATTTATAATTATTTTTATAATACTTTCCGCATTATATGACCATTACATTCTGGAAAACTGTCCGCCAAATTGATATATTTAATGTAATTCGGTGATATTTTTAATAAAAATTCTTTTTTACTGCGAATAATTAAAAATTTCTCTTCATAATTTCGTTCGTACAAAACAATATTAACTATTTCATCCTTCGGGAAATTGAGACGTCCTCCAGTTAAATTTTTAATTAAAATACGACCGTCATCAATGTGAAGATCATCTTTAAGTGTTAAATTATTTCTACAAGTAACACAATCAGTCTTTTTTGTAGAACAATATGACAGCAATAGCTTCTCAAAAATAAACAACCAACAGATATTTCTTGATTTATATATTCGATATGTTCTTCAGTTACATTTATATCAGGTGAAAACCAAACTGATTTAGGCGAGGATAACTCGTTTGGATAATCGTCATCGTGAAATCTTTTGAAAAATCTACTCTTCACGTACACCGCTATTTTTTGATGGTTTAAAATCTTGTCTCGGTATTGTAGTCATTTCGAATATCATCGTCTTTTGGAAATCTGTAAACGTGAACACGATTTTCGGCATCAGAGTTTACAAAACACTTATTAGGCATAATAAATAATTATAGAGTAACAATATGAGAATCATTTTACACGTAAAACTAGAAACAAGAAATAAGCCTAAAACCAAAACATTTAAAAATTAATACGAATCGTCTCACTATATGTAATGAATTTTAGTTGTAAAACCAGAAACAATAATCAATTGAAATAAAACAAAAGATAATGAATAGAAACAATTTTCATACAAATCAAACCAGAAGAAAATGTAAACAAATTAGTATGAAATCTTCTCCTTTTTTACGCGAATCTGAGACGGGTGACGTCACAGCCATCAGTCCTAACTTGGTCGTATCTTTATTATATACATACATATATATGTATATATATATTAGACAAAGGTACAATAAAAGGAATAAGAAAAGGAAGCTTGTCTATATAGATAAGAAATATAAAGGCGAGGTTTAGCTGAAAATTTTATAGGTGGTGTTTTCCGTTTATGTTGTTGGTCGATCATGTTTTCCGTTCTAATTTGAATAGTCAAACTTTCTTATCGTAAAGTTTCTGTTTTCACGGATGTGTAACTATCGTGTCAGCAGTCTATCATCATGGTCATAAATATGTTTCTTCTGTTATTATTACCATTATTATAATTATAATTATTATTATTATTGATACAAAATGCCAATAAAGGGTAAATTTAACCGACCAACTTGAAATTGTGATAAGAATTACGTTATAGGATTCCGGCTTACGAAAGTAGTACCACCATAAGTTCGCGAAATAACAAATAAAGGCCGTTACGTGCTCGTTTCAACTTTCAACTTTTATACGCGATCGGTATTACTATCAATAAAACTTACTAGACTTTACGCAATTGAAAAACTTTACGTATATATTTGTACAAATGTATACACGAATAATGGATACAAATTTTATATATATATATATCATATATACAAATAAATATGTATGTATTTATATATATATATATATATATATATATATATATATATATATATATATATATATATATATATATATACAAATACTCTGTTCTCGATGACAATTTACAACGTTCTCTTAAATCCTCTCTTAGATAGAGATATATTTGAACTGATCTCTCTCTGTTAATGTACCAGAGAGAGCAAAATAGGGAAGTCGCGGTCGCCAGCACAGAATACTGTGCAAATTTATTTTACTAACTTAATTTTTAATATATTTTAGGAGATTAGACTCAATTTGGTTAATATTCACTGGAAACTAATCTCCAGGCGTGGAGCCAACAACCAAGAGTTACGCTACTGAATGACTAGTATTAGTTTCAAATTTTGTATTATTTTATTTTAATTCTTATCGTTATTCTAGTTTTATTTTACATTACATAAAAACAATTCACAATTAAATATTTACGTTTCAATATAGTACAAACTTACAAAAATACACAAAATTCATTCACACACAATTTATAAAATATAAAATAGCCCGGTGAGATCGATTACAGTTTGCTGATCGTGATGATGTATCCGACGTTCCGCTCTTTTGTCGCCGTAGTAAAATTCGTAATTATTTCGCTATTTCCAAATTATATTCGTTACTTTCATTTTAACAGCGCGGACGAATGTATTATGTAATAATTATTATTAGAAAAAAACAAGCAATTATTCTCGTTATTATTCCGCTCGATCTCGTAACGGACGAGCAGTTCGATCGATTTACAACCTTTCCTACGAAGGTACGAGCTCTTTCTTAACAACGATATCGATTATAATATTAACCATATTCGCTTATCTTTATACGGCACGTGTATCTTAAACGCGATTATCGGTTGCTGGCTCCACGTGCGACTTGTTTCCTGAAATTTCCCCGTTAACCTGAGTATTAATTCCGATATATATCTCTACTAATATGTCTCGCACGAGCCTATAACCTTCGCTAACCTGTATTATTTTCCAAAACTTATTTTATTTATTTTTATTTTTCTTATTTATAATAAATTTATACAATACCCTTAGTTATTAACACGCCATAATATATATATATATATATATATATATATATATATATATATATATATATCCACTATTTTCAACATATGCGCGGAGATGATTGCCAATGAAGCCCTACAAACATGCAAGGAAGGAAATTCAAAATCATCAAGTTTACAGTTGGATACAAGACCGGAATGTTTAGACAAAATGTTAAAGAGGCTACAACATACGGCGAAGAAATATGGAAAGAACATTAATGCGGCAAAGACCAAAATCATCAAAGATGGTTAACATAAGACTAGAAGGAAAAGCTTTAGAACAGGTGAAAACATACAAATATGTGGGACAATGGATTACAGAGGATGTATGTTGTCATGAGGAAATAACAGCCAGAATTGCAATGGCAAAACAGCATTCATGAAGAAAAAATCGTTGATCACACAGCAAAGCATGTCCCAACATTTACGGAAACGAATAGTAATAACATATGTATGGCCAGTAGCCTTGTATGGGTCAGAAACCTGGACTTTGTCTGCAAAAAACAGACAAAAATTAGAAGCATTTGAAACTTGGTTTTGGCGTCGCCTGCTGAAAGTATCATGGACCTACAAAGTATCAAACCATAGTATTTTCACGTTCTTTCCTACGAAGAATATAAAAAGGAGGTTACAATGGATCGGACACATATTGAGACATGGCGGAATGCTAACAGATGCAATGAAAGGAAAAATAGCTGGGAAAAGACCGAAAGGCAAACCCGGGTTAACGTTAATGAACTCCATAAAACAGGAGGCAGGTGTGCAATCGGGCGGCAGATCGTATACTGTGGAAGAAAGACATAGTGATGGCGGACCAGTCCTGGGACTGAAAAAACCAGAAAGAAGATGTATATATATATACACGCACGTACACAAATAAATATGTACTATATATGTATATATATATGTGCATGCACACAAATAAATATATATATATATACATATGTGTATGGATCTACACAAAATAAATCTCTATGTATATATATGATTACATATGTGCATGTATATTGGCCTATTATTCGTGACATCACGTTTAAATTAGTTACAAATTAAAGACATTGAATACACATACGTTATGTATATATTATATATATATATATGCATATATATGATTATAATACGGGTTGGTTTGACGTCGTCTTCTCACTGGTTTGTGCATTCATTTTCAAATCAATTAGATAATAACAGAGTTGGCTAGAGGTCTTCTTAACAAAAGTGATCGGATCGTACTAGTCGTACGTGAAAGCATTATCCTTACGCCAAAATATATAAAATTCATTTTATGCGTATATGAATGTATGTAAGTATACGTGTAATATTTATAATTTTGAAATTTCTCTTTTGAATGAAATTTTCTGATTTAAAGGAACATTGAAAATTGCACTATATTGTACATCCCATCTCTCTTTAACCATCTATTCCCCTGTTTCTCCCTCCCGCACTACAAATATATCTTACTAAACGATCAGTTCTTGTACCCGTACACACACACACACATATATATACATATATGTATACATACTAGGCTATTTCGGAAACAGCTCAAACGACTTAAGTGAAATTTTGTATGCATACCTGTAATTTAATACGTCATTAAAAATGGAATGTACGAAAATCACGTATTTTGAAATTTTGAACCCCTACCTCGAGTACACAACGGTAAAAGTTTGGAGATTTCATTTTCTTTTCTTCGTCTTTTTCTCGATACTTATTGAAATGTACGTTGAAAATTCCATCTCGTTCCCATTCACCGTTCGAATGTTATAAATTTAAACATTTTTGCTTTTTACCGCGTATGTGTTAGTAAATGTAAGTAAAATTTTTTATCTTGATTTAAGGTATTGGATCTTACGAAAATATTTTTTTATGTACGAAAAAATTATTTTAAGGAAAAAATCCGATCGAATAATTCCAAAATTAATTTCTGAAAAAACATCCTTCCGGTGTTTATCAAAACTACACCTTTAACCAGATGACGAAAACGACAGCTCTATTCTTCGTATTCACACAGAAAAGTTTCCTCCAATCACCATCATCAACACGGACAACAACGTTAATATTAAAAATTTAATTACTAGTCTTAAGCAATACGTCAAATCAACTTTTAAGATTAGAAATTATAATCGTCATAAAACGTCATTGTTTGCTGGTACGTATGACGACTTGGATCTCATTACCGCAAATTTGAAAAATGCTAATATCCCGTTTTTCACGCATGTTCCTTTTAACCGCAAGCCTGTCCGGATGATTCTTAAGGGTTTACCCTCATCGTTTACTGCTTCCGAGGTAGAAAACGAGCTCAAACCCTTCATCGATATTTCCTCTGTCTCTCAATTTTATAAAAAATGCTCAGATTCAGTTTCCATTCCTCTTCCTGTTTATTCAGTTCTATTTCCACCCAGTACACAATTGCGTCATATTTATCACATAGGTACTCTTTTCTCCTGTGTCATTACATGGGAAAAATACGAAAGGCGTAGCTCCCTACTTCAATGTTTTCGTTGTCAGCGTTTCAGACACGCGTCTCAAAACTGTAATCTCCCAGAACACAAACAGTGAATTTCTCTTGCAAGTATTCTGGGCTTGCTTCGCGAATTTAACTTAAGTAATATTTTTAATGTAATTACAGTTATAAGGATGTTTTAAGTATGCTACAGGTAATAATTGAAACTATTATTAATACATATTAGTTGTCGTCCAGCCCTGGAATTAAACTAGCTGCTTGGAATTGTAACTCTTTAATCGAGAAGTATGACGAGCTCTATCATTTTATCTGCATCAACCGTATTGATGTTGCAGCACTATCTGAAACCAAGCTGGACAACAAATACAATATCCAGTTTCCGGGTTACAATATATTTAGAGCTGATGTAAGTCGAGAGGGGGTGGTGTTGCTCTTTTCATAAAAAAGCACTTCCAACTAGAACTACTTCCATTACCTCACTTAAGCTGTGTCCAAGCTATTGGTGTCAATATCATTACCAACAGCAACTATTATGTTACTAGTGGCACTCGTGCTACTAGTAATCATAATAATCAACATATAATTCCATTTCTATATTTTCTATATATAAACCGCCCATACGTATGCGTAACTTTGCCAATGACATTAGGCAATTAATGAGGGTCAATCATAAGGTAATTTTAGTTGGAGACTTCAATGCCAAAAGCAGACGTTGGAATTGCTTTAATGATAATTCTGCTGGCACTATATTTAACCAATTATCATTAAATGGCCTTCTTCGCGTAGTGGTTCCCTCTGAGCCCACAGATTTTCCCAATCGTGTAGGATGCAGAAACAACATCTTAGACTTAGCACTTGTAAAAAACCTAAACACATCAGACCTAATCTCTATTAACGATCTCTCATCCGATCATAATCCCATACTCATTACTATTTTTACCACTAAATTCTTCTTAGAAATAAAGGTTTTAGATTGCAAAAATGCAAACTGGCTTCAATTTAAAGAGTACATTAACAACAACATTGTTCACACTGACATTTGCGGTCCCGCTGACATTGACAAAACCATAAGTGACCTTGTCAAACTAATTCTGACATCGATTGAGCGACATATCCCTAAAAAGACCATTGTTTGTTCACCTACATCTAATTTACCGTCTTACCTACTTGCATTCATCAGATTCAAAAATTACATCAGACGATTGTGCACCAAGCATTATGGCCGACCAGTCGCCTCTTTTTTAAGGCAGCTATTGACTCTTTTGACCAAAACTCTTCGTCACTGCCTCAAAAACCACAAAAACGAAAAGTACAACAAATTCCTCACAACGCTGAGCCCCAAGGATAATAGTCTTTGGAAGGCGACTAAAAACCTTACCCACCGCAGTAAGTCTCTTCCGGCCATCTGCAACCCGTCCTCAAGTGACTATGTTTACACTGACATAGAAAAACCAGAGGTCCTGGCTGCTCACTACTTCAAAATTCACGGACAGAACTTACAATTAGCCTCCAGCTTTCAGCGCAAAAAAGTCCAGTCGGAGGTTCAGAGGTATCTACGCTGTACTAAGACATGTCTACATATAACTAACACTACCCAAAATTGTGTTAACGTCATTTGTCCTCTATAAATATCCAATATCATCAAAAAAGCGAAATTAAAGTACTCGGTAGGCCCTGATAATATATCATTACTTATAATAAAGAAACTCCCTCATTCCGCCATTGTTGTATTATCAGACATAATGAACAGTATCTTTAAACTGGTATACGTTCCGCAAAGCTGGAAACTTGCCAAAATCATCGCCTTGCCCAAGCTGCATAACATAAAATGCCACTAAAGATAAATAGTAAAATGACTCCGTGGAAAGTAAATAAGCTAGAGAAGTCAATTTCAGACATCAGCTAATTATTAGTTACCTCAGGATGCGCCGTTAGATCGGTCCTTTATCAATTTTCGGGTTGACATTGATCACTTCGGTTCCTATAGAAAATTTTGAAGTTAACAGGTATGTGTGTGTGTTATGTTTGGTAAACTGGATTATTACATGTAACAACCATTTTTAATCATTGCACGCTCGATGCTAGAATTAATATTTCTTTTCGATAGATGGAAGACAATGATAAATTTTTAAAAAACTTTCAAAAATTTATATATTAGCAATAACTGATTAATTTAACGGTATTTTATTAAATTTACGTGATGTTAACGCTCCATGCTTGTGGATATACATACATAATAATCATTTTGTTTTGTATACTTAATTTATCATGGAATGATATCAAATTCAATGGCCATGTTTCCCTCTATGTTTGTTCTGAGAACACAAAAATTTTATTTTCTCTTATTTTAATTTTACCGCTGATATTTTATTTTAATTATTTATAACTGTCGTAGGATATGCTGAATTGAAGATTTAACTTCATTTTTAACGTCGTCCTTTTTTCTTATATATCAGATTAGTTACATCAGTTCATTGCCTGGACGTAATCTTTCCCCCAGGTTCTTCCCTGTTTTCTGCAACTGTGCCTCCCAGTCCCGATTCTTTCACACTACTGCGGCTATATCATGCTCCCAACGCTTTAACAGTCTGTCTCTTTGTCGCCTTTGATCTAACGGGCACATTTCACCGTACGCTTTGTCGATCTATTGTCTATTTCGAATACTACATATTCGATTCAATTTGTACGTATTAATTTTTTCACATATACACGAAATTAATTTTCAGTCTGCTCGCCCAATATTCGGACATTTTACGCGCTACCTTATAATTGTTTATATTATCAATCTAACCAAGTAATAAACTAATTATATTTTTCCCGTTCGTTTTTTCTTTTAGGTTTACACATACTTTCCGCGATCCTACACTGATTTCGATAAGTTAAATTTGTTAAAAAGTTGTTTCGCCCCGCCGGTATTTAAATATGGAAACGTTGTTCCTTAATAAGTGAAATTACTTTATTTCTACTTCGGTTGAAAGAAATTAAACGACAAAAAAAAAAAAAAAAGGAGTTAAAATCCCTAAACTTTTTCTATAACAAATCATAAAGCTTTTCGGATGTTAAGCCATTATCCGGTGAACGTAAAAGTTTTAAAAATCACTACATCCCGCACTTTTCAAACGACGAAGAAATCGATCATTAAAAGTGTAACGCGAAAAATAACTTTCCCGATACAACGGATACGTTTAACGTTTAAGAGTTATTTATCATTCGGATGGTCCGAAAAACACGAATCAATTTTATATAAATTTTAGTAAAAGCTTACGACGATTAATCTAGAAAATCGGTTAAATGATAACGTCGGCTTGAACTTTACCAAAATAATCCGCCTAGCTTGGTTTACTAAAGTCGGTAAAGTTCGGACAGATTTGCTAATTCTTTATTCCATAAAGAACTTTTTGTAATCTTCTTAGAAACCTTCTCCGGTTTCGGCGAATTCCTTACATCAGTCAGGAAATGAGCAATTTTTTCAGTCCCGCGGGTAAAAATCGACTTAAGTACGAATTATTCATTTCGAAAATTTCGATTCGTACAAATTTTCACCGATTTAACTTCTTTTTTTTCCACACATCGAGTTAAACCAATTTTGACGGTTTCTCTCTTTATCCTGCTGGGCTCTGAGTAAAAGTTTAACGTTACCCCAGATCTTTTTATGATACCTGTGTGTAGGATGATGAAAATACGTCAAATCAACTCCTTCGTAAATAACGACTTAAAAGATGAAGACTATACGCATATGCAACTCATCGATGAGTTTAAGCCTGACCCAAACTTTTATTTTACCTAGCTCAGATCTAGTTGGTTTCTTGGTTTCTCGCAACATCGTTGTTCCCTCTTGCTGTAGATTTGCCCTTTTCACTTTCAGAAATTAATTGACACCAATGCAAAAGATGCATTGCCCTCCTAATCATCTATATATGGGATATGCACAGCACACGTCCATTTTGAATTTGCTATTTTTTCCCATCGCCTTCGTTAATGTTGTCTACCCACAGATTCAAGTAATTTATTTTCTATCTCTTAATCTTATATTAAATCTTTAGGTCGCAATATCCTCTATATGATGCGTAAATTTTTAATGCGTCTATTTTTATAAAAAAAGGTGACTTCGGTTGATATTAAATATTTTAATTTTAGAAATATTTTTATAACGTATTACACATTATTTATCCCCCGTCTAAAAAGCGATATTATATTTATATTTTTCTATCCTAACGTCATTTTGTTTAATAATAATGTACAACTTTCTGTGAAAGTCGATAATGCGTGGTCGAAATGGATAAGTCTGCTTCTTTCATATTTGCGTTTTCCTCGTGTGATTATATCTTTTGTAAGCTTCTCACGTTTCGGTTTTTTATATTAATACCGACAAGGCACATTGGCCACTTCAAGTTGTTCATTTATTACGCAATATGTTGAAAACTTTCGAAATACCACCACGCGGGTATACTCTTCTTCTTATAACATTTGCATGATTTCCTTTCTATCTGTAGTTATTTCCTGCTGATAAATGTACTTTTTCAATTCTGTTTATCGTTATTCGTACATGAAATTTTAATGCTGCAATTTTTTTTATTTTCTGGTTGTCGTAAAATGTCTCAATTTTAAAAATATTTATATAAATGCATTGAAAATTATCTACGCTTCAACCAAGAACCAGTATCGTATAATAAACACCTGTATAATGTGTATATTATCGTAACAAAATTTTATAGTGTATGACTGAAAGGGTTAAAGGTAATAAATCTCAAAGACATTGACTTAGTGTGTAGAAAAGCTGCTGGTTCTTTTTAGATTCATTGAGCGTAATGAAATCGCTAAAAAATTTGAATCTATCAAATAGAACGACAAGACGAATATTGGATCAAGACCTGATCACATGATGTACACCCACCAGCCCTGAAAATATACGAAAAGGAACCTCGAAATCTAGAGTAATTGAAAAATTCAGATTCATGGTCAAATTATGAAATTCAAGATGACTTTATGGTACAGGTGCATAAACGTTTTGAAAATTTCTTCAAGCTGAATTTTTTCAACTACTTTATCATTCGAAATTCGAAATTTATCATACAATGTTTCCTGAAAAAGATTTGGCAAACCTTATAAAAGTAACATTTTTGATATTAGCCGATTAAAAGATTAACTGATGTTGATTTTTTTTCTATCAAAAAGTAACGAAAAATAAATTTGATTTATACCAAATTGTACCTAAATTAGTATTGTATTATTTCTGCAGATTGTACGTTGTATTAAAACGAATGTACTATATATAGTTCATTTGTTTATTGTAATTTTAGCGAAGCCACTGAAGGTAAGTAATGTGAACTTTTATACCGGATTTTTTTTTTAGTTAAATTGCACCTGGCTAATGGTAGCTATTTGGCAATTTTAATATTTTATGCATATGACATGGTTAGTAACCTATCCATCGGTAAGTACTAAAAATCTTTTAGAACCGCCTCATAATGAGCAGTCATAATGCCAAACTGGTTTCAAAACTTGATTAATAATTCATTTTCAGTGCATTCTTCCGATTTATTGTTTAATAACCAGTACATTTGTCTCAGATTTAGATATAGCTCAGTCTGCTTTGCTATTATGTTTCCTCCAGGTCAAGATGCATGTCGAGATACTTTACATCTGATTTCTGTCCGTTTAGATTTATGTCTTCGATTGTATCAATTCTTCTGTTAGTGAAGATTACTCGTGTTGATTTACTTTCATTGACCTTGTTCCGCCATATGTTAACTCTTTGACCACCAACGGCACATATGTATCCCAGCACCACATTAATCCATTATAGAATGTGGGAAAATGTAAATGGACGAAACGACTGTTCTCCTTTTAGTTATAAGGATTCTGTCCTTATATTTAGTATCACTGGATGCCAATAGAGCGTGCGTTATGCTTGCAATACTTGTTTTTCTGGAATTAGTTATGTCGAAAGTATGGGCATCCATTTTTTTTTCGTACTTCCTTCTGTGTGTAAGGATGCAGGTGATGTATATTATGTTCGTGTTCACTTATCAAGGTCATAAGATTGATATACTTTGCTTTTTTTCTGTATATTTATCCTCCGTGTACAGTGTGGTAAGTAAATATAATTCGTTTTCATCTGATATTTTTATGCATGGTACAAAATTGTCCCAATGGTATTTGTTCGAACATGTATTTGTCTCACTCGTATTTAGTGACACATTTTTAAACGAAGTTAACTTATGCATAATAACACTAACTATTATTTTCTTCCAGCTAAAATTATGAATAATAAAAGATTATCTGACAATGATATACAGAATTTAATTTAAGATATTGATGGTAGTGACAATTCCTTTTATGAATGTTTTGATGATTATCAATAACCTAATCGTACCGATGGCAGCAACGAAATTGAGTCAGAAGACAATTTTTTTGCCGATATCGATAAGAAATGTCCATCCCCTCAAAACGTAGTTGCATGTGGAAACGAATGGTTTGTGCCAGACAGTTCATTTATACCGAGAAAATTCACTCGGAAATACTGCCATCAAATCAGCAATGACTCGCAATAGATTTCAATTATTATTATCAAAATTATATTTTAATAATCCCCAAAAACTTGCTAATGCAAATAAAACGTATTATATAGATGAAATCATTTCGTGTTTGAAACACACATTTTTAAAATCTCGGGAAGACAGTCCTTCGAAAAGTATCGATGAGTCAATGTCGAAATTTAAAGGTAGATCAACTCTTAAACAGTATTTGCCTATAAAATCTATTAAACGAGGGATAAAGATCTGGGAGCGTTGTGATTCCATAACATAATTATGATCTGAATAGTTATTCGGGTAAAGCTAAAGATTTGACAATTAGCACTCCGAAGAACACATTAGGGGAAAGGGTTGTATTAAACTTGACAACAACAATTAAAAATCCCGATGTAACTATTATTTTTGATCGATTTTTTACAACCGTTAATTTACTAAACACACTAAATTATCCTACTGTAGGTAAATACATACTTTCCAGGAAAATATGCCAAAATTTAGTGGAAAATTAAAAACAAAGAATAGCAATTTTTAAGCAAAGAGTGTGGGGGTACTGGTGGCAAGATAGCAAGAAAATAAACACGTTATCGTTATCAGTAACTGTTATGAACCTACAACTGAACAAGCTAATCGAAAACAAAAGGATGGCAATGTATTTGCAGTTGTCCGATATTAATTTGTTCCATAATAAACACATGGATGATGTTGATTTATTCGATCAAAAAGTTGGGACATATGATTTTGACAGAAAATCAAACAAATGGTGGAAAATAGTCTTCTATATGGTGATAATGACATCTGCAGTTAATGCATCTATTTTATATCATAAAAACCCCCAGACAGAATAAACAATTAATTCAGTTTATTGTGCCATTGGCAGAACAGTTAATTGCAACCCGCAAAAAACTAGTAAAATAACCAGAAAAGCATGTACTGGTAGACCATCAAAATGTGCAAAATTTGTCGGGGATCATTTACCAGTAGAAGAAAAAACAAGACGAAGATGCAGCGGATGTTCAAAATAGAAAACAGAAAAAAGAACAATCTGCTCCATGTGCAAAATACCTTTATGTAAAAACTGTTTCAAATCATACCAGTCGTTTTTTAAAATATGTATACTTACATGTATGCGTATACACATATCTGCCCAGACATATATTCCATCTCTCTTTCTCTCTCACTCTCTGTCTATATATATATATATATATATATATATATATATATATATATATATATATATATATTATATATATATATATATAGGTAGCATATATGTCTGGGCAGATATTTATATACACATACATGTAAGCGCGTGCGTGTATGGGTGAGTATTGAGTATATACCGATTTATTTAAATATATAAGAAATGAGTGTGTGTGTGTGACATACACTGAATTCTAATATTTTTACCTTCGTTTTAAGTAACTATTGTACTTTAAATATGCCAGGATTATTTTCCCAATTTTCCATGTCCATAAAAAAGAGTGGCATTGATTGTTTGATTACTCTGTGCTGAAAATTTGTTATATGTCTGACTTTATGGTCATATTATCCCTAAGTTGATACTATATCATTAATTTCTACAGATTGATGTAGATTTCTTATTACCACTCGGTAGAACATTCCGATTTAATATACTACGTGTGATGTTCTATTTTCTCTTCTTGTAGGTAGTGGATTAGCTTATGATAATTGACTATGTTTTTTTTTTTTATCTCAATTCTTTCATCTGTCAGGGACCTGCAGCGTATTTCGTTTGTGGAAACACGGACGAGATATCCGTCAATATTTTAGTATAATTTTTTACTCTATAAACGTGACAGTTGGGGGTTTTGGGCGTTTTCCCGTGTTTATAACATCATCTGTGATATCACGTTAGTTGCCAGGATCTTATACTGGAATGGGAAATATTGAATGAAATATATTACATATCCTATAGAAATTTTACTATAGCAGAAACCAAATACGTGTAACGTATTTCGAAGAAATTTCATTAAAGCAGAAACGAAAATACATGAGAAGTTCATCGTTTTATATGTTTCAGCTTGAATGCAAATGATGTATATAAGAAATATTGAACTTACGAGGAAAATAGTTTTAATCATTTGTTTTTTGCCATAAAAGTTGATTTAACTTTTTACAATATATAATTTTAAATTTTATTTGGTTACAAACATTTTCGGTAAATAACTTTTGTGGTCCCCACAAAATTGAAATCCAGCTTAATATAAAAATTAATATTTTTGAGTTAAAAACTACGTACAAAGATTGCATGTTACTAATTCAAGTAGTACTGTTGCGTGTCGTTTTCACATAAGTAAATTATTCAGAAAGTAAAATTTACGCAGCAGGTATTTTAATAAAAATATAAAATACAAGGAAATTTGAACATCGAAATAATGCGAAGCACAAGAAAATGAAAATAGCACTATGCACTTTTATTAATTAATATAACTCTTTAAAGGAATAAATCCTTTTTTAATTATATCAAAACGTCCTTTTTTAATTATATCAAAACGTTCTTTTTTAATTATATCAAAACGTCCTTTTTTAATGTAAGTAGACGATAAACTGCGCAAAATTTATTACAAGAATCAAGAACATATTACAATCGATTTATTTTCATCATAGCAAATAACATTAAAACATAGATTAATGTAATCCTTTTTGGCTCCAAATAAATAAATGGGAAATCGAAAGAAACATATTTAGAATGAAAAAAAAAAGTTTAATGTACTAGAAAATGTAAAAATTAAAAACACAAGAAAATACAATCTTACAATTCACCAGGAAAAAAAGCTTTTTTACTTATATTTCGTTTTGAAATCTTCACAAAATATACATTTTTTTGTGTTCTTAGTATTTATATTTTCTACTACCTTAAAAATTTTCCGTTTTTTTTTTTTTTTTTGTATTTGGTTTAGGTTTCCCGTTTATTTTGTTTATACAGTTTACATTACACTTTTTTAAAAATATGTATAATCAACTTATGTCAAAAGTATACGTAAAGCTAGTTTTTAAAATTTAATCAATTTATGAAATTAATAATTATATTATGACACATAACTTCAGTCATGTTTAGCAAGAGTCAAATATTTGCAACATTATTGGAGTATACACTGGTTAATCCCGCTGGCATTGTGCGCAGTAATGTTTGCCGCTAAATAGTAAATGTATTACCTACCACCAATGTTTTTTTATGTTTCTAAAGTTGAAGGATTAAAAAGTTTAGTTTTGATGTTTAATGACGAATTAATTGTTTTTTTTTGCATTACGTCGTTATTATTATATTTATATAACTACCGTTCTTAATTGTTTTTTTTTTTGTTATTATTAAAATCATAATATGGCGTTGTTACGAATGTGAGCAATTTAGTTCTATGATAACAAGATTTATAATTTCGCAGTCCGCTATGGTTTACAAAAATTGGTAAGTTTACAATATTTTATTAAAACAAGTTGCATTAAATGGAGCTTTAATAAGATGTAATTTAAATTTAAAGTAAAGTTATACGTATTTTTCGAATATCATTTAAATCATAAATACATCCTTTATGTGCCTACTTAACAAAATTAATTGAACAGAACGCGGACGTATTTTATACTGTATACATGTGTTCAAAATTGTGACTGCTTGGAACACACATTTTCAATAATGTGAGCATCTTTTATAACGTTATAAAAAAATCTTGTTTTTAAACAATTACATAAGAATCCTTTTTCCTTTTATACTTCAGCCTCTAAATTTAGTTTTTAATAACACTACAGTTTTTTATCTTAGTTATTTCTAATGCGGGGTAAACTGTGATTTTTCAAAAAAACAGTGGTTTATAGAATTGTGGATAGTTGATAATCTTAGTCTATTACACGTCATAAGTAAGTAACAAATTTTTATATAATAGTAAATGAAATTTTGATAAACATGAATAATAAATTTTAATTATTTATAGAATTTTTTGACGTATTTAAATAAATGTATTTGATTTTTGTGTTTTATATACATTTAGAATTTATTAATGATACTAATGTTAATTCGTAATTTTAAAAACTATTTGAAAACAATATTAAATTTACAAAAATTAATTATATATTTAGGATAAATATTTGCTGATATAAAAAATAATATCTCATTGTGGACAATTGTAACTGTTACTTTTATATATTTTTGTGTTTAATAATATCGCAATTCTTTATTATCACGCACGTGCGTATACAAATCAAAATCCAAGGTTTTTCTTTGAGAATTAAGGACATTATTTTCCAAAGTCATGTTATTCATTTCAATGAAATTAGAAAGTGAATTTATTCTTATTTAAAAAATCAAACGGTGCACTAGAACCAGCGATGTATGAATTAAAATCACATATAATCATAGTATTAATTGCGCTCCTTATATTTAGTAATAAATTATATTTATAAAAAAATCTACTGTAACACAAGATGCATCGGGAGGAACATAAATACAACCTATAAGCTGGACCGGATTCATGGGGGTCTCCATTAACTAAGTTAAAAAAATATATTGTATATAAATAATCGAGCCATGTAATATTTGATTTTAATAAATTATAAATATTTAATAATAATTACTATTTCTTTAAATGCAGAAAATATTAAAATCATTCTACATTTTTATGCAAAACAATATTTATATTTACATTCAATTTTACAGCAATATTTATAATTATATACAATAATTTCGTAACAGCCGCGTACAAAAAAGAAAAAACCAGATTTATTAATAAAATTAAAACGATATATTAATTAACCCGGGTTTACGTTTCAAGCAACATGCCGTGCCCACAATTCATTGAAAAGTTGGTAGACTTAAAAATCGATGATAATGACATCATGGTAAGTTTTGATGTACTCTCGTTGTTCACTAATATGCCGACTAAAGATACTTTTCAGATTATAAATAAACGAGGTATAGATAGCAAAATAGCTACGATTTTGAACACAGCTCTTAAAGTTGATGGCGCATACTATAAAGAAATAGATGACATGACGATGGGATCAAGATTAGCACCTGTCTTTGCAAATTTATGGAAGAGGTGAATAAGTGGGTGGCAGAGGTTTGGGGGCTTAAATGTTGGTTAAGATATGTGGACGATAGTTTTGTTATTTGGCAAAATGGCGAAGAAAGATTATTAGAATTTTTCAGGGCATTGAATTCATTTCATAAGAATATAAAATTTACTTTGGAACGTGAATGTTGCGACCAATTGGCTTTTCTGGACGTTTTGTTGAAAAGGAACAAGAAGAAGAAGTTGTCTATGTCATTGTATATTAAGAGCACACCGACAGGACGATACTTTGCAAAGGAGTCGAAATATCACTCGAGCCAAAAGTTAGGGAGTTTTAAAACATTTATTATCAGGGCTATCCAACGAGGAAAATTTAGTAAATGAATTGAACAAAATAGAGCAGGTGATGGTTTGTCATGTGTATGGTAAGAAGGAAGCACATCTGGTTAAAAGGTGAATGTAAAGAATCCTAGTTTGGACAAAAAAGTATTAGCTACGATATGCCTCCCATTTATGAAGGGCATTACAGATCTTTTGGGAAGAACATTGTACAGGAATAATATTAGGTAATATGCTGAACAATGTAAAGGATGTTATACCAGGGAGGAAGTAGTGGGTGTGTACAGAATACCATGCTCTTGCGGTTTTAGCTATGTATGACAAACAGACAGAAGTGCTGTGTCGAAAAGTCGGTTGTGGGCGGAACATCAAACGGTTACACGACATGTAATAAGGTTTGAAGAAACAACAGTTCTTGCCAAAGTAGATCGGTTGGGTGAAATAATTGTTAGGGAAGCTTTAAAGATTGAAAACTTCAAGAACTTCAGCAAAGTGGATGCCTTCTGACTTGATCCAGCATGGAGAATGGTGATTGGTCAATTAAGAACCAATCAGATGTAGTTTTCTTAATATAGTTAAGGTAGTAGCTTGTTATATTGGGGTTAGTTTAGTTTAGTTTAGAGACTGGCAAAACGGTTCCTTACAGTGAGTGGTTCTGAACCGACTCACTCATTACAGTGACTCGGTTCCTTTCAACCTTTTCTCTATTCTTTTTTTTTTTTTTTTAAATAGTAAACATGATATTTTAGTCTCGATTTTGTAAAAATATTAGAAATGTATAAAAAATATTTAGCTGTATGAAAAAACAAGCAATTTTATTAAATATATAAGTATAAAAGCCCTTTGCCTATAAAATAAATCTAATAATGTATACATTTTTGTTTGTTTAATTTTTTTAAACTCATTTAGTAACAACTAGTATACTTTTGAAATGCATTATATTAACTGTACACTACAAACATGAAATGGAGGTATAAAAATAATTCAAAGTTACAAGTTAAAATTCATCAAAATTGCACTAACATAATAGTATAAATTATCCATGATATGTAATTAATTTGTATGTATATCATAAATTAATAAAATTATCTCATCATTTTTGCTATAAACTAGTAATGTATTTAGATATCATATATTATAAATAATGGCGATAGTAACATTTAAAACAAAAAATGTAATGTTACATACTAATATATGACTGAAGTTCATAACACAATACTTATATAATGGAATAGCACACAAAAAATTTAGATAAGTGTTGAAATATAATATAATGCTATAAAAATAAGGAAATATATATAAATTAGTAAATGAAACTATTCATACTAATTAAATGTAAAATATATAATAGTAAGTTAAATTAGTGCATCTCTTAACAAATAAATATATTATGGAATACTATATTTTAATTTATAATATGAAAACTAAAGAAGAATTTATAACTTATTACATGCCAATTTTCAAGTTGTGACAACATTTTATATACAATCATGTGGATAATATGGCATTTTTAATCTTTTGTTTAACCATTCGCTTGACAATATTGCGTTGCATTTATGTTAAAATCTATAAAATACTTCTTTAAACCTGTAATGTTTATGTCCTTAATTTTTTTTGATTACATATTTCAGTTTCACAAAATTTAAATAGATACAATACTTACATTTAGAGTAAATCTATATTATTGTTTATAATCAAAATTTGATTAAATTTTTTTGTCATCAATCTATTTCTTTTGTCACAACAAATTTGACCTGCTTTACTGAAAATTCTTTCACAGGGAACTGAAGTAGCTGATACACATAATATTTTCTTAACTATGAGATAGTAGCTCATATTTTTGCTACTAAATTATTATATGTATCTTGATATTTCAACTGATCTCAAAACCCTTGTTTTTTAAACCTTGGATCAAGAAAGATAGATTGAGAAATAATTTCATTCCCTTCCAATGCATGAAGCTGTTTTTTAAGACCATTCATCAAGTCATCACCTAAAATAGTTAATATCGCTGGCAATGGTTTTATTTCCATGTAAAGCTTAACTTTTTTCATCATCACTCTAGATAAAACTAATATTTTAGGCAATGAAACATGTTTTTCTGGAGAAACTTCTGTTGTTACATCATTTAATACTTCAAGTAAATTAACAATATGTTCTACTACATTCTATTCTTCTGCTTGTATTTGATTATTATTATTATTAAGCAAAGCTAAAGTGGATATAAGTGGTTCTTTATTATTAAGAAAACACTTTAACATATTGTATGTAGTTTTTGCGTTATTTTGCATTTCCTTTAATTTTGCTAAGGCATAACTACTTTGTTTAAAATATTAAACAATAAGTTTTATTTTTTCAATTAGTTCTTTACCACTGTTATAATGGTATTTTGAACAACTAAGTTCAGTGTATGTGCAAAACAGGATATATGTCTAATATTTAATTTTTCAACAGCTAATTTAATATTTGCTGCATTATCTGTCACAATAGGTCAAATTTTATTTTGATTCCCAAATTTTTTTAACACAGTTTCTGTCTACACACCAATATTTTTTGCGGTATGTTTATAAGAAAATTCATAACATTTCAGCAAATTTGATGTATTTGATGTGAGTGTTGTATTTTCATCAAAATAATGTGCAGTAATGGCATAAAATGAAACATTATTAATATTTGTCCTGCTATCACATGTTAAAGCAATGGCTGCTGCTTTTGATAAATTATGGATAAGTTTTTCAATAATTTGATTATGCATAATAGGTAACAATGAGTTTTTCTAGTTGGTAGGTTATAATTTGGAAAAAGTTAATTAACAAATTTTTTGAATTCTTTGTCTTCAACTTTTGTAAATGGATGATACTCCATGCAAATCATTTTTAATAATTGTTTATCAATATATTTAGTTTTATTTACTGAAATCGGTTTAATAGTTTCAATGAATTTAGACATTGAATGTTGAGAACTTGAGAATATTTAAGTTCTGACATAATTAAATTTGCAGTTGAACTAGAAGTAGAAACTTCTGTGTTGGATGATGTATATAATTGTATATTAAGATGTTCATTTTCATCTGGTTCCACTGAAGTTAGTTGTCCTGTATTAACTACAAGTGAAGAATATTCTCAATGTAGAGGGACAGTGGGATGGTTAGTTTTTAAATGTCTTTTTAGATTACCAATAGATGATCCCCAGGCATAGAAATATTTTCCATTTCTTCCTCATTTAGTAAAATGGTACCAAATGCTACTATACCCACAATTCATTTTCTAAATTACAAAAATATGACATCAATATGAAAATTTGTTCATTAGAAAGTCACTTTTATGTCATAAAGTGCATTTTATTACTATATTTTTCAAATGCAATAAAACTTCTATCTTTTTAAAAAGATTAGTCATAAGGGGTTGTACTCATCAGCAGATTGCAATTTGGACATCATTTGTTGCCTGACTGTCTTTTCCATATGCAGCTTAGAGAAATTCCATTCTGAACAGGTAGTCTGCAGCCCCAATCATGTCTTTTTTGAACGTTCTACTGTAGCACTGTTGCGCTCAGAGCTTTACCTTATCTTGTTACATTCTTCATGTATTACACCTCTGTATAATGTATCATCCCTTTTACATCTGGATAATCTACAATTGTTTCCCCATATAGCGACGTTTTTAGAGAAGTCAGCATACTTAGTATCACGTTGGGTAAGCTGTAAAGGCACCCCCATTTAAAAAAAAAAATACATTTCCAAAATACAATACTGATGTGGCAGTTACAATTTTTATAATAAAACAAGTATTCAAGAAAAATTTAAAACCACATGTATTTGAAATTATTAAAAATATATGGGTAGTGACAGTTATTACATGAATGTCTGATTATTTAAAAGAGAAAATTTCGTTGTTTTTTTATTAAAACAAAACTGAATTTAGTTATGTTTGATTACATCATTTCATATTTTGAATTTTTTTACATGTTTGAATTATTTTGGTATTAAGATAAGTAATGTTAATATTTCTTAAGTTGAATGGAAATAATGTCAGTATATATAACATTCAGATGTTAATAGAATAAATACATGCATATTAATATATATATATATATATATATATATATATATATATATATATATATATATATATATATAATACGATAAATTATATAAATACATATTAACATACATAATAGGATAAACTATAAAATGAGTTAAAAAAATATCAAACTGGAATAACATAAATTGTAGAAAACTGGTTAAATATTGAAATCAAAAAATCTTAAACTATACTAAAAATGTAATTATTTAACATTAATTTACTAATGAACTGCATTTATTCAAATAAGATTTGTCGTTTCTCATTTCTCAAATATAAAAAAAATATATATAAAATACTCACAAAAAAAATACAAATCCAATATGTATAAACCAATTTTGAAATTACACAAATTTTAAATTAAAAATTAGAACCAAAAAGAATCAATGTTAAAATCTGAAATGAAACATGTAGAAATCAAAATAGAACCACGAACCATAAGAACTTTGAATTCTAGGAACTAAGAACTAGAAAATATCAAAAGATAAATGAACCCCTCGTAGACAACAAAGAAATGCGGTAAGCGCGATCAGTGAATCATGAATCTGAGAATTGAATTATGATTAGAAATGATACTGTCAGAGCGAGTCTCTGTCAAGGAGTCTAGTTTCTTTTTTTCTAAAAAGATTCGTATCGATTCAATTGAGCGGTTCGGTGGTTCCTGAATTAGAAGGAGTCTATCAAGGAATCTAGGTTCTTTTTTTCAGAACCAATTCAAGTTCAATCTTTGAAACGAATCGATTCAACTGAGCGGTTCGTGAACTATCTGCCCATCACTAGTTTAGTTCGGATGATGAGCATGGCATGTTATTTGAAACGTAACTCGGGTTTATTAGTATATAATTTTACTTTTATTAATCAATATTCTGAAATCATTGTATCAAATTATGAATATCGGACACAAAAATAGTTTTAAAAATTATATAGCAATATTTATATTTACATACAATTTTATATTGTATGAAAAGTTGTTTAAAAACATTAAAAAGTCTACTCATACAAGGGTGCCCCAACAATCAATGGCAGAGGGCCTCTTGAATGTTTAATACAACCCTGCCTATAAGTGTTTGTACATGCAGACTAACATTCTTAACCTGATTTCAAACTGAATCTATACTTCTGTTACTGGGAAACGCTATTTCCTCTACAACATATGTCTCCTTGATCGCTAACAAAACTTCACCTCCCCTCCTACCGACTCTTCTATTTGCAATTTCCAACACGGACAGAGTAGTCGATAGTAATTTAATTAATGGCGATAATGATTGGTTTTAATAAATTTATTGTTTATTTTGAAGAAACATATTAATTTACTTGCGTTGTTTATTATCTCTGAGTCGTTAAATAAAAAAGTGAATTGGATGTTTTTTTCCTTTTTGTAACTGGGGAATGAAAAATCCCAATATTTAAAAAAATATCAGTTTAATCTCTTCTTGATATAAAAATATTTTCGGAATTGATGTTGACCTAGGTGTTTAATTGTAGATTACATACTCAATATGAACTGCAATCCGTTACAGATGACTTGTCTTTGTAGGAAAGTATAAACCTTTCGTATTATGAAATTTGACACCATTAATCGCAATTTATTTATTTATAAATTTTCAATGAGAAATTTATTTGTGTTGGTTCATTTCATTCTTATTATGGTCTAAAATTATTTAATAATTAATGTAATATTAAATTCACGCTAATATTGATAGAAGTGTTATAATTTCTGAAATTTTAATTGTATAACTTGTTAATGTCGGTTCATTCTAATTTGCTGCTTTTGAAGTTTTTGAATGACGAATGTGTATTTGTTAAATAATTGGTAATATTAATTATATATTTTTTAAATTTTAGTATACAGTTTATTGAAGTCGATTAATTCCGTTCTAATATATTTCAATTTAAAAATTATAACTTGTTATAACTAACGTAGTTCTTTTATATATACATACTCCGCTCCTATCATGTGAGTGGCTGGATTTTATGCCAGATAGTAAATGTGCGACAGATAAGATATAAATTTCGGAATTCAATCCTGTTGATTATATTACCTTTGTGAACTATATTAAAGGTTTGCGTGTGTGTAATAAATTTTAAATTTTATAGTAATTATCCGCTTTAATGGATTTAGAAAAATAAATCACAGTAAACATTTTAAGTTTGAGGTTTTGTGGAGATTGACAGTAAAAATTGATTTAAAAAAGATTAGTTATTGTAACGGTTCAGTATGACATAAAACAACGAATAGTAAATTTAATTATTTTACTTCGTCAATAATTAAATTGCAAATTTTATTTTCATCCGAATAATTCAATTATATATATATATATATATATATATATATATATATAATGTGTATATATATGCGTGTATATAGTGTGTGTGTCTTGTATGATAGAATTTAAGGTTCTAAAAGCGTTATAAAATTTCAGAAATAAAAAGCATTATCTGCCTAGGTTTTGTAATTAATTTTGATTTCCTTAAATATTAAAAGCATGATAATATAGTTTCACGTTTATTGTGTTATCTTAGAGTCGCTTCCAGTGGCGTAGCCAGACTTGGTTGAAGGGGGGTTCAAACAAAACTAAATTATAACAGTAAACCAAAGTTAAATTGAACTATAAGTAAATAACCAAAACTCAAGTAGGTTAAAACCCAAGCCCTAAGCAATCAAAACTCACCAGAGTTATTTTTATACTTATTAGACATCGAATATGTAATTCTATTAGAAGCAATGGACGGCAGAAATATTTAACGTCACTGGAACACACTAATAGTATGTTATTGAGGACAGGGGATGGTCACAGAGTACAATAAATTCCGCGAAAAAATAAACGTTAAATAATGATTTTATATCTTTGAAGGAATAATACATAGTATAATACTTAACTAAATTTAAAATTTAAAATCTATTCTTCGCGTTTTTCTACAAAATTCTTCTAGTACCCTCCTATATTACAAAACTATTTATTTACTTCAATTAAATAAATGAAAATAAAAAAAAAACAAATTAGGTTTAACAAATGCAAACTCCAAGGTGGGGGTTCAGACCCCCAAAACCACCGCCTGGCTACGACACTGGTCGCTTCCAACTATAAGTTTTTCCAGTTGCTAAAAAAGAACTATTTTCCTTATCATTGTCCCGTGATATATATACATATGACACGTGTCACCATAGATAGCTTATATTTGGATGTACCTTGTATAAAAAACCAAGTTTATTATTGATGAAAAAAAGGTAGTGATAGGGTTTACATACTCAAGTATGTTCTTTCCACTTGCTGTAAGAGCTAAATAGATTTATATACGTTATGTTCCTAAAACAAACCTTGTTAGTACAATGTACACACCCATAAATACATATATATATAAATTTTGATCGTCGTATTGTTTATTGCCGAATATTGTAACTAGTAAATTGTGTCATATTTTTACAAAATAGGCTAGCATTCAAATTATATCCTATGCACGTGCATTCGCGCGTATATGATGTTATACCAAGTAGGGCAAGTAGGATGTCACTCTTTTTCATGATAATCAAAAATTATCTGATGAAGAAAAATATCATCGCAACATACACACACATATATATACTGACATCACGATATGCCTATATAAACCCACTTCTGTGTGTAAGCATTCCCCAAACTTTTCCAAGGATCCCTATCTTAGATTCCTGCCCATTTAACATCATCTCGCCCCTAGCCATTCTCTTATCGACGTCCCTTTAGTAAAGTTCTATGTTTAAGTTCCGTATGTCAAGACTCGCATCACACATTGATTGTGCAGCTTAATTTTAAGGCTAATCGATATTTTCCCATTTTTAAAAACGTTTCCTAATTTTTCAAATGCCACGTAGACGAGTGTTATTCTCCCTTTAGTTTCCAGCAGCATTATATTATTCTTATCCATGGTAATTTCCTGTCGCAGGTATACGTATCAATTTTTTCGCCGTTTACAGTTACTGTCATATCTTCCGCGGTAGTCATCATTACTTTGGGTTTTTGTATATTTATTTTAAGTCCTATTTTCACAGAATGCTCGTCAAACTCGTTTATCATTAATTATATTTCCTTAGCACTATTGCCTATTAGGATGCATATACTTATATATATATATACACACACACATATATATATACACCAATACACACACACACACACACATATATATATATATATATATATATATATATATATACTATATACTGTGTGTGAGCGTGTTGTAGCTATATTTGTATATTTTATCTTAGAATAAACCGTGCGATATGATCAATATTATGGTTATAATTTATAATGCACATGCAGTGTTTGAGAATTATTGGGAAATATTCTTAGAGGGACACGGTGTATCGTGTCGAAACGTAAAATTTTGCAAAAATTAGTACCAACGACGCATCTTCCAAAAATAGTTTATATACTGAAATGCGTCGCTATAGTAATATTATGTCTTTTTTTAATATCATCTGCAGATAGTTACTAGAATTTTTACTATGAAACAATATGATGGTTACGAGATTAACATTTAATAATAATCGAAATTATTTCGCCCATCGATGTGTATTTAACGATATTGTTGAAATAAATCACCCGTTATAATATTTAAACCCAAATAGAAGTGTGAGTTTTGCGTGGAACGTTATTTTCGGCGTAAATCGATCATGACAGTTCAAAGAGGGTTTCGAAAAGAATTCAAAACGCGATTATAATATTCTGTTCGCATGTACGGTACTACCCCTCCGCCGTATCCACTCACGTTTTGTTGCTTTAGGTGTGTCAACGAAATAACAGACGGATATATATATATATATATATACCATTCCATGTACCGTACTACCAACACCCGTGTTTCAAACCATGTTTTGTAGTGTTAGCGCATCAACTCATACCCATACGTGGGCTTATTATTCAAATTAATGATTTAAACCTTGTTACATTTACAAAGGTGCAATACACTGCTCCGCCATTTAGGCTTAATCAGCGTACTGCTCCCATTTACAATACTCCATAGTATATAATAATATAGTAACTAATTTTACACTCACATTTACGCGGGCTGTGCGCCAGTTTCACTCATAGTCATCATAAGTATACATATATGTAACTTCTTATACAAGGTAATATGTAAACTATAATTTAGTTGTACTAGATGCATAAATGTGGGAATTATCCATAAAGACACATATATATACACAATTTAAGCATTATATGCATAGAAATTTCACACAAACACACAGACATACATGTACACGTGCAGAAACATATTCATTATACATATTAACGAAAAGTTTTATCACTGTTTCGCAAAGTGCTAATAAAGAACTTTAGTAACTCTGGAATTTCTTGTGCAGTACATTAAAAGTGAATAATTGAAATTGTCGGGCAGTGTATTCGTCGTGTAAGTTAAAATTATTTTTAGTGTAAAATCTAAAATGGTCCGTAATAGGGCGTACAAGGAGTACATGGTTTGCAGTTTCTATTGCGCTACATTCACACTTGTCATCCTCATAGATGAGGCTCAAATTTTCCATGCTCCGTTAATAATTGGGTAGTGTCATCATAAGTATACATATATGTAACTTCTTATACAAGGTAATATGTAAACTATAATTTAGTTGTACTAGATGCATAAATGTGGGAATTATCCATAAAGACACATATATATACACAATTTAAGCATTATATGCATAGAAATTTCACACAAACACACAGACATACATGTACACGTGCAGAAACATATTCATTATACATATTAACGAAAAGTTTTATCACTGTTTCGCAAAGTGCTAATAAAGAACTTTAGTAACTCTGGAATTTCTTGTGCAGTACATTAAAAGTGAATAATTGAAATTGTCGGGCAGTGTATTCGTCGTGTAAGTTAAAATTATTTTTAGTGTAAAATCTAAAATGGTCTGTAATAGGGCGTACAAGGAGTACATGGTTTGCAGTTTCTATTGCGCTACATTCACACTTGTCATCCTCATAGATGAGGCTCAAATTTTCCATGCTCCGTTAATAATTGGGTAGTGTAGAAATCGGGAGTAATTTTGATTGTGTGTCCATGTAATATATTGGGGATTAAGCTGCGGGTGTGTCGCCTAGTAATATCGTCTTTCATCTTTTTTTTGCCAAATTTTTAAGTAGTGCCGTTTTATAGCTTTCAGAATAAAGATATATTGATTTCTGGTTTTACTATGAGGATTTAGATTGAATTTTGAGATTATGGCGTTTATTTCTTCTATTAACTGCTCATTAAGATATGGAAAGAAGTCCACTTTAATGGTAAACACGATGCCCTACTGAACATAAGAAGATCGAGAGGAAGTGTGTTAGCAATAACTGCAGATGAGCTGTGTGAAATTGTTTTATATCCCTACATGCGTTAATTAGAAATTTTCTTCGCACACCGAAAAGTTTTTTCTATACTGTTTTAACTTTTAGTCGGTTTAATAGGACGGTGCAGCAGTATGCTAAGGTGTTTTCAATCAGTGATTTGTATAATACAATTATATACTTGCAACTGAAGCTCTGTGTATTTTAATTACAGAATTTAGTATCCATTTTCAATATATTTAAAAGTTAATTTGTTATCTATGATAATACCCAAGTATTTAAAGTATTCAACTACTTTAAGAATTGAATTCTTAAATCTTACTTTAATGTTGTTTCTCTTCGATTTAAATGAATTTGTGAAAAATGTGACAAAACTTTTTTCGATTGACAATTTTAGTTTAACACTGTCTAACCAATTTTCTAATTTGATTGAAGTATTATTTGATATTATATATATATATATATATATATATATATATATATGTGTGTGTGTGTGTGTGTGTGCATATACACTCCCGTAAAATTTATAAGAGAAAACTTTGTATCGAATTTAGTTAAAACGTCCAAGTTTCACGCCTTCCCTCCCCGAAGCACAGATGTTTTTTTTACGCTAAGTTTTAGGAAAATTAGTAATATGAAAAAAAAAACAGTAATGTAAATATATTAAATTTTCAAATTTTCACGGTTGTCGAAGTCGTTCAATGTAAACAAAATAGAATTAATGTGAAATAAAGCCGGTTATAATATTCGACAGAATCCATTATGAACACGTCCATCGTTTCAACTTCAATTTTATCTTCAACGTAACGCGGATCGTACTTATCCAACAAACGTAATAACATTTCAAATAAACTAGTTAGCGTTGACGTGAAACTACTTCATTTCATCTGTGAGACATTTCTAAGTTTTATATTTATTTATAAAATTCGTTTTTGAATAATAATAAGGAAGATTTTATTCTCGCTATTGGGAACCATATCAATGATTACTAAATTTTAATAATTACCGAAATACTGTTTAAATATTCGATTAAGCACATATAGAGGAAGCTGACTCGTCCTAGGTGTTGTATTAACAGAACTGTTTACGTAGTATCAAATGATGGGAAAATGCAGTAGTGAGATCACACAAAATTTCGAGATAATAATGAATTCAGCAAACTGGAATACACTCGATAAAGATGAAAATAGATAAGGATAGTCAAAAACATGAATAACGATAACAGCCCAGGACATTAGTATAACTGAGTAAATTATATATTTGGAGTCGTGTGAACCAGAGTAATATTATGTATGTGCCGTTACTGCGTTGTAATTGCTAGGTAAAAGTAAATAATATAGAAATGGCACGAACTCTAGTTGCTAAATACCTCGGTGTACCTCTCGATTATAACTGGATATAAAAACGAGTAACCTTCGCTGGTTACTTGGACCTCGATCAAAATTAAAATCAGCTTTGGGGATGTGTTTCGAATAGCAACTTAAAAGAATTTAGACTTTTAAAAACAAAGAATTAAGAGTGATAACTGGAGCTTCGTGGTATGTTTCCAACGACACTCTACATGGAGACATCAACGTCAAATACATAAACGAAGAAATTCACCAAGCGATAGTCGAACATTTATCCAAGGTAAATAATAATCCGCTGGCAACCGAAATTCTTCAAAATACAGCTAATTAAGCAGAAGCCTTAACTGCAAGATAATCGTAAATTATATATAATTTTTTTCTAAATTAGTTGCTTCATAAGTCTGCTACTGAGCAGATCTCTGATTTTCAAGTCTTTCATTTGTCTTCACACCGTCTAGTTGATGATAAATATCTTATCAGTTCAAGATTTTAAGCCAAGAAAAAAAATGTAAAAAATAGCGTGCTCGCGGATTTTAGACAAAGAAGTCATTCTTTAAAACGTGACGCAAAACTGAAATGCTGCTACTTATATAACACGATGCAATATATTCACGTTTCGCAACTACAGTCACTGTATGTGTGCGTATGTGTATAAATACCGCTGAAGTGTGTCGGACTTCGCCTTCGTGTCGGCGTGATACAGAGTACGGTCGAGAATTTCATTTATTTTTAATTAATATTTTACTCCTTCCTCGTCGAGTACAATCGAGGACAGAAAAAAGGAAAAGAATGACGAAGAAACGAAAAAGGTAAAGTACTTTGTTATGACCCAGTAAAAAAAAGTGTAAAACAAAACAAAAAACTGGAAATTGAAAATTTCAGACCACAGAAGAAAATAAAACGGACTAAACCGAGAAAAATCGTCTTCGTCGGAAAGGTGAGATTTCGAAAAGAAAGAATAATAACTTAAATAGTATTTCGTCACGTTGATAATTCACAAACTTGAAATTGTACTTTATATTTAAGTATCGTCCGTTCGCTAATATTAATGTGTATACACACATACTTATATATAATATGTACGAACCATTTTTGTTGATAACACTTCGAATGAGACGATAGATCATATTTATTTATTTAATGAAAAAAAATCTAACTGACAACTACTGGAGATTTTTTTAAAACTTTGATTAGCTTCATCATCATCTCAGAAAATGATGATAATGCTTTCGAAGAACTTGAGCCAAATCAGCGATCGAACGTAGCAAAGGTTTCACTTCGGCTATTTTAATTTTTTAATCGAACATAGCATGATAATGGTTTCAAGTTTTAAATAATTTTTAATTTTTTATTTAAACAGTGTGTTATTGTTGAGTGGAAATGAACAAAACGTGCCCTTAAGCGCGGATCCTATACCTGGAAGTAGCTAAGAGATGATTGACTTCAGCGATTCATTGTTAAAAAAAAAATCTGAAATACGTTTTAATAACGAATTTTGTGTTTTTTTTTGGCTTTCTAAAAAACGAAGAAACGTAAATTTTTAACCAAGTTAGTTGACACATCCGTCTACAACGTATTTCTATTAATCATCGCGTATTTTGTGTTTATGGAATTCTCGCTTTTCAATTACTTCGCGTAGTTTTTATTATTATTATTATTATTATTATTATTGATAATATGAACAAATAAATTTTACAAATTAAAATATGGTAGAAATAAACGTAAACAATCGTCTTATTTAAAATTAAGTGTATTATTTTATACGAATACCAGTACTAAGTACGTGTGTGTTTTTTGTGCGTACGTATGTGAAAGGCAGAAATGATAATGTCGTGCCATTGATTATGTTTTATCGGACGATGACTTTATATTGAGTCGGAAAATTAGGTTACAAAATTAAAAAGAAAAGTTCTCATTAAAACAGAATTCATTTGTGAATGCACTGCATAGACCTCTTCATTATGTTCCTATGCGCTTCTATTTGATGCATTGACCCATCAGTCCGTGTCTATCTTTTTATTACCCCTCTCGTCACCGTGTGTGTGGTCGACCTGTTTCTCTTTTACTCATCGGATGCCATTTAGATTCTCTGACCGTCCATATGTTGTCATTAAATCTAGCTAAGTATCCTACCCATTTCCCTTTGTTTTTTAAAATTTCTCAAGCAGCGTCTTTTACTTTGATTCTCCCGCTTATTAAAGATATTTTTACCTTCATCTTGTAAAGTTATTCCTAAAAATTTTCCTCTCAGTTCTTCTTTGTGTTTTATTAATTCTTTAGTTATCTGCGCCGTATACTATTACTGACAGAGCGCATTGATTATTTTAAACACATAGGTATTTTCCTTTCTTCAATTTAACAAAAGCGACCCATGTCATTTGTACGCGTCCTTTAATTTTATTTTTCATATTATTATTATTATTATTTGTCATTATCATATGACCCAAGTATATAAAAAAAATTGAATTATGTTAATTCAACGTCTATTTCCATTAATAGATGGAAATTCTCATTACAAAATACGCTGCAGATTTATTAAATAATTGGATTAATTTATACGTATATAATAATTTTTAAATTTTTCTTAAACATTTCGTTGTATTAAGAGTGTTGTTATGTATATATATATATATATATATATATATATATATATATATATATATATATATATTCACAGAGAAGGAATAAAATAGTTGGAAATGCGTTTAAGATCGTGCTAATACAAATATAATGAAGAAGAAACAAATACACACGCGAAATGACGTTTTTTAAAGGTTTGTATAATAGTAAATACTCGAGAGGAAAGAGATTACAATAGGACACCGTGAAGAAAAGTTTAAGTCCGAGGAGAAATTCCCTCTTCTTAAAACGTACGAACGATAACATCCTGTAATTTTTAATATTATCCGTTTATTTAATTATTTACAAAAATAAAATAACGGGCATTTTCAATAATACAGTATAAAAATTCTGAACGCGCATTAAAAACCTCAAGATGCTATTACAAAAATTTAAAAACGATTCATTTACCGATTATGTAAAAGTTATCTAGTTCTAAAGATTACAACTGCTCTTTGTGGAAAGCAACCAAATATATGAATCACCCGAAATCTAGAAACGATTCGATCAAAACGCATGACGGAAATTGGGCAATAGACGACGAAGTAAAAACAGAAATATTCGCTACTCATCTGGCAGACACTTTCCAGTCACATAACATCACGTCACATCTTGAAACTGAAGTTCATGATTATCTCAAACATTCCTCAGTAACCATGCATAGACAGATAAAACCATTTTCTCCAATGGAGATAGGAGCCATAATAAAAAAACTGAATAATAAGCACCGGGGTATGATCTAATTACTACAAACATTCTCAAGCAACTTCCAAGAAAATCTGTAGCATTTCTGACATATGTGTATAATGCAATGCTAAGACTTCAATATGTTCCGATACTATGGAAGTTTGCTAATATTAAAATTATATTAAAACCAGGTAAACCCCCAGAAAATATTACATCTTATCGACCCATCTCTCTCCTTCCAATGTTTTCTAAAGTCTTTGAAAAATTAATACGAAAAAGGTTCCAGAAGATTATTGATCAGGAGAAGGCAATACCGAATCATCAATTCGGATTCCGCATTGGACACTCGACTGTACAGCAGGTTCATCGAGTTGTAAGCCAAATTTAACAGTGTCTTGAGAAAAAAAGGTTTGCTCAGCCTTATTTCTCGATGTGAAACAAGCCTTTGATAGAGTTTGGCATCCAGGCATAAATGCAAACAAATCTTGCCACCGGAATATTATAATATTTTGAAATCATACTTGGAGGATCGCTAGTTTCAAGTAATAATTAATAATTGTCAATCATCTCCCCATAAGATTCAGGCTGGAGTACCTCAGGGCAGTGTCCTGGGGCCACTCTTATACTCAGTGTTTACGAGAGATATTCCAGAAAATACATTTATAGCAACCTTCGCTGATGATAGGGCAATACTAGCTTCACATGACTGCCCTAGTGCGTCCACTCGGCATCTTCAGGTTGCTCTAGACCAGATCACTGAATGGTTCAGCATTTGGAAAATAGCAATTAACGAAGCTAAATGTAAACATTTATTATTTACTAAAAGAAAAATTGAACGCAAAAAATAGCAAGTTTCTTTAAGTGGAACAACAATACCTGAAGACTCTCCTGTTAGATATAAGATACTACGAAGGATAGCTGGGGCTCCATGGTATGTCACTAACTACACATTGCATAAAGATCTTCGGATACAATATGTAGGACAAGTAATCCAACGAGCTGCTCGCGATTACCTGGCGAGATTGGAAACTCATGAAAATCCGCTGGCAATAAGTTTGCAAGTTCAATCGGCGATAAGAAGGCTGAAGAGAAAACGTATTACTGACTTCAGATAATGCTTCCTGGCTAACGAAAAGCTATGTGTAGCTAGTTTGAAAAAAAGCGCGAAATAAGACGCGATAGTTTAGCATGTATTATATATATGTTTGTGTATTTGTGTTTGTGAATGTACACGTGCCGATACGGTTAAAATTATATATATGAGATCTGTCCAAAAAGTGTGTACTTCTTTGGTTCCCAATTTTTGGTTTTCTAGCTGCCAAATTAGTCTGTTATTAATAATTTTTTCTAGTAGTTTACAGAGAGTATTCGTGAGCGAGATGGGTCTGTAGCTAGCCGGATCTAAAGCATTTTTATTTGGTTTGAGCACTGGTATTAAATGTGACTCTCTCCACTTCTCCGGGAAGGTGTGATTGTGCCACAATGTATTGAAAAAATGCAGAATAGCATGTTTTGATTCTGGATTGAGATGTTTGATCATGGTTATATGAATTCCAGCTGGCCCAGCAGCTGTTGGGCGTATTTTTCCAGAGCCGTGTTAAATTTATCATTTGTTATATCAACATTATAATGTTGCTCAGTCACGGAATCGAAATTAAACGTTTTATTTTCTTCTGAATATTTAATTTTTTTTAAATTCCTCAGAATAATTATTATTGGATGATACCGTATAGAAATGTTCAGCCAAAATATTAACTATTTCTAATTTATTATCTGTTATGTGTAAACCTGATTTCATAGCTGTGATGGATTGTACTGTGCGTTTGTTTGTTAGTTTCATAATTTGTTGCCATAATTTATCGGGTGGAGTGGAAACATTTATTGTTCCAACGAATTTTTTCCAGTGATTAAGTTTTGCTTCTCATATACGGGTCCGAGCAACAGATCTGGCTTTTTAAAATTTTATTAGATTATCAATAGTTGGTTGGCGTTTATATTTTGCTAGTAAGCTGTTTTTACTTTTTATTAACAATTTGCAATTTTCAGACCATACAGCGTATTGTTTACTGTTTTTATGAGTTTTGTGTACTGGAACACAGTGTTTATAAAAGCGTCAATTATTTTTTTTACGATATAATTATATGATTCATCTATGTCGTTTGATATTTTACAAGGTTGGATGTTGACTTTTGCTGTGTACGAATTCCAATCTTAGAAATATTCCAAGTTTGAGATTCATAATTTGGCACAGCATTTTTTGTAGGATATCAATTGCTATATGTTGTGGATAATGATCGCTAGTATAAAGATAGCAATCAGCATACCATTTTGTGTAATGAACAATGTTTGGGCTGCAAATGGTTAAATCGATTGTTGAGTGATTGCCATTGTTGTTAAGTAGAATTCGACTACCTGTATTTAATAAACATAAATTCATTCGATTTACAGGATCTTCAATTATCTTGCCTCTGGAATCTGTAACTTTCGATTCCCATGATGTATTATGCGCATTGAAATCACCAGTTATAATAAAAGGTTTCGGTAATTGTTGAAATAGATTAATTAATGTCTGTGAGGTAATAACATCGTTTTTATGCATATATGTGGAGCATATGGTGACTTTGAGACCGCAGAGGAAGACTGAGACGGCAATAACTTCGATACTTGTGCTCAATGCATGCGGTTCAGAATAGATTTGATATTGCAACAAGAACACCTCTGCTAGCCACAGACTCACCTGTATAATGAGCCATTACTTTATACTGTATTAGGTTGACTACATCTTCGCATTTTAATTTAGTTTCTTGTAGGGATATCGCTATTGGGTTATTTATTGTGATTAATATTTCTAATTCTGGGTATTTGTTTTTAAAACTATTTAGATTCCATGATATTATTTCGTTCATTACTATATTAATTTAAAGATGGCTGATTTGTAATTGCATTAGTTCTTTGATTAATTTTTTTTAGTTAGTTACGTACCATAGTTTTAAAAGAATGATGGTTTAGAAGAGGTTTAATTTCAGTTAGCATTACCCCTACACCCGCAATATCAGGAGTAAATTGTTCAATAATTTCTATTTGTTGATGTGAACCTTTTAACATATCTAACATAACGTGTAGGTTACTAAAAGAGATTGGATATCTGTGCTTATTATCATGGAAATATTCTTTACATGACTAAAGAAGCTGTTTCGTGTTTTGGGGCTTGTCAGTGACGTCGCTTAATTTAAGTAATGTATCTTTATATTTTCCTTCTAAATTTTTATTATAGGCTTTACTATGTAAATCTGTTACGATTAAGTGGAGCTTGTTCGGGTCGATTTCATATTGTTCAAGAAAATTTATTATATTATCAGGGTGATCGTACATATTGTTAAGGTATTTTAATGTTTGCGTGAATGATTGATTAGTTGAATTAATCGTATTCTAGATTTCTGGTAAGTTGTCAATTATTTGTTGTTGGAAATTGTGCTTCATTTTTTTGGGGGTCTAGATTTACGCGGTTAGATAAACTTAATGGTTCAACTTTATTTTATGATTTATTTGTTTCACGTTTAGTTTTTTATATAATTTTTTATTTTCATTTGACTGTTCATTGGTCACAGGTTCATTTTTGCTTATAGTTGATGAGTTTTCTGAAATAGATCGATTTATGTTTTTGTTACCCTCCGGATGGTTCGTGTTTTCGGTTGTTTTATAGGGAACGGCTGTTTCAGTGATGAGTTGACTTTTATTTTGGACATCATCGCCCGATTCTGTCACTGGGGCATCTTTATTTTGTGAACACTGGGAGGTGGTGTGGCCTCTCTCTTTACAAATGTCGCAAAAAGCAGATTCGCTAAAGAGGAATAATCTGTACTTAGTATCGTCGTACTCAATTAGCAGTGAGTTTGGTATTTTGTTTATTTCATCTGGGTTGATAAAAAATTGTCTTCGGTTGCTTTGTCTACATTAAATCCTGCTCTTAAATAGGTGATAGGTGAGGTGGGATGTACGTTTAATTGTTTTAGTTCATTTTCAATAATTGAGTTTGGGATGCTAGGGCATATATTTGAGATTAATATTGGTTTTGCTGGGTTTATTAAACTTCTAATTTCGATTTTATTTCCGTTAATGTTTATCCAGTTATGGATTTCAAGAAGACCGTTTAGCTGTTTATTGTTAGCTGGGAAGACACAGAAACGATTATTTGATAGTCTAAAAGCAGCTCGAATATTATTTGACGGAATAATTTTGCTTAATTTTTCTATGTACGTAATTTTTTTAATACCATCTATTGTATTTAGAACTATCGCGCTGTTTTTATCTAAGGTAATTTCTGGGCTCTTTATAGATGCCTTATTCCCGTAAGTTATTGTTGGAGTGTTTGTGTTTACGTGTGTATTATTAGTTACGTTGTGTGTGTTGGTGCTTGTTTAGTTGCTTGCGTACGAATATTATAATTATTATTTAAACTCACCGGTGCGTTGGCATTATCTACATTGTTACCTGAGTCCGTGATACATGAAGAAGCGATTGATTTAGCGATAGAATGGGTCGAGGCAGGTATAATGTTACGTTAAAGCGGTCTTCGACCGGGCTCGGTGGCCGGGGAAGTCATATGTATATTGTTTCTTATCTATTCCGCCGAAATCGAATAGCCGATACGGTAAAATCCGAATTTTTGTAATGAAAGACGATCGAGAAATTTCGACTTAACTCGTTTAAGACGTTAAATACGGACTAATAATAATAATAATAATAATAAAATTAAACGCGACACGAACGTTATCTCTCAATTCGAAGTTGCGCGATCCTCCATATATATAATATATATATATATATATATATGTGTGTGTGTTTATATATATATATATATACGCATAAAAATTAAAAAAAAATACTCTGTAGCAAATTTAGTTAAAACTTCTTTCACTTCTTGCCTGCGACCCAAGGCACAGATGTTTTTTTTTTAGCTATACCATTATATTCATTCCACTCTGATTGAAATTTATTTGTATAATGCTTATCTAACACATGTACTTGTTCATGAATGAAATAAGGCTGTCGATATTTTATATTACTGAATTCGTGATCAAAATTTATATTATTTTTTATGACAAATATGTTAATGTGTTCCTCTATATCTAAACTTAATGTTTTGATTGATGCAATGACAATGTTTGCCAAATGACCGGTAGTTCTGTAGGATTTAATCAGTTTTATTGCTATAGTTCTTTGAAAGCTTTTTAATATGTTCTGAACTCTCTTTATTTTTAGCATATGTTTATACATGAAACTGCCATAAAAAATAATCGTTATTAAAATAATTCCCAGAATTTTTCGTTATAGATATAATATCGTTTGATCGAATGTGTATTTACATTCTGCGACGTACATAACCCAAATTGGAAATATTGTTTCGGATTTTCTAAAAAAAAAAAAGAAAATAAAACCGAGTGTTTTCGAATCGATTTTTTTTTTTATTTTTTTTATTATTCTTTTTGTGGTGATTATTAAAAACAAATTTTCAATTTAAAAAACTCGAATTTTCCGTTAATTTACTATATACGTTCGGTTTGACACCGTTTCTCTTTAGGGCTGTAGTATGCTTGCTTCTAAAATAATAAAAAAAACTTCATTAAAAAACCAACCTTCGAATTAATTTTACAGATTTCGATAATCTTGTATTCGTTATTTTTGGTAAAATACTTTTCGAAATTTCGATAGTTTACGCACTTTAACCATTTTATTCGCTCATTCCAAGTTTTTTACACAAAATTATATATTTTGTGGAATAATTTTAGAAAATAACTCGAGAACTTATACGCAGTTACATACTTTTTAGATTAATGAATAATTTTTAAAGCGTTGTATAAATATTTCTAGAATTAAAACATTTAATATCAACCAAGCGTCCGTTATTTTGATTTTGATAATATATATGAAAAGTTTATGTACACCGTGTAGACGACATTGTGACTGAAAAGGTTAAGTTCAACGGAACTGCTTAAATTTTTATCTATTTAAACAAGGGGTTCTAACTAAGCCTGTTACCGATGAGGGAGTTCCGCTTTATCGTCTCCGCAAGGGAAGCTCCTAAGGAGTCTAATTATGGTAAAGTTTTGTCCTACTTTTACTTATTTATTATGAAGTATGTAATTAGGAAGTAGTAAACAATTAAAATTAAATTTTTTATTAAATTTATGATATATATTTTTTGCTACATTTCACATTATTATTAATATATATGTTGGATTTTTAAAGGTGTTACAAACGACAGTATATATGTAAAGTTCTAATCAAGGGAGTTTAACATTTGAGTGGGAAGCTGCTAAGGGAGTCTAATTATGATAAGGTTTTGTCCTAATTTTACTTATTTATTATGAAGTATAAAATTGGGAAGTACTATTCATTTAAAATGAAATTTCTTAATAAATTTGAGGTATATATTTTTTCTACATTTTACACACACACATATATACCTATAATGAAATCACGAATATTGTAGGCAGGAAATTGAATATTTGAAAACAGATAATCCGATTGAATTCTTTTATATGTAGAAAAGTTAAAGGAGTCGGACCAGAATGTCTACTAATGCGCTTTGTGCGATGTTTTAATAATGGAAATTAGATCAATATAAGATAAGTATCTAAAATAAATAAAGCAGAAAGATTGACCATTCCGGCTATGAAATCAGCAATAGCATTACCAGTAATATTGTAATGACTAAAAATCCTGATGAACTTTATAATCATCCCAGCATTCAGTAGTGAAGTAGTTAGATTACGGATATTATATATAATAAAAAAAAAACGCGTACTGAAGTAGGGGAGTAAATTAAGGAAGTGAAGTAGGAACATTCTTGAAATTAGTTATGGGAGGGTGAATGTGAAAGAAGGAAACGCAGGAACTGAAGAATAGCAACGGATTTCTGCGCAAAATGGAAGAAATACGTAATAGGATGAAGTGTTTGGTAATAGGGATGGAACAGTGAAGCCCGTTTCAAAGACCTGGACAACTTTTCAGCCAGTAAATTGGTGACATAATTGATGAGTTTCGAACTGTCAACTATCCGAACTTACAATCTACCGTTGCTTCGGGTCCGAAACCGAGCTGATAATTTATGCCAATTGCCATTCAATGAAACTTTTGCCAAAAAAACAACAACAAAGAATGCAACTGTTTGGATGACATCGTTCCGAGTGATAAATTTGAGGCCTCTTTTATGCAGTAAAATTTTCAAGTGAAAAATTATAGAGGAAACGCTCGATATTTATCGATTAACCGTAAATTTTTGCGGGAAGAAATCTGTCCAACTTTCTGCTGGTGTACCAACAATTTAATGATACCAACCGAAAGCAATTTGGCTGCTTGTGTTTAATTGACAGCAACTTCATTCAGGCATATCTGCATGTTTAATAAGTGACTGATCGTAGATGCCCTGTCTGCACATACACACTGTCGAGGTGTTTCCCTGAGGGAGAAACTCTGTTTGTAGCATGTAAGTAGATAATGTCGTGTTCCGAAAGGAATATGGTATTCGAAATTTATATGATCGAGTATATTTTTTAAAATTAAAACTTTTGTCATCTCGCTGAAGGACCATTATAGAAACACTTTAAAATACTTTTATCAACTAAAAATGAAGTATCGTTTAAGAAAGACATTAAAAAAATAGCAGCTAAAAATTCCGACAGGAAGATAAAGTGTGACAACATAGAATTAAAAGTACGAATATCGAATGCAAAATCAGAATAAGAGCAGTAAAGAACAAAATCTTCGGCATATGTGTTTAATATCATTATTGGGTAATTCATGAAAGAGTTCAGCACATATATGTTTCTCTAGTGCAGAATAAAAAATTGTTTACTATCTTTCTTTGGTAGCATAAACATAAAGAAACACATACTCTCAAGTTGAGATACGCCGGCTCTGGAAACGTGGAGTGTTTTTTCTGCGTACATCTACCTATTTACATATATATATATATATATATATATATATTTTTTAATGTGTGTGTATGTGTGTGTGTGTGTAATCATTATTATTATTATTCGTTTTTACTGTAACGTTCGACATTAGCGTTCAGTTGATTGAAAATGTTACCCTTCTTCAGTTTTTCCAAAAATTCGACAAATCAAATTGTCGGTAAGTTTATTATTTTTCCTCATGATTGGTGTTACCTTCCCTCTACGTTTGCTGCCTTCTACAAATAAATAATACCTTCCTGACATATGTATTCTTTCCCCTGTTAGTCCCAATATTTGTTTTTCCCTTTTAACTCTACAAAAATTCGTTGTTTGTACTTTATACGACAATAATTTCCTCGATTTCTATATTTATAAAAAAAAAAGACTAAGTGGTGGATACTTTTGTATGAATATATATATATATATATATATATATATATATATATATATATATATATATATGTATATATATATATATATATAATCTTTTTCATTGTTGTGTAACTCTTACTTATCATGGTGAAAGCAGCGGCACCGCGCTCTATATAATATCATCGCGTATCTGCGTTACATATAGTTAGCATCTTGAATGTTAGTCCATTTTATACATAAACATAACTTAAGATGGCTAGTAAAAATATGTAATACTGAACAATACGACAATGATATAATGATATGATATGATATATCACCCAAACATATAAGCTAGTTATAAATGTCTACTGCAAAAGGCTATCAGGCAGTGGCTAGGAAGCAAATTAAATTTAAAAAAAAAAGTAATCAAAACGGAACAAAATTAACTAATATGACGTTAATATTATTTTTGCTCAAAACGAAATCGTATGAGATAAAATCAAAAACGTACATAATATCTTCGTATAATTGCAGATAACATTCATTTTCTTTCACCAATATATTATTATCGAATTTTAACCCTGTTGTCTAATTAATGGCTCTTTCGAAATTCTGACTACTTTTTCCCGGCCATATCATTTATTCAAATGTAAATTGCAAATACTGTAACAATGTATTTAGTAAACACGTTATATAGGGCGACCCAGAGAAGACTGACGATTTTTTTTTTTAATAACTCAAAAACTACTCGATCAAAATCTTTGAATGAAATTTCACTTAAAAAGAGGAAATCGTGAGATTTAGCATACAATCATATGTGGAACATAATATCATTTAGGCGATCGCCATTTGCAACGATACGTTCATTCAGTCTAACTACAAAATTTTCGAAATTCATTCATACATCCGAGTTTTCGGGTCTTCTAGGCCTCGCGAACGTGTTTCGTAAATGCGATTCTTAAGGTATCGACACAAAACAAATTTTGAGCAGCGGGCAAATTCATGCGACTGGACAATATGCGGTTACCAAACGCTTCTTAAGCAAAAACAACTCGATATTTCGTGTTTCTTTGACAGTATCAGTGAAAAAATTAGTCCCCACTATTCGCCACTCCAGCCTAGACGGTTACTCGCTTATTGTATGACGGCTTCTGCTCCATTGTATTCGAATTAGATTCGGACCAGTAGCGGCAGTTCTGTTTGTTTACGAATCCGGATAACTGAAAATGAGCTTTATCGCTCATCAAACGATTGTTTAAATCGATCTCTTCGACTTAGATTTTTTTTCAGCATCATTTCAGCAAAAAATCTCAAGTCTTCCAGCAGTGCACGGCGAACAGGTTCTCTCGACAGGTTTAAAGAAGCAGCATGACGATGAGTAGATGAGCAGATCGTCCGGGACTCCGAAACTCGATCGATGTTTGGGGGGAACGGACCTTTTCTTTTATTGTCCATGGCGTTTTTTATACGTTGCACAAACTCTCTATCGAAAGTTTTCTGCCCAACTTAAAATTGAATTGCGAAATGGTACAGGTTTACATCGGGTAACTTTGAATTTTTTTCGAAACTCTCTTTGCATTGATCGCTTCACGCCGAAAATAACGTTCCACGCAAAACGCGCACTTAGGATGCCATGATAACTGAAACTGGATAAAAACGAATTTCTCGTGTGCATACTAAACATGGAGCACGCGGTTTATGTTGTAGCAGCTTTTCCAACTGCGATATTCGAAAAACAAAAATCGGCCGTTTACTCTTGGCATCATTAATTTTGTCTGCTTGATGCGATTTTAACATTCTCGACTGTTTCTTATGCTAACGCTTACAACGCTTGATCATCTTCGAATTTTTAATTATTTTAAATTCGCGTCTCCCAATATTTATGTGTATATAAATAAATAAACAAATAAATATATATATAATTTAATATATTTACGAGTTAGTATACCCCTACAGTTTAAATATATATAGATAAATACGTCTTTATAATATAATTAGAAACCTCGATGCAAGAATAGTTATCAGATAGAGATCGAAGTAAATCAGTGTTACGTAACTTCAATTGTAAAGTAGACACGTCATAGACCTGGGCACTAAATGAAGAAAATACTGAACGCCTAAATATGGACCGCGAAAATAACGAACATGGAAAAAGTGGAATGAAGAAGATGACCCTGATAGATGATATATTGAGCAGTAAAAGAAAGTTTGCAGAACACAAAATTCGGGAAAAAAGAATATTATTGGTTGTAATGCAAGTCAAAATTGAAGGAAAACCGCCAGTGAGACGAAGAACAGTAGAAATGATAACGGCAGAATTCGGAAAACGACGACTGTACAAAATAATAGACGCAGTCGGTAAAAGAGAAATATAATTTGATTTGATTGGATGGTGTATTCCTCCCCTCAGTATTTACACAAGTCGGAGTATTATAACTATGTGGATTCGACTCAAATCGTCGTCGAATCTTCCTTCATTAAACGCGCTTCAACCATTACCTCATACATCAGTGTTCAATCTTCATAAGCAACTGTACAATCTTGGACTCGACGCAACTCACTTTATCATTAACATATCAACTAACTATAGTAACAACGCCTCCATGGGTGAACCTACATCTCAACATAGACCTTCAGCTGCGGCAATTTTCAAAAAAAAAAGAATCGCATATCAACACGATCCGTTCTGCATATAAATATATGATCAGAAAATACGACAGTTTCAAAATATTCTTTACTGATGGTTTCAAAACACCTCAGGGAACAGGTTGTAGAATAGCATCCGATACAGAAATCATTCTCCGTCTCTACCAAATTTCTTTCGGCAGAACTATTTGCCATAAAACTTGCTATAGAATTTGCAATAAACTCTGATCCTGATTCCTCTTTCCTCATATGCACAGACTCACTAACCGCACTTACTTCTCTCAAAAAATGAATTGTCCTCATCAACATCCAATAAGCAAAGAAATTATATAAATGATCGTGTTTCGTTCGCGTGGATTACATCACATGCTGGAATCAAAGGTAATACGCTCGCGGACATTGCTCCAAAAAAAGGTTCGTTGTTTCTTCCGATACCAAACATCAAAATACCACCAAGAGATCTTCAACCACATGTAATGAAGAAGTTATTACAGATATGGCAACAACATTGGACCAGCACTCCAAACACGAATAAACTACGCCAAATTCGAGAGACACCATCAAACCATGGAACACATCATTATCGGCCAACAGAAGAAATGAAATCGTTATCACACGACTCCGTCTAGGCCACTCCAAACTCACCATATAGCCACCTTCTATCAAATCAACCTCTCCCACTCTGTTCCAACTGTAATTCCCATGTTACAATTCCACATTTACTCGTTAGCTGTCCAATTTATAATGTCTACAAATTCTTCAATCGTCCAACCTCTCTGAAATCCTGTGTGATTATCATATTAAAGTTGAACGTCTCCTTCATTTCCTCAAAATTACCAACTTATTTCAATACATTTAATTCATATATTCCCATGCCTTTGGTCTAGGCGGCAGTCACGGCATGACAACAAAGAAGAAGAAAGTTGTTGTACGCGATCTTTTGCTAAAATGATGGAACCATTATAATGATAATGATAATTATACAATCTTTCTCACTTGGATAACTTTAAACACCAGTCTGAATTTATGATTCATATATTACAGGGTGTGACAAAAATATGTACAGTATTTAAAAAAATTATAGTACACTTTCTACTTAAGTTAGGGAAAAAATTTTCTGCGTTAAAAAAAGGAATGGAGTTCTTTTTTTTTTAAGATGAGCGAGCGTTAGCGATAGAGCAAATTTAAAAAAATTATGATTCGTGCACGGCTACAATTCGCGGCTTCTGAATGAAACATTCATAGCTGCTGAAAAATTTTCGCCTTTATTGGTAGGAAGTGCGACGTCTTAAGCTCTTTATAATTTGGCCGAGTATCGAACGTGCGTGCGAAACTATCCAGTCAAGTCGGAGTCGCTTCGTGAATGCTCAAATTTTCTGGATACAAGATCGAGGTCAATACTTCATCAAGACGTAAGCTAATATCGGCACTAGATCATGTACACCCTGCAAGCTGTTAGCTGCTGATTACGTCGCAAGAGTAACGTTTTCCGTTAGATGATGTTAGGAAAAAATCTAGTAGAAAAAATATATTGAATGATTTTTGAAATCTCGTCCAAAATGGATAAATAGAATTAATCGAAAATTAATTCATATTTTTAAGCATTCAAATTTCAACAAAGTTAAAACGTTAATTGCATCGAGACGAAAAAATAAATTAAACTAAAAACAACATCCGCTAGTTTAGTAAACAACTCCCGTCTCCCACAGAATAATGATGATAAAAGCATCCCATGCATATATTTTTCGATACAGATTCATGGCTAAAACCGTATATATATATATATATATATATATCAACGAATGATTTCCCACGGCGCATACCAAATTTGATTTCCAAACTAACCACGATTATATAGCAACTAAATACAACTAGGGACGGAATCGACGAAATAAGTTCGAATTTTATACTATAGCATCGGTGATGGCATACTTGAATAAGAGTAGGCGTACATTATATCAGACATTTTGTTGAGGATTTTTTCGGTCATTCTTTATATTTATATATATATATATATATTATATATATATATATATATATATATATATATATATATATATATATATATATGTATAATTTGTTAGTTCGAATAACCAAGAAATTTTTTCTTCTATATGGTTCAAAGGATGTATGCAAATCTTAGAAATAAGGTCCACATCTAATCTGCATATATATATATATATATCGGTGCCAGTCAAACTTGCGCCCTTCCAGCCTAATTATTTATTCGGTTTATGTAAAAATATATAATAGTTTAATAATTAAATGTTCACAAAAACACTGACATACAAACGACAACGCTGTCTATTGAAAGACATGCCGTTGACTACGATAATTAGTATGGACTAGCTGGGCGGCCTTTTCGAGAAATTAAAAATATCCAGCATTACCACGATACCTCGTTTCAAGGAAAAATATTACGTGATAGGAGAGAAAAACTTTAGTTATTATAAAAACTTTCGTGTGTCGAAAAAAATTTTTTTTTTTTTAAAGTTCAACCGTCAGTTACGCCATGCTCTAATTAAGATTACGAAAATTAATCACGCTATATTTTTCTCCTGTTATTTCTGAACATAGCCGAAGTATACGACTGAATAAATAGAAAATTAATCAATTCGTAACAAATCGACTGTTTAATGCAAAAATGCTGAATAATGACTGTGTAGAAGGAAAAATATAAATAGGGCAATATCGATAACGTACATATAGAAAAATTATGTTTAAAAAACACTATAAGTGTACTACATCTCAATAGCAGGACAAAACTTACTCTTTTTAAACTTTCACGGGTTATATCCACGATTTTTTCATTTTTATCGCGTAACGTTTCGAAATTTGACAATTACAATTTTGCAATCTTATCGAAAATGGATAAATATAGTTTAGGAATTGTTCGAGAAGCCGTTGAAATGTTTAAACATCCAAATTTTAACAAACAGGATGAATACCAGCTTAATTCAACTTGGTTGCCGGTCATTGTCCCAATTGTAAAAAACAAGATAATATAAAAAAACAAAAACGACTGTTAGTCGAGTAAACAACTCCCTTCTCCGGCCAAGTATACTTGGAAATATAAAGAAGGATTTAGCAATTTGACCTTAAAAATTGGTAAAATCTGTTCATCGGGGTTGGAAACAACTGTCAACAGAATATATATTGGTCACACGCTGAGTACGCACTTGTATCTACTGAGTGTCCAACCACCGCCAATAAGTGAAGTTTGCTGTTTACCACTAACGGTCTATCACATTGTTGTAATCTGCCATAAATATACTGGATATCGTTGCAATCAGCTGAAAACAAGTATCCCAGATGTAAACAATCTCCACCTTCTCGCCAACTTTATAATAAATGATAAACTCTGTAATTATGTCTAAGTAATTGATAAGTCGAGTAATAGCCTTATTGGCAGTAGCTACTCGTATAAAAAAAAAAAAGCAAAAAAACTCCGTTCTCCCACATGATGACAAAAACATTGATAAACGAATGTGCACACAGCAGGGAACTTTTCATAAAATCTGGACACTAAGCATAATTGTATAAACGTACGCATTCACAACCACTCTCAGTTTGAAAATGAAAATTGTAATTATTTTCGAAACGTAACGTAATAAAAAAAAATTGAAATGGTTTACAAAATAATTTACGCATCGAAAGTATACATTTTTAGGTTATAAATGAAAATCTGCAAAATGATTTAAATCTATACGTATATGTGAAGACAGTATGGGATGTACGAAGATCACGATTGAAATATAAACTAACGACGCAAAGATAAGATGTGATAGGCGGATGATTGATAGATAGAGCGAAAATCTTCGATTATCTATAAGCCGATAAATATCAAAAACTATAATAAAAATTAATTAAAAGCTGACAAATAAAAATTATCCGAATACTTCGACTATAATAACTTTGTAAAATGTTACAAATAATATGTATAGAGAGCATAAATAAAAAGGAAAATGGAGGATACGCAGTGCCGTATTAAATAATTCGAGGTCGGTGGGCACAGACAGCGTGGGGACCCTCTTATAAGGAAGAAAAAATTAGGAATTTACATATAAAAATACTTTTAAAAAATGTATTAAATTAAACGAAATTTGCTCTTGAAAAATATATGAATTTATTTTCATCTATTTTGATAAAATTAAAATACTTCGAATAGGTTACACCAACAAATACAGAATATTTATACATAAACTTATACAGAAAATTAAAGAAAACATTTTTGTGTTTTGTTTTTTTTTTTCTGTGAAATTTTTTCATTAATTTCTCGTAATATATCTCGTGATGGTTAAATAATTTAAACGATCTTCAGCCAATATTTTGTTGCTACTTATTAACGTTAAATATATCCGTAAGACCATTTTAGGAAAGATTCTCGACCATCAAAATATCTAGAATTAAAGAATCGCTTGCTTTTTATATTAAAAAAAAAAGTTTCGATAGTTTAATTACTTTTGTGGGGGCCCTGGGTCAGTGCCCCAAGTGAACTTATATAAACTCGGCTCTGAGGGTACGTTCGAAAAATAAACTTCGTATTAAATTATTATTTTAAAAACATTTAAACTAAATTTATTATTGATGGGCGGTGTAAATGTGCACTTTAAAATTTTCGTACATCGTTTCCGGGGACAGTTATAACGGATAATAAATTTAAATAAAATTCTTATTTTGTTGCAGATTTCTCGTTACAGACTATATGTTTGAGAAGAACGGGGTAAGTGTTTTACATTTTTTCACCGTATACAGTTAACTGGATCGTTTTTTGTTGATAATTATTAGTTCGCTTATGTCATATTTTTTCTCTATTTTTTGCGTGTATTATAAACTATATTCCCCCTTAATGTGCGAAAGCTGCATTCAGTACGCTAGACGTTTATAAATAAAAATCCTCACAGTTATAAACATCATTATTAAATATATGTAATAAATTGACGATTGGAATAAAATCTCATCTTACTATCGACTTTGAATCATGGTATGCAAATATACACATGGATTCGCCCATTCCTATATATATTATAATATTTTAAGAGTTGAGTAAGTTAGTAATAATAATAAAAATAACATTTAAATTGAATGTTTATAATATTATACAATACGTTGAATGTTATATTAGGACAAAAGTCGATATTACATATAGTTTTTTTTTTTTTTAAAGCTTAAAGATGCGTGAAATTTGTTCGGTTGAACAATAGGCAGCACTGATCTGTTTAAAAGCTATAACGGGACACTTCCCAACGGTCGTTATCCCTTAATTTATCTTAGTATTATTATACAATATAATATAATATAATATATAAACTAGTTGATCGCTACGGTCGATTTCCCAATTTGATCTGACTACGTCTCTTCAGTCGTTGGAATTGCACGCCGTTACGTAGAATATTGACTGCTAGTGGATTGATGTGGGTTTGAAGTCGATGCAAGTATCTTCCAGCGCAGCTTTTGACTACCTCTTTAACAGACGGTATACGGAGATCCTTGTGTATGTCGTCATTGCGAACATACCATGGCGTTGACACGACATTCCGCAATACTTTAGATTGAAATTTTTGTACTATGTCTAAATTAGAGTTGCTCGTTGTACCCCAAATCTGGATACCATATGACCAGATTGGCTTCAAGACTGTTTTATATAGTAATACTTTATTTTCATACGACAGTGTTGAATATTTGCCCATCAGCCAATAAATATTTCGTTATGTAATGCTGAGCTGTTTACGTTTAGCAATAACATGATTTTTCTAGGTAAGCCGTTTATCAAGGTGTGATCCAAGATATTTTACGTTACACGATTCGGAAATTGTTTGCCCATTTAACTTAATCGTTAAATTTTTGCTTTTATTTAAAGTAAATAAAACTTGCTTGCATTTTGATTCGTTAATATTGAATTTCCACAGTCTAAACCACTTTTCTACGTCTAGTAGATGGTTTTGAAGTTGTTCGGCCGCTAAATTATTATTACGATGAGTCGAGAGAATAGCGGTGTCATCGGCAAACATAGCTGTGTCTGTATTTTCGTTAACTGGAAAGTCGTATGTATAGAGCTGCCTTGAGGTACTCCCGATTGTATTGAATGAATTCGTGAGTAATTCCCGTTAACATTAACATGGAAATATCTTTCTGTTAAGTATGACTTCATTAGCTGGTAATACTCGTGAGGTAATTTAAGTTTTAATTTGTACAATAGGCCAACGTGTCAGACTTTATCAAAGGCCTTTTCGATGTCGAGAAATACCGCTGAACAATACTTCTTTTCTTCGAAACTTTTGTTTATGATGTCGACTATTCTATGTACTTGCTCAATGGTACTATGGTGATTCCTGAATCCGAACTGATAGTCTGGTATCACTTTATTTTCTTCAAGAATTGGTTTGATTCTCCGGAGAAGTAGTTTTTCCAATACTTTGGAGAGAACCGGTAACAGGCTAATTGGCCTTTTAGAGGACACTTCATTTTGAGGTTTACCCGGTTTTGGAATCAATTTTATTGAAGCAAATTTCCACTGCACCGGAAAATATCCCGTACGAAGGATTGCGTTAAAAATGAGTGTTATTAAAGTAACAGCTTTCCTCGGTAATTTTTTTAGAATTTTTGCAGTTATCAAATCGTGTCCGGCAGCTTTCTTTATATCAAGTTGTTTTAATTGTGCATTTATTTCCGTAGGCGATGTTAATTTAATGGGGAGTGACATCTGTAATGGTGTTTCTAGATATTCCATTAATTTCTTTTCATGAATAGAACTTTCATTTTTGTGTGGTTCGAAAATTCCTGCTAGGTATTCGGCAAAGACATCCGCTTTTTCTTGTTCAGTTCGTGCCCATTCTTTGTTTTTCCTTCTTATAGGGGGGCACTGATAGGTGTGATCTGCTTTTATATTTTTTATAGCCCTCCACAAGCTGTAATCAGTTGTTTTAGTCAGAGTTAGATTTTCTATATACTCTCGAAATGTTTCGTTTTTTATTTCTAGAAGGTTTTTTTTTAATTGCCAAGCTGCTCTATTTAGAATAGTTTTATTAACGGGATTTCTATCGTTCTGCCAAATTCTTCTCAATTCTTCTCAATTTTCTTTTCTCTGAGATCATCTTCTTTATTACTTTCGGATGTTTTCTTATAATCATTTTATCTTCATTTACAGGATGCAGACTTCTGAATACACTTAGTAAGGTTTTCTACAGCTATTTCTATATCTGTTCGTGTTTTCAACGACACTTTCAAGTTTGTTCCGCTTTCTACAAACTCTTGGAATGCTGTCCAATCGGTGTTCTTGTTAGATAGTATTTGTTTTGTTGCTATTTGTATTGTACTGGTACTTATGTTTAACATTTTTGGTGAATGATCGGAGGTAGCATCCAGAGAGGATTCGATTAATGTGTGGTTCTTATTAATTCCGTTACTGATAAAGAAGTCCAGCAAGTCTGGAGTTTTTCTTCTGTTAGTTGGCCAGTATGATGGAATTCCATCTGATAGAGTGCAATAATTATTTTTCTGAATACATGCGTGAAGCTGTTTTCCTCTCGGTGTTGTCAGCCGTGACCCAAATGAAATATGCTTTGAGTTATAGTCGCCATCGGATATAAATTTATTTCCTAAGCTTTTGAAATACTCCTCAAAGTGAATTTGTTGTATATTATGTTTTGGAGGACAGTAGACAGACGATAGTGCGAGCGAACCAAACAATGTGTCAATTTTTACAGTAGTAGCCTGTAAGTATTCTTTTAAGTATTTATTCATCTCATAATGCTTCATAGACGTTTTTATAAAGATAGCTGTACCTCCGCGTGCTTTACCACTTGCATGTAGTGTATGATAAATGGTGTACTGAGGAATTTTATCGTAACTTTTATCAGTGAAATGTGTTTCAGATAGCATTAATACATCTATTTTGTTGGTAGAACGCTTCCACTTCATGGCGGTACTGCCCCAGACCATTGATATTCCAAATAGCTATTCTGAGAAACCTGCTCATTTTTATATTAATTTGTTAACTACCGTTGATAGCATGTTGATTATCATCCCATTTTGCTGAATTAGTTAATTGAACATGGTTCTGAATTCAGTTAAGAATTCGGTGAGCTGTCTTATAATATCGTTATTATTTTTGTCATTACTGATAATCTCGTTATTAGTTATGCGATTATTCTTATCAGGATCTATTGTTTCTTGGTTAGTTTTAATACGACCCTTTAGCACATCAGCGAAAGTACTATTAGAAATATGATTACTTTGTCTAGAATCAGGCTGACCGATAGTTTGTGAATAATTTGTATCAGTTGGCTGCGGCTGTTGTTTTCGTCTTCGTTGCGGTATCTTGTTAGAATTGTTTCTTAGTTGTAGTAACTGTTTATATATAGTGCATCCTTTGTAATTAGCCGGATGTCTACCTTCACAGTGGGTGCACTTTGCAGGTGTATCCATTGATTTATGACAGTTCCTTGTTTCGTGTTGTTCGCCACATTTAACATAAATGTATGGTAATGTACAAAATGTTTTACTGTGACCAAATGATTGGCACCTCGTGCATTGTATTATCCCTTTACTCGCGTACATTGATTTTCGTGTTGAGCAAGTATTGTAGGTTGTAAATGTTTTTGTTGTTGCTATCAGGTTCTAAGTCTACATAGAACATTGGAAGGTGTTGCTTTGTTTTAGGTTTAAGTACATTGATTACATTCCTTGTTGTGAAGCCTGCTTCATATAACGCATCCTTTATGTCATCGGGCGGAATCGTATGATGAAGGTTTTTAATTACCACACGGTATGCTCTTTCTTCTTTAAATTGGTAAGTATGGTAGATTACATTTAGGTCTTTCAAAAGTTTGATTATTTTTCTATAGTTGTCACAGAGCTGTTGGTTTTCAGCCTGATTTTGTTATCGTTTAAGGCTTGGCAAGTGTATTTTTCTTTTGTTATAATCGAAGATATGCAATTTGTCATTTGTTTGTAGTTAATTACCCCGTATATAATTATAGCAGGTGGTTTCGGCAAGTTTTTAACTTCGTTGGTTTTGAATGCGGTCGGGTCTTTGTTTTCTTGAGAGAGTATTTGATTAGTATCAGAATCTGTATGGTTCAGTAAAGGCCAGAACCTGTTACTTTTTTTCGTACATTTTGAAGATATTTGTGGTGATAATTCCGGCGTTGGAATCCGTACCCTTTTTCGGGTAGGGATTATTTGCCAAGTATTATTCGGTTTTTTGATACGATCTTTAATGGTGGTACTGATTTAATTTAAGATCGTTGTTTTCTTCATTTTTATTTCACGGGTAGCAATTATCGTTAACAGGGGCATAACAGTTCCCACTTTCATCACTCTTGTTATTAATATTGTTACTGTTCCTTACTATTAACAGTACTGAGAGTAGTCGTATTGCTGTTGCCACTACAACTTGCGGCACCAACTTTGGTACACGCAGTTGTTTTATTAACGGTGTGTAATTTAGACATCGCACGTAATGTACGAAATTGGGTTATATATATTATTCTTATACATATAGCGTTATTCTTAAATGTTACAATTACGAGATAGTAGTTACGCACGACGAAAGTATATAAAATCGCACGTTATTATAATGTAGATCATACAATACGATAGAATGGTATATAAAATCACACGTTAATATTAGAACGGGTAATACAATACGGTTAGTTTATCAAACAATGCGGTTAAACCGTGCCCGATAAAATGGAACAAACTCACCGAGTGTAATTATCCTCTTCTATCAATATTTCTGTATATTATCGAATAGTACGTAATGCGCGATAAACTGATTGTTATAAAAGCGAACTTTGAGAAACAGATAAACACAAGTAACATACAACATGCGTTTCCGAATCTCGAACATACTAGTATTTAATTGTAAAAATAGGTGAGATAAATAATAATAATATGAGAATATATAATGGCGTTTGGAAAGAAGTTCGACAATACGTTGTATCATTATTATATTACTGGGGAATTTCGGCACAGATATCGGAACGGATAAAGTGTATAATGGTCGATGCGTGAAGTATAATTGAGATTGAAAAATACGTTGATAGTATTCGGAACGATGGACCAATGAATATTGTTAAAATCGATTGAATAGAGTTACAAATCAATATTTATACGAATAAATACGAGTGTTAATCACGGTGCACAAGAAACGACTGTAATGGATTGACCGGTATTTATAGACAAAGCTGCAAACTATAATTGACATTAAAAATACCCCGCTTTAAAAAGGCGAAAATGTCAGACTAATAACTTGATAGTGAACCAGTCGTGGGATCGTTTATATTATATGTAACAGCATATCTAATATAATATATACGACTTCCAGACTTATTATTTTTTAATTTTTTTTTTTTTTAAACAAAATTAAAATTCTGATGTTTTTGTGTAAATAGCAGTTTTGATATTACAGTTACAAAATAGAATAATATGCACGTTTCTTCGTATTAACGCAGGTGGTTTATTTATTTATCTATTTAGAACAGATCCCTTTCTTCATTTTCGGGTTTTCCGCCGGTTTTACTTGTCGATAGATACCCTTTATATTTGAACTGATATTTTAATTTTAAATATATAATGCGTGTAACTCCCACATTTAACCTAGTGTATTACGTATATGCATATTATTAAGTTTGTGTGTTTAATACATGGGTTGTGTTTTTATGTTAAGGATGTGTCTCGCGTTGTGTAGACGGACAATGGGTGAAGGCGTATTCTCGTTTATTAACAAAATATACAATCGTACTGTTTGTATGCTTAAATAAAATAAATAAATAAGTACATTTTTCCCTTAAATCTGGTTATACTGAATACTAAACCAATTCTATAGGAATAACTTATTTATACCCCGTGTATTGTATGCTTTAGAACTAAACTCAAACTGAAACTCTCTGATATACAATTGTAAGATAGTAATCCTGGGGCTAAAGATTTACGAACTTCACTTTTCTTTCTGCAATATCTCGCCATTTTTGTTTATTTCATCCTTTACTTTACTTTATTTATATTTTCTCTTAACCGGACTTTTTCCTTTTTCCCTAGTACTTTCACTTGGACCATTCCGTTCGGTATTTTGTTATATGTTACCGGTACAACGTGTTCATCTCTCCTATATAATAGTTTATTTGTTTCTCTTTTCCGCTGTAATGGGTTAAATTTTGTAAATATCTATAAAAAATTTGTACATCTATCTCGATAATATTTATTCGTAAGCGCTCGTATGTATATTAACGTAAGCTTCATTTTATTTTTCCCGCATATATACATACATATATATATATATATATATACATATATATACATATATATACATATATATACATATATATATATATATATATATATATATATATATATATATATATATATACAGTGAAATCCGGTTATAACGATATTGAAGGGACCAGACAAAATTGATCGTTATATCCGGAAATCGTTATATCCGGAAATCGTTATATCCGGAAATCGTTATATCCGGAATGAGAGGGGGCGACGGAAAAAAAACAGTTTTATATTATACATATTTATTGTTTTAATATGCATGTACATAGGTACATACCTAATTCAATTTTTAACGGTTAAAAACATGCCTTATACATATTATTATGAATATATGTACACACACATATAAAAAAATCACATAACGTACCTAATAACTAATAATCGGCATTAGTTGCTATGTAATTTTATATTCTGTACATTCTTTAATTTTTGATAAAAAAATCTGTAATTTTAGTTTGCTCTTACATACTCGTCAAGTTCTTTTAAAGATGCTGTAGTTTGAGGTTTATTTACGTCATCATTTAGGGCGACGAATGTCCTAATGACACCAAGAGCGCTGTAGACTTGTGATAGAGTCGGTGTACGGAAAAGGAAATCTTCAGTCTCATCGATATCTTCATCATCTTCCCCTTTATTCTTATTTAAAGAATCCACGATTGATTCTTCGGTCGGTTCCTCTGATGTAATGACGTTGTCATCGACTTCTGCGTATGATTCTGCATCGCCGTGAAAATTGAAATCCAGCTTTTGAGCCCATTCATTAAAATTCCTCGAGTCGTCTTCATGGTCGATTCTCGTTTCGTCTTTTCCAAAACCATGTCTAAAACAATTTTGAATGGTTTTTTGATTGACGTCATCCCAGGAATCGGAAATCATTAGGATTGCATCAAGTACAGACACCTTAAAGTTTTCTGGCTGGTCCAACATTTTTAATACCAAACGTTGACGAAACTTTACTTTGAGGTTTTTGATTATGCTTTGGTCCATGGGTTGAAGCACAGATGTCGTATTGGCTGGTAAAAAATGAAGTTCGATGTTTTTCAGGTTTGGGACTGCCGGGTGAGAAGGACAATTATCAACACTGAGAAGAATTTTTCGTTTCTTCTTTTTTAGCTCTTCGTCCCATTTGCGAAGCCAGCCGGAAAAAATTTCGCTCGTCATCCACGCTTTTTTATTGTGAGTATAATCAACCGGAAGTTTTCGAACATTTTTGAAGCAACGAGGAGATTTCGATTTTCCGAAGATTAATAATTTCTTCTTATCAGTTCCCGTCATGTTGCTTGCGACTAGGACTGTAACTCTCTCTTTTGAGTGCTTGCCACCATGGCACGATTCTCCTTTAAATCGAAAGGTCTTGTCCGGCGTCAATCGGTAAAACAATCCGGTCTCGTCGGCATTGTAAATGTCTTCCTCAGCGAAATTCTCCCGAGTTGTAGGCCAGATGTTCTGTAGCCAGTTTTCAGACGCTCCGGCTGGTACACTAGAAGATTCTCCGCTGATCTTACCAAACACACCAAACACAATGTTGTGTCTTGCTCTGAACCGCGTAATCCAAGACATGGAGCAATGAAAATCTTCTTTACCCATGATTCTAGCGAACTCATTTCCTTTTGCTTGTAAAATAGGCCCATTAATCGGAATGTTTTTTCTTCGTTGGATCTTAAACCACTCCAAAAGAGCTGCTTCAATCTCTTCGTGTTGGCTGTTCCGAAGCTTTTTCTTCGATTTGACGTCTTTTTCAAAAATTTCTTTTATTTTTTCCTTTGATTTCCAAATTGTTGAGACTGTTGATTGTGAAATGTTGAGCTCGGAAACTAAACTGTTAATAGTTTCTCCTTTCTCCATCCTTTGAATAATCTTGACTTTTTCTTCAATTGAAAACGCGCGACGTTTATTCGACGCCATACCACACAAAGAAAAAATGAAGACTGAATTAAAACCAGCATTTTGAAAGAATATTACACAGTAAATTGGACGAAGAGTGTTCGAAGAAAATTGAGGAGAACAGTAGGATAACATTCCGTGAAAAAAACAATGAGTCATATTCAACGAGTAACGACGGGAAAGAAACAAGACTTATTTACGTTTAAAAATATAACTAGGAATTCCACGAATTCTTTGTTGTGTTAAATCGTTACAAAAGGAATAAAAACGCTAGTTTATATCGTTATAGACACAATACCGTTATATCCAACATCGCTACAACCGGATTTATTTATTCACTTTTACATAGCAAACCAAACTAGCCACCTGTTTTACATCGTTATATCCGGAATATCGCTATATGCGGAATCGTTATAGTCGAATTTCACTGTATATATATATATAAAATGGTAATCGCAGGCGTAGCCGGCTTAGAATAATGTTGTTAGAAAATTTAAAAAGATGGCTCAAACCAGATACGGATGAAATATTTAGAAAAGTTATGGATAAAAATCTAGTCAAGCAGATGATCGCTCACGTTCTCCGAGGACACAGCATATAAAAGAAGGATTTTATATATGTATATATATATATATAGAGAGAGAGAGATAATTAACAAAACAAAGTAAAATCGAAGTTAATCACTAAAAAATTTCGGCACATAAAAGAAGGAGAATATATATTATATATACATAATTAACAAAACAAAATAAGATAGACGTTAATCACTAAAAAAAAAATTTTTTTTAGTGATTAACTTCGATTTTATTTTGTTTTGTTAATTCATAAAATCACTACTCTTCAACACATCAACATTATATATACAAAAAGAGAGATATATAAGCTGATGTATACACCCATTTACGCATGTCTGTCATAATTTCTGTACGTGTTTGTACGTATTTATGAGCCACCAATTTTAAGAAGTGAGGTTATATTAGCCATATGCGAACTTTCTAACAAATCAGGAAGAGCTGATCAAATAGTGATGGAAATGATTGAACTGACAGACAAAGAAAGTATTGATATATTACATCAAATGTGTAAAAAAATTTGGAATACCCGCATATGGCCGACTGATTGGGGAAAGTGTATATATTCGATTATATATAAAAAAAAAAGGAGACAAACACAAATGCTCAAATTACACAACTAAATCATGCCTGCAAGGTCATGCTATATATTATACAGGAACATTTAAAACCGTATATTCATCCGTCCATACCTAAAAAACAGGTGGGCTTTATGCCAGGCCGTGGAACGCGGGACCAGATACTGAATATAAGGCAAATAATAGAAAAATGTTATGAATTTAACACACCCGCGGTAATATGTTTCTTAGATTACAGCAAGACCTTTGATAATGTAAAATGGAACCAAATGTAGAAAATACTAAAGGAAGTAGGAGTTCCAAACAAGATTATACAAATAATAGCTTCACTATATATAAATAATAAAACATATATAAGAACGGGTGGGGGAGTCTCAGATTTTTCAAGTAAAAAACGGCGTAAGACAAGGTTGCATTTTATCGCCACTACCTTTCAATGTATATGGCGAATGAATAATCAGAAAGGCTATAGACAACTGGAATGGCGGTATTATAATAGGAGGAAGAAGAATATCGAACCTTAGGTATGCAGATGTTGAAAAAAGCAGCAACGAAGCTGAATTAAGACTAAACTGATCCAAATGCAACGTGATGATTATAAATAGACAAAATATAATCCCCACACCACTCTTTACCATATAAAGGACATTGCAATAAAAGATGAAACAATTTACCTTGGGGGTCCAAATATCACAAACAGGACAATATAAAAAAGAAATAAAAACAATGGCAAAGAATGCTTCGGTGAATCTAAAGAAAATATGGAGAGAAAATTGTCGTCTGAAGAACTGATGCGGACGATCGAAAATTACGAAAAATTACATGATGGATGACAACGCTAGAAACCGAGAAATACGACGATGATGATGTAAACTGAATATATAAACGTATATAAGTGGTCACGCGGAAAAGTGGTGGAGCCCAACCTGTACTGTGAGAATAGGCCCGCCTATTATGCCTTTGGCTCTTCGTTCGTTTTGGTGGTTAACTCTCCGTATACAACGCGCTAATAGAAGTTTCACTTCCAAATGTAACGTAACTAACTGCCGCGCTCGATAAATGTTGGAGGTAATTAAAAATATTTATCATTTAAAAAGTCTTGTATAAACGATAAGTTAACTATTGTACACGTGGATGCCGATTTGTTGTAAAATTTGACAACTTTGCGAATGTTATCCCATTAAGGATATATATATATATATGTGTGTGTGTGTGTTAGTGACTGTATCAAGGTAAACAAATTTATCGGCGAACATAAACTTCAAATTTATAGAGAATCGAATTTATATTATCGAGCGATAAAATTACACGGCCCTCACGAAGTTGACAAATTGAGATGTTTACAGGGCGATAAATAATAGGTCAGATGAAAACATTCTGCTAGCGAATTAATGGCGGTTGCAAACGGTCAAAATGTTTCTTGAGAGGGTTGTGTAAATTTTTCACGATATTTATCTTCGCTAGAGTAGTAAATACGATTTTTTGTTTAATTATTATTATTCATCATGACTATAATCACTTCTTCTACTATTACTTATTTTTATTATTACTATTATAACTATTATCATTATGTTTCGATGGTCAATAAATCTTTTTACGGTTTTAACCTTATCTCGATACGACTAATAAAAGGTAATATTAACTTTTCCCTGCAGCTATTATCGTACTTGTTTAATGAGTTAGTTAAATCTGAGGTGCGCCGGGATGCCTTTAAAATGGGAATCGATGACTCGTATATATAAAAAAGTAGTGACAAAACAAACGTAAGTAACTCCGACTCAGCAATAATCATTATGGTTTTTTTGGAGGGGGGATATTAAAGGAACGCATGATGTCCTGTTTGAGAACATATCCCATATGACTATTTGTCTTGAGGTACAAGATAGATCAGTTATGTCGGTGTACGTATATTTATCTAAAGATTTAGATACATTATAATAGAATAGAAATATCATTTATTTAAATTAAATTGTAAACAACAGCACATTGTATACTAAGTACACCGAATTACCCTTAGTAGCTAATACAATAATTATAACGATAACAAGGTATAAAAGCAACGATGATAATATACAGGAAAATTTGCTACAAAAAGAGAAAGAAAAAGAAATACAAATAGCATAAATTAAATTAAAAAAAAAATTGATTACGTTTACTTAATTAATAAATAAACAGATATATAAAATAATGTAATTATGTTAAAAATAGGTGTTTTAGTCGGCGATGTTTGTAGCGCGTATATTACGTAAGCTGGCCATATTATAGTCCCCCCTATAACCGCAATTAATTCATTTTCGTGAATTTTACAATTTTCATAAAATTTGACCACATCATACTGTTAGGAGAACTTTATAATTACCGATTTATTAGGGATAATATTTACAATTGATTATTTAGAAAGCAGAACATACATAGTTTTAAGTACGAATAAAGCGAGATAGTGTGGATCTCTACAGGGCAGCCTATTAGGACGATAATTTATATACATGATCTATGCGATTTAAAACTACATCAAAAATTATCTAACGATACTGCGTAGACGGTAGATTCTCGGTATTCGAATTATTAGAAATTATTACAACGTTGGGATCAAACTGACGCTGATAAAATATCCGATTGGTTCGATGAATTAATAATAAATAATAGTAAAACGAAATACGCAATCTATATACAGAGATTCGGTAGACTGGCATGAATTACATCTAAAATTATATCATATAATACTGGCAATATCTCGGAGTATTATTCGATAAATGAATAAGTTGGAGTGCGCATTCGTTTTATTTGTTTAAAAAGGTTAAACTGATTTATTTTATTACCTACTAAAGCAGTTTTTTTTTTTCGTCGTAGTATTTAGCATTGTACCCGTCAGTTTTATCCCTTGGTATAGCACTTTTGGGTGAAATGGTTAGATACCATATTACCACGTACTATCGGGATGATTGCCAATTTATCACGTAATACCTCTTGGTGGTGGTCGGCCAATTTATCACGTATCAGTATTCCGTGATTGATAAAAAAAAAAAAGAGTTATGTGGTCGCGGTCGTCAGTGTCTTATAGTGCACAAATTAATTTACAATGATTTAAAATTTTAATGGGATTAACATTAAATTTCGTGCCTAACCTGAACTCAGCTTGTAGAACCCGCAGCCGGTGACACTACGATACATTGACTAGAATTTAATCTCAATTGCGAATTATTTTAATTTGTATAATGTTGCACATTTTAAATATTAATGAACATAAAAAAAAAAAAATGCTTATGTGATACTGTTGCGAAGCAACACGAAACATTCACAAACATATAGGTATTATTTATACATAATTAAAGACATATAAAATTTTAATAGAATAATGGAAAAATAATAAATAAAAATAAAAACGTACGACCTGTGGTACCACCACTGCTGCTGCTGCTTCCGGATGGGATGGTATTTATTGGTCGTACTCCGTCGTCGTAACTCCCTATATTTTAACGATACATCGGATTTTGTGAATAAATGCGTATTTAATTTTTTATTTTTAATATTCCAATATGGAGCAATCCGCCTATATTACTTATTACGTTCTCGTCATTTACGAGAGGTACAACAAGAAAAAGACTAGAAAATTTCGACCAGCCATTACGATGTTTCTTCTCGTACGAAAAATAATATTCGACTAGAAATTACGATGTTTCTCGCACGAAGAATAATATTCGAATAGCCACGAGGCTTAATGTTAATGACTACTTATCGATATCGATATCCCATAACACATATACAAACACGCGATCACCGGTTGCTCTACGCGCCGTTCAACTCCGGATTTCCCTTCAAAACCTGGTAATTCGTATTTAATTTAATTGTACTTATTATTTCCCAGGTTATTACTATCATCATCCTAGTTATTAAGGCTTTACGATATAACTTATCAGTTTCGACGATCTAAGACTCTTACGATGGAAATACCTTGGTTATTAAACGATATCTTATATTATTACGTTAACTATTATAGAAATTTTATTTTTATTTTTATTTTTTTTCTTTCTTCGGTACCCCCATCGTCTGAGATCGTTATAATATTAAGTCAGTAGAGGTGTTACACAAATCTGTTATACGAAATATAAGGATCTAATCAGTTATTTAAATTATATAAACTGCAACCCGTAAGATCATAAATTTGACATATCGCTCGGTGTTGGAGGTGGTGATTCCATGCTTCAATAAAACTCATATTACGAGTTTCCGGGATATTTACCGTAATATTCAATAATTCATCCTAAAAACTAAAAAAATAATGTTTGAGGTGGAATGCCTATTGAGTTAAATCAGTAGAAGCGTTAGACAAATTTATTATACGAAATATAAACAGAAATAACGAAGTGTTATTAGAATATCAACATACGTACTAACTTTTGTACTAACGAATTTTCACAAATTTAATATATCGCTCGGTGTTGAAAAGTCTAGAACACCTCGGACTGTGATTCCATGTTATGACATTCCAGACTACCAAGGGAGCTATGGTATTCAATAATACTAGAAATTGATCTTTTGAACTATAAATGACGGGGACGAACACTGTTAACGTGGTTGATTTTGAGTAAATAAAGTAAAAAACTACCTCACTCTACTTCGTATGTTCCGCACTCGATAATTAGCACGTATGCGCAAGTAAATATGTAAAATTTGAACGGTACGTAATTAGCTGTATATTTCGCTTTCTGCAGCGTAATTAATAGGTGTCGCATACGTGTGTGTGAAGTAAATTGATAATCGGCCCGGTTCGTTTGTTCGTTCGTATGGAGTTAAAAGGAATCTATCGAGAGTATTCACCGGAGCGCGCTATCTGTGACGTTATGCACGTCGTGTCTCTTCATGTTATTTTTATTCGAAGAGAACATTTTGCAACGATACAAATGATCGAGAGTTGAAGTTATTCACATAAGAGATTTGAAGACATTTTCCATTTATTCGATGTATAGGCACATCTACCTTGATCCGTTCGGAATCTGTTTATTCGGCACCATTCCTGTCGTAATAGGTCCATTTCCGAAGGTTCTATTCTGGAATCTTGTAATAAATCTGCATTAATGACTTTACTCTTTGTCGATTCATCCGTCTCATAACCCTAAGAATGGATTTTTCATCACATTCTAGATCCTTTTGGCAGCATTCGTTATAGTCGCTTTTCCGCAACATTCGATACTAGCACGAATTCGCGCGGTTATATGTAGTACCGATGTTAATAATCTTAATCGTATTATTATTATTATTATTATTTCAGAAATAAATAATTTGAAATTAGTATTTTTATAATTATTATTATTTTTGCATAGTCAATCTATATCGACTTGTAACGTTTACGTTCTTGCGTGTAAATGTAATAAAACTTATTTAATGATGGAACAAAGTTTTCGGACTATTATCTTATCGGACTAATTATTTAAAAAAATATAATTTTAATTCGGTTAAAGTTTACTTATTTCATTAAAAATATTTACGTTGTATATTGGGTTAATTTGATACGTTATAAAAAGTCGTCTTTTTAATCGGTATTTAATTATTTAATAATTCACCGGAATAAATTCAGTTTTCTAAACATGAATTTTTTTTTTCTGTATCGAATGATTCAAAACCCCGGCTAGCCAAAGTACATTCAACTTATTTTATGGTTACTTGCCAGACTATCTGGGTATATTTAACACTTCAGAAACCAGCATATTGGAGTAAGATTTATTCGAGACGAATGTGTTTCGGCAAATTGATTTGTCTCGTTTTGTACGTAACTAATGCTGAGATCATTATGAAGGATTTCATATTTTCTGGTCCGCTACGTGAAATATCTTAGTTCTGAAAATATTTATATAAACCTATTGTAAATTGTCTATAGTCGTCTAAAAATCGGTATTGCGTAATATAAACAGTTTGTATAACATTTATAATTTTGTCTGAAATTTCATACATATATTTTTTTAAATATAAAATATTGTTATGTATCATCTTATAAATAAGTACGTATGTTAGTAATAGAGAAAAATAAAGGTGAACATGTACGGGGTTATACTCCAGCGAGTAGAACTCTTTTATTAAATTAGTAATACTGTTGCCAGACAAGATCAGTTAAATGGCGACGTTTAAGTCGTCTGATATCGTTTTTGGTATCTACAACACTTGACGACATCTGTATTTACATGCTTAAGCAATCGCTTTTCACGCGCTACAGCGTCCATATAGGCTTTATAACTTGATTATAGAATAATAGTTCGCATTGTGTACATCCTATATAGAACGTCTACCGATGAGCCAGTACAAATCTTATACTCTGCGCTTGATTTGAAACACTTTCATCTTTACGTGGACTTTTCACGACATTCTAGCTCGTCCAAGTGCATTCCGAGATATTTAGCCGAATCAGCTCGCGGTATAGGCTGACTGTCAAGATGTACTCGATACCTACTGTCTGCATGCCTTAGCGTGTAAAGAACATGAGCTGACTTTGCTTTATTTAGTTTTATCTTCCAGTTCCAGGTCCATTTTCTAATCAGATTTAAATGTTGTTGAATTTTACCATTTACCTCGCGAAAGAGTGAACTGAAAAACATTCTACAGTCGAAATAGATCACGGTCAACTTAATTTATTATCGGATCGTAAATTGACTTAAAACGAAACTAACAAATTAAAAATCGGTCCCCCTACACGTCGTCGATATTAAAAATCTTCGTATGAAAATATTAATCTTTTTAATTCGGCTCGACGAAGCAAGTAACAATATTAAATTAGATGATTGATAGAATTTCCCCGTGTTTATAAAATTTAAATTTAAGCATTGGGAAAATTTAAATTTAATATTTTTCGTAAAATTGATCACGTTTAAACGGCAATTATGGCTTCATCAGTTCTCAGGTTGAGCGTTATCATCCTTAAAAAAATAAGGTAAGAATTTAAAAAAAAATATCTCGGAATCAAATTAATAAAAAACGAATTATATACACTCGCGCGTTCACAAGTTAAAAATGAATTGAATTAGTCTGTACCGAAATTTGCAACTTTATTCGGCCGTATGCAAAAATATGAAGCATTTTGTTTTAACTTTATATATAATATATAACGAATGTCTTTGTTTGCCCATTGCTGGATGAAGTCATTCCTCGACTTTTTCCATCCATTTTTGTTCTGGTCCTTACGCAACCATTGTTTCCCGGCAATTTTCGATACATCAGTCTTCTCTGTTTTCATTTTTTTTTAGTACGATTTCATTTTGCTGTCATCTTCTTGATCTACACGACCAGACCGATTCCACTTTATTCTAGTCATTCGCTCCATCACGTCGTCTAACTACGTTTTTTCTCATCCGATCTGACAGTTTGATGTTTATTATCGTTTTCACGCCCGTTATATGTACACGTACATTGAAATCTGCTCCGGTTTATAAAATAATTCAATAATGAGTTGAAACAGATTAAACGACGACCAGAGAAAAATATTTTTGAACGCTAACATAAATTTACACACCTTACATAAAGCAGTGTAAAAAAAAAAGGAAGACGAAGATATTTTTAAAAATTTCTGAATCTGTTGATACGTAATCTAATTTTAACGAAATATTTAAAAAGCATTCTTAAATATTTCGATATCCGTTCATTCTTTCTTCAGATGTATCTAGTTTTAACTCGGTGTGAATTAACATTCTGTAAATATATTTTATGTACAGATTATAAATAGGGGATGAGAGAAAGGAAAATAATTGAATAAATTTGAACTTACTTTAAATCACTTTTCATTGTTGCGGTTTTCTTTCTCGTACTTATGAATTCGCTTTCGCCGAAATGGCCGGGAGTTCACTTCACTTTTAAAGTCGCAACGCACACGATAACACCGGCGAAAAATATTAAATCAATCTGAATTTTAAAAAAATAAAAAATTAAACCGATCTTTCATTTTTACGTTCAAAATAAAGACTCCGGAAACAGATGATCTTAATTTTTAGTTTCGTTCCGAATAGCTTACAAACGCGCGTTCATCTAGGAAGTACGCCGAAATCTCTGAGCTTTTGACGTTTATAGGGTTAAATTCCGAAGCTCTTTCATCGGACGATTAGAGCGCTATCTTACAAACTTATTTCGAACTAAAAGGGGCGAAAAATAATTTTCAAATTTCGTACGACACTAACAATTTTAATTGTTCCTTCTCATGTCGTTTTCTTATACTTTCTTTTTTCTATTTTTCTTTAAAAATTCGAATAAACTGATGTCGATTTTTAAGAGACGAATTTTCTCGTTTTATTTCCAATTATTTAGTCCTAATAATCTTAGATTTGATTATACCTAGATGTATCTACTGGAGTATTTTTATCTGTACTTTCGAAGCGTCATATTCCGTTTGTAACGAATACATTTTTATTATTAAGAGAGCTATGTACACGCTAATATACCAAAAATAAACGTTATCTTTCATATGTTTATTGAATTCATTTTTTTTTTAAATACGCGAAGCTATTTTTACTCTATAGAGGAATTATACATAAATATTTTGAAATATGAGTGAAAAGTAATATTTTACATAGATATATTCCTATCAACGGTAAAATGATACAATAGGAGACGGAATAGGGGAATTCGAGTATTATTTAGAGAAAGTAAGTAGGATATATTAACGAGAAAAGAAGTATGCAAGGAAGTCAATCAAAGCCTGACATGTTGAAGACGGTAGGATGAACATTCGAAGAAAACGCGATCGGCATCGACTGCCATGTCATCATCGCATGGATGAGTGCAAAATGGGGAAATATGCGTTATAATGAATGTGGAAGCCGATTATTACCGAGAGACGTAGTCTGCATATTATACAACAAACTTACGTATCATATTCTGTTTAATCAGAGTATTGAGTTTATAAAACCGAGGTATAGAGGGCATGTCGGGCTGGATAGATTTAAACTCGTAGGCAATCGTAAGAAACTGACCACGATGCTTCCCAATATCCTAGTAAGTAGATCGACACAAGGGAAGTATGGAATAAAAGTGATTAACAGATCAAATGAACTGGCAGTCGGGTCAGCAAGGAAGTTATCTACAATTCCTAGCGGCCGGAAATCCGTGCAAACTCAACTGCTATACCAACATTATGTAACTGAACTAAAAGATTACGTATTCTAGGTATAATTAGAGTAGAAGGGTTTTCGAATGATGCGATCCGACGAATGTGCTCTGTGATAAATTTATCATACGTGTTTTTTTTTAAATGAATGTTAATTTTTGTTGGAAAAACATGTGATGATTTAATTTTACATAAAGTATTTTATAAATGTCGAAAATTTGGAGTTTATTCTCCTGAATGCCAATTTATAATTTTTAACGCAGCATCATTAAAAAAAATTCACATACGTATCATTATCACAAGTTACTTTAAGGGAAAAACAAATAAAACCACCACCATAAAGACGATCGAGCAGTATGTCACTCCGGGATCAAACTGGGTTGAACCGCTCGTGCGCCTGAATGATTAAAATGACCGCAACCGCACACTCGTACATATGTTCTTCATACATTAAGTTCGGATATAAATAACATGATCTAAACTACCGGTAACGTGTTAGTTCGATATCACCTAAAAATAATAATAATTAAGTAGAAAATGTTTTCAATCGTTTAGATTACGTGTAATAATGAGCACGCGCTATAAACTAATAACTATATCGAATATATTACTTCGTTCTGAGTAAAACTATTATATAATATGTAATAATAATAATAATAATTTGTTTTTCTACTCCTGCCAATTCGTTCCTAGCCATGTAGACTAGGATATCATTGTCTTCTCTTGTATGGAGAATTAGCCAATCTCTTAAAGTAGGTCGCGAATTCGAGTTCTTTTTAATCGTTTGGTTGACGTGACGTTCGGAACATGTGTGGAATTTTCATATACTTTATTAATAAATGTAGGGATTTTCTCCGTTTCTCGTTGTTTAAAGCTCCGGTATTTTATTGGTGTAAACTCCATATTCACTGAAGAATTTTTTCCAAATTCGGTTTTAAATGGTTAATAAGACAAAAGTAAAAATTTAATTTTTCTAAATATGAATAAGTCCGCATAAAACGCGAACATTATTAAAGAACGAATTGATAAATTAAATATACAACTGAGTTTGCGCATTAAGATTAATATATTTTTATCTACGATTAATAACTCATTTAAAAAAAATTAATTTACGATATAGACTGTAGATATTTTATAACTATTGTAAATAATATTTAAACTTTGTCGTAAGTTGAGGAATTTGCATAAATAATTACAAGTAAAAATAAAACTTGTTTTATTACATTTGTAATATATATAATACGTATTTTATGTGCATATAAACATACATATAATAAATGTACAGACAGACACACACATACATATATAGTGGTTTAGTGTTAATGATGAAGACAGAGTACACAGACCGTTTTAGTGATGAATGTGTATTTTAACGTTAAAAAATCTTCACTTTATTTAGATGTTCTGTCTGAAGAGATGCGCAGGTTTTAAATTAAATGTAAAGTAGGTCGCAACCTATTTTTTAAAATTAAAAAGAAAATGCTCGATATATATTGATACTTCATGTTCTTTATGTTATCTAATATTAGTAAATGTAAATAAAGTGAGATGCTCTGTTTTTTATTCGGTAGCTCCTTCTGCTTTGATCTCAGGCTTTTAGTCATTTATGCATAATATTAATCTGAAAACGTACCTTCTTACTGCATACATAATATATATGTATATAAATCTATCTATCCGTACATATGTATATATATATATATATATATATATATACCTTAATATTTAATTTCGTCCCAGACCAAAATTTTCAAACAAATTTTTTTTATGAAATCGATGTTTTTTTGTAGTTTTCCCTACGCAACCGTGCTGTAATAATAACCTGTTGAAATTGTAGATCTCATCTCGAGATATAAAGTTTTTCATTAACTCTTAATTATCACGGAAAAAGCGGTGGTTCGCATATAGTTACTGTCTTGAACGCTAGCCCATGTAAAATAATGTACAATGGGCTGGTTACGATCTTCAGCAGTAACCAATACAATTTTGATGATGATTTTTTTATTACGATTATTTTCGTACAGAGTATATTCGGACTATGCGTACCAGAAACGTAATTGTTTGAAATTATCGGGGGGGAGGGGAATGTTTGCAAAATTTGTTTTCTAAAAAAAAAAAAGCAAAGCTAACAAAGTGGATTTACAATACGAAAGAAGTTGTGGAAGTTACTTAAAACTAAAATTGCAAAAATTTATCACTATAGACAAATTGTGCGTTTTTAAATATTTTTTACTTCTTTTTTAAATTTTTTGGAACACTTCCGGATACTAAACCTCAGCTAAAACTTTTTTATTTTCTGTATTTAAAATTAATTTCAACTAAATTTTCATTTTCAACCCTAACTAACACAACCGACAATAATAGCTACGTGTTCAGAATATAACCATGACAAAAATTAATTCAAACAAAAAATATAGTTTAATTTTTTGTGTTATTTTCTTTTCCTAATAATTTAACGTTACTGGAAATAAAGATCGTTTGTGCATACGTCACTTTTCTTGATTAACGTTAACTTTCTATATATGGGGTATTTCGTACTTTCTGGGTTTGGCTGTGTTACCTTCAGCATGATTCCCTTATTTTTTCCAATTCAGCTCATTGTAGGCCAAAAACAGTAAAAACCTGCTGAAATACTTGCATCGTATCGTCCGATAGCTCTAATTCCTGTTCTCTCAAAATTATATGAACAATTGTTACTAAAAGAATAAGGCCATTTCTAATATCGGAGGAACAGTTCGGTTTTAGAAAAGGGCATAGTACTGTAGAACAAGTACTTCATATAATCGATGTAATTGAAGAATGTTTAGAAATAAAAAAAATGTGTTTCTCGACACATGGTATGAAGGATTACCGTATAAAATACATAGCAGATTCCCATACCAACTTTTTGAATTGGTAAAAAATCATACCTAAGGATATTTCGCTGTCAAGTATGGAGAATCGATGCTCCGACAGATCGAGGCTGGTCTACCGCAATGTAGTATACTAGGATCGATGGATCGATGTTATATCTAATATATACTGCCGATATTCCTGTTCCAGCAGAATCAGAAATAGCTATTTTTGCAGATGACACCGCAATCTTACGTACAGGCCTCTCGATAGAAACTACCGATAAAAATCTTCAATTGGTTGTTAATACTTTGCCGATTTGGTTCTAAATCTGCTCGTATAACCTTCACAAATAAGAAAAACTGTAATATGTCTGATATTTACATTGACAATAAGATCGTGCCTAGTAGTGATACAGTAAAACATCTCGGTCTTCATTTAGATAAAACATTAACGCGGAAAACACGTATAGAAAAAAAAAGAAATGAAATAAACTAAACATAAAATATGGAAATCTACTATTGCTTGTTAATCGGAGCTGTCTCTGGAAAACAAATTATTGTTATATAAATAGATACTGAAACCAATTTGGACCTACGGATGTCAATTCTGGAGATGCGCTGAGCCCAGTAATATTGCGCAAATACAACGTTGCCAAACCAAAATCCTGAGAGAACTTACAAACGCTCCGTAGTACATCATCAATCATACATTACTCACAAACCTCCATATAAATGTAATCCGTGAGGAAAACAAAAAGGTTGCAGAACTGTACGGTCGAAAGCTACAGCACCACACAAATAGCTTGGTTGTTGCATTGCTGGATAACTCCAAAGAAATCAGACGCAATGATCCAACTGACCAAAAGAATGCATTATGTTAGATAGAACACCAGATGAAACTCATATCGCTGGATAGTAGTTTCCACAAATCATTTCCATTCACACGCCAAGTGCTAGATAGCCCCGTATGGAGCTAGTTGTACATTCGCGGAAATTAAAAAAAAAAAAACAACCTTCAGCGGGATTTGATCGCTATCAAAACCGTACATATCTACAGCAGAAATACTTGCGGACTGAATTTTCATTCAAAGGCTTGGGTCCAAATCTTGCTTTCTTCATTATTCTCTCCTCTGTTTATTTCTATGTCATTTCCTCTCCATCTCAATTATTTCCTTCACTGTAGTACAATATCACCGGTTGTGCTCCTTAATAGATGCTACCAGTGATGTGTATAGTACTGAGTTGTAGTCGTGTGACTGTGCATCCATTTCTATGTTATCAAATTGCCACACAGACTTCACATCCATAATCCTAACCAATTTCCTTTGTTTTAATGGGAACAAGCGTGGTGTCACTTTAGATACTTATCGTAGTTCCGTACGCAGGCGGAAGAATCCTTTAGTTGTTGTTGTCCTGGAATAACATGGCAAACAGTTCGAGCAACCCTGTAACCAAGAATGGGCCTGGAGTATCCCGCTTGCCACTGTCAGGAAGAAGCCTAAGATAGATATCCTAAAAATGGTTCGTCTTAATTAAACATGTCCGGAATGCTACTCTTAGAGGATCACAAAACAAATATTTACACTATGAACAACTACTTGGAAGTAAGAAGTTTTTTAAGCGGTACGAAAAATTAAACGCCAGTAAGAAAAACAGCTCTTATAGGTATGACTCTTCATCACGGCTGCTTAATTACTGTTTCAGGACTATATGTCTGATATTTTTAGGTGGCTCATGTGCCTGGTGTCCTCATTTGATTGTATACTCTTATTAACATTTTCAGTGCCTGTCTTCTCATTTTCCAGTGCTTTGGAACATAGAAAACCCATCTGAAAGCAATAGCTTTAATCTTCCTCTCATTTTCCCCCTTAATTTTGGCATATCTATACATATCTCCTTTAATCTAGTTATATCATAGTTTTACACTTATATATGTGGATGCATGAAAATTTTGAGTATTTATATCTATATTATTATTTTAAAATGAGTAATTCACTTGCATATACATGAATATATCATGCAATTCTTCAACTTATTCTGAATTGTATGTATACATGTACGTATTCAAATAAGTATCAAATTAATTATAATACATTGTACTCAACTCATTCGGGTTTCTTATTTTACAAAGATCATTTAATATTTGTATAATTCATTCACTGTAAAATCTGGTATATCCACTTTTGCTTTCTAAATATAGAGCATGTTAATATGTAATAATAAGCTAACTGGCCTGTAATTTTCTATTAGTATATTAGAGAGAGAGACGCATATCTGACGTATATGAGTACAGTATAAAGAGAGGAGGACTATTATAAAAATGGTTCTCCCTGTGTGCTTATGTGTACAAACCTTCGGCTCGCTTGCTCGTTTTACGGGCTAACTACCCATATATAACACGTCAATAGAAGTTTCACTTCAAAATGCAGATCGATTTAGTTACGAGCATCTGAAAGATCTTACCGTATTTGTTCGGAATACAGAAGTGTAGAATTTAGCAAAGCTCTGAGATCACAGAAAATGCGATGATAATGAACATGAGATTTCAGAACATCATACGAACGTAAAAAAAAAAAAAACACGGAAATTATGGGACGGGATGAATCATTGACGGTCAAAGACAAAGAATACAGATCCGTGTACATTGTGTTCTAGAAATAATATGCATTAGATTAGTATCCTTTAAAAGTAGATTCGAATAATATGCAAATCACCAAAATATTTTTATTTTCTTACACAACCGAGATTGGAAAACTATATTTGAATAAATGAAATGTTTGAAGAAATTAAGATGTCCCGGTCAATAATGCAAATCAAATATTCGGCTTTAATTTAAATGAATTACGTTATAAAGAACAATCTCTTCATATTTAAATTGATTAATCTCATTACAAATTATCTCAACGACACCATTAACCGTGGTTTCAGTAGAATCTAGTTTCTCGCAGATCATAGATAGCCAAGAGAGATTTTCATCTCTAGTTATTTAGTCAATAGAAAACGAAGAAGCAAATTCAATAGATTTTTTTATCGATGTTATCAATTGGTATCGAAAAAAAAAAATGAATAAAAGTTATGTAATATTATTTAATGTTCGTCTTTTGTAAAAATTTATGATATCCATTCGATAAGGTCCTCATTGAAAAATTTAAGTGTTGGATTTGAATGTGTAATCCGACCATGGTCATGCGGTTCTGTGCATAAATGTGCGTGAATATTTTTAGGCGTGTCTATATTTATATATCGTGTGTAGATGCTTGTATGTCTAACGATACGTATTTATTTGTACGTGTTTGGTTATATATATACATATATCTATACTTCTATATTAATATATAAAACTGTAGTGCCTGTCTGTCATTTGCGAATATTTTCATTATAATCACTGCATTGAGCTATTTTTATCACACATAAACAGAAAATCTATTAAGTCTGTCTCTTCTGATTTAACTCACAAACTATTATGGCAATAATGACGAAATTCGCACAATATTGTCGGATTCGTTTTAATCTTAGTTTCACATTAAATAGGATAGAAATTACAATAATTTGAAGTTTTAAAAAGTATGAGTCAGCGATATCATTGTCAAATCGTTTAAAATTTAACACGTTTTCCGGTTCAAATGTACCTTCACTACCAACACACGCAACAGAAATCATGTTTTGTTGCGTTAGGAGCGTAGCCGAAATAACGGACGGATATATATATATATATATATTATACTAATATTAATATATAAACATGTTAAAAGAGAGCGATATTGTATTTAAAAAAATAATTACACAGGCGAAGCTGTGGGTAACTTCTAGTATATATAATGTATATATATAAACATGTATATACATAATCGTTACTAGTAGCCTTAAGCAATTTCTGCAGGCTAGTACTACCTTATAATATTCTAGTATTTGTAAATATATATATATATATATATATATATATATATATATATATATATATATATAATATGAACAATTGATAATTACATCCGTTAGTAATTATGAGTTGTTACGATATTAGAAATAAAATTTGATTAGATATAATTTTTTTCGACCTCGTATAACAAAAATTATGGAAAATAAAAAATTGATTTATTTTTTTTTAATTTCTTCGGTTTATACTTTACTTCGTTCCTTCGAGTTGTTTATTACTGTCTTTTTTTTACACAGAATTATTTCAGTTCATTATTTCTTTTTGACCTACTTCGATAGATATCAATCATGCCTGTTGTCTTTCATAAGGACGTCGAGACGCATTTCTTTTATGATTTATATTTATTTTCAGACGCGTGCGAGCTCTTGCTAATTTAAATTAATGTGTGTTTTTTTTAATATGAGGTATTTGTTCGTGTATATCGATTTATATTGTTTTCGATTTCAAACGCTTCGTATGATCTTATTTAAATATCGATCATATCCTAGTGTCAGTGTTAAAAAGCTAGGTAAAGCTTTAAAAAAAAAATAACGTAATTTCTAATCTCATTCCGCCCATTTTTTTCCAATACATAATTAACCATCCCACATTTACCAATCTGTCACGGTTTATATGATGTAAATCTTTATTTCCCCTTAAACGCGCCAAAACTTTCCCAACAGTCCTGTGCAGAAAATAAACTCCTTTTTTAAATTATCTAAATTATATAATTCGATCTCATAACTCCGTTTAAGCTTTTCCGGTTCTTGTTGAAAATAATATGCGATATTACAAATTTTCCAATGTATTTACAATTACTTACTGTAAACGTCTATATGTAAATTTTAATCACATACTATACCGTAGACAAGTTTATAAAATAATCGAATCAAATTAGATCAAATCACATTTACTTCACATTGCGAAAACTTTTCCAGTATTACATATAACAAAATAATAATGATAATTAAACACTAATTTAGATACATAAAATAAAACGCCTACCTAACGCGCGAATAACAAAATACAGTTTTGTGCGCTTACGTCACAAACACAGCACGCGCATTCATATGCATGCACACATTTAAAAAAAAACCCTACACATGACACAATATTTTTATACAATGAACATAATGAATACAATAAAACTAGTGCATTATTGAACAAAAACATTTAAAACAAATGATATAAAAACAGTGCAAGTTTAATGACTTCTATAAATTCGTATAGAAAATAGATCCATATTATGATATATAACAGAAAGATATGCATACATACATTATCATATAATATACAAATTACAATCGCAGTTAATGTTCGTGAAATACAAAATAATACAGATTATATAATAAGAGAAATGTAGGTTTGATACAAGTTATTAGAGTTAATAATGTAATGATAAGACATAATCATGAAAGCTGAATAAGTGTTATTAACAGTTTACTACGTTTTTACATTTTTTTGGAATTATATTCGATCAGGCTATCATACAAACCCTGTCTTCTTATTCGTTTGATTTATTTATATGTGAAATTTTTGTCCATGCCTCTTGATCTTGTCCTGTAAGTAGTATTTGCGTTTGAACAAATATTCTAACTATCGCACATTGAAGAACTTTTATGGATTCAAAATTATATTTAGCCATATCCTGTATGACAGCACGGGTTGATAGAGTGAGAAGTATAGACGTCTTATATGAACTGAAGAGAAGAACTGCCTTAAATAGTAGAACATATAATTCAACTTTCTAAGTTTTTTCGATAAACAGAGCCCATGTTCGCACCAAGTTAATTTACAATCAAATTGTATTCTCAGATATTTAATCTCGCTAACCTTATCTAGTTTATTACCATTTCCTAAATATAATTAAAAATAATTCAAGTTTACGAAATTTTAGTTTGAATAGAAAACATACTTTATTTTATTACTGTTAACCAACAAGTGATTTTTCTGTATCTAACCAAAAATGTGATTTACATTTTCTTGAGTTAACATCTGAAGTAAATGTATAAGAATGGGGTACTATATCAAACAGTTGAAATTTTGTTTACTGGTTTTTTAAATTTATACGATACATTTCATATAGTACCAGGCGTCTATAAAGTTCAACCGTTCTATAAGTAGATGCAGCCCTGACATTTTTAATTCGATTTGGGAAAGAGCTAATTTTCCGACATTATTACTCGACGAGTATTTGTCAGGAAACTACTCACGTCATTTAATAGGTCATAGAATAGACATTAAACTCCAATTTAGAAATTTTGGAAAAAGTCAATTTTTGGTGTTTTGAAAACATTCAACCTCTCTAAAAACATCAATTTCAATTTTATTGGTAAGATTCTTTTGGAATATTAATTTAAACTTTTTCTATTACATAAATCCTGATTTTCAAGACGACTATATAAATTTTGTATTTTTAAACGCGATTTTTCAAAAAAAAAAATTGTAATGCGTTCTAATTGAATCTGGACCATCCAATTATCTTAAATATAAAATGAAAAAAATATCCGACCATCCACTACCATAATATCGCAGAAAAACTGCGACTTTCCATTTTGACACTTTACAACTCCATACCCACGCGCTATAGATACATTTGATAGCGTAGCTTATACTTTATGTACACTATATAGTATAAAGCTACCAAAAAATCAATTGTTTTGTCGGTATTAATATAATATTAGAGCTATTTAAACGGGTTGAAAATATGCTTAAATAGCAATTTTACAAATTTTTAATAGTTTTTAATAGTCTTCAACCCTTAATTTCTCAGTGAATTTTGAACAGAATTGAACAAAATATGTACGGAATGATCTATGCGTCTCCTAGTTAGTAAAACCCCCCATTCTGCAAAAAATTTATAATACAAAGGGGTAAAATACCCTTATTCGCGGTGAATTTACAATAGGAAGGGTTGGTCCAAGGACGATGTACTCGCGCTGAAAAGTTGTAGCAAATTTCAGTCCACACTTTCAGCAAATTTCAGCCCCGATATCTCATTAATTAAATTCGCATTTAGCGACTGAAATGCTACCATAAACGCGTTTAAAAAACATAGGAGTATAAGCGTAATAAGGAAACACCTTCCCCTGAGTATGGTATATATGGGGAATTTTAGTTTCGAACGATCCGATCAACGCTCGATTTAATAGAGGTGTTTAAGTAAAAAAAGTCAGATTTTCGGCCGATTTCAACCCTTAATAAGTCGGCGTGAACTTTTTACAGCGTTCAAATTGTCGGTTGCTACTTATTAAAAGCATCAAATCTCCGACAGTAGTCAAATCTCTTTAGAGGTTTTTTCACCCCTGTGCAACCCTTTTACGGTGTTATAGGTTTACAGGATAATAGGGGTTAGTGACTAGATTTGTAGCGACAGTTCGGATACACTTTTTTATCTGAAAACTTTTCCGATGGCATCAATACTCGTAAAGGTATCAAGGGTTGAAGAGAAAGTGGCTAATTTCCTTATTTAGGGTGTTTTTTAAAACAAACTAATAATATATAAAGCATACATACTGCCGATATTATTATACTCTTGCCCAATTTGGTCCGGTGTTAGTAATTCCACCTTAAATAAATTACAAATTGTTCAAAATAAATGTTTGCGTATTGTACTTAATGCCCCTTACTATACTCAGATAACTGACATGCATGCAGCTCTTCATCAGCGTTCCTGAGCTAGTACAGGAACAAGCAGATAGGTTCTACAGCAAATGCCTGACTAGCCATTACCCTATCGTACAGCGAATTGGAAACTATACTCGCGACTCGCTGACCAGAAAATATAAAAAATATAAACACAAAAGAATTAAACATTCACTTCTCTAGCACCAGATTGTCGAACTACTTAAGTCGTTATTAATAAGTCTCTATCCTCATGTAATATATTGTATCAGTATTTCTCTCTTCTATCCTCTTATTTATCTGTTTAACCTTAATATAATTTGTATAATTTTACCCATATCCTTAATGTACTATTAAGATCAAACTATAATTAATTAATTTCTCTTTTTTCGGCTACGCAGGGTTTTTAGTTGTATGTTTTCCCTGTATAATTATTGTATAATTATAAAATAAATTTTAAGATTTCTTTGTACACTATTTCCTAAGACGCGTAGTAAGAGCGTTAACGCTGCTCGGTATGCGCATTTTTATTTACTTATTATTTGCTGATGTATAAAAAACATAAATATACTTTATTGAATTGAATTGAATTGAATTGAAAACCCACTGTATCTACTACAATATATGACTTCCTCGAAAATTGATTGGACGATGTGAAAGGGCATATCATACTTAGTAAAACTCACCCATTTCACGAAAAATTATAACGCAAAGGGGGTAAAATACCCCCTATTTGGGGTAAATTTACCCTAGGAAGGGTTGATCGGGGTGTGGTACTCGCGTTGAACAGTTGTTGCAAATTCCCATCTAGATCCTCAGCAAATTTCAAAGCAATTCGTTCGGGCCAAATTTATAAAGTATTATTATTATTATTCATATAGTGTACAGTCTTTACATTAGACTGGTAGTTTCAGAATTATTCTGCAATGCATATTTTTTAAACGTTGTAACTATTCTAAGTTAGAATTGGTAGTATATGACGGTACGTAATAAGCATAAAGCATAATCGCTTTTATTATAGTTTTAAAGATGACGCATTCATTAGCTGTGAAAACTAACTCGACAATCAGCAAGCGAAGTCTGCAGACCCATGTACTGTAGATTCCTGGACATAGTGAATACAGGAGGAAATGAATAAGCAGTTCGAGCTGCTAAACAAGCCTCCTTCGTGTCTCCTGCAGAATTACTTCCACCAATATGTTTCGATATGCGTCGCTGCAAGCAAGTCATATTTTCCGGGTTAGCTCAATAAAGTGGTATCTGGCCTATTCAATGTGTACATCGTATGAGACAGAATGAAGTGATGTTGTTCCGTGTCCGCATAGATCACATTCTTTTGACTCATTCGTATATTCTATCCAAAACCGATCCTCCTACTTGTTCAACCTGTAATGTTCAAATCACTGTAGTTCATAACTTTTTTATTTATTTTTTTATTTTTTTTTTATAGTGGCGTATTTAATTACCGAGACCATCACGGCACTGGTGATTTACCAGTTAGATATAGTAACTGAGGTTGGAAGCGGAAAGGAACTGTATAATTGAGGGAATAGTTGAAGAACTGTTTTGGAGAGCAACGTAGATAGAGTACGCGGATGGTTATTGTGCCAGTAAGGGAGGAGTGTAGGGCAGTAGAGAGGGTTTTGGGAGTAAAAAAAAGGGTCAAAAATCCGGGGGGGTACGTTGGAGAAGATGGTCATGAGAGAGTGATATGTGACCAAGGTGGTGCCTGCTGAGTGCTTAAATAAAAATTAAAATACTCGTATAATTTTCCTCGTTCGAGCTAAATTTTCTTCACATCTATAATAACGGACTAATAATAAGCTCCGTGCTTTTATCCTTGGTAGAGCAAGTACATGGTACGGAAGATTTAAAAAAAATATATTATTCATTTATTTTCCCTTTGACATATTATCGTTTGTTAAAAATTAGATATAGGTTAAATTCCATGTAATGTGTTTAGGAAATTTGATACCTAGATCCAGTATTACACCTAAATATTTAATGTTGGTTTTCCGAACCAGTTAGATTATTTAACTTTATTGTCAATTTATGTTCCTGTTAGTAACTTTCAAAATTATTAATTTCTATCGTAAAACCACGGAATAATATTGTATATTATTTTACATTGCAATCGGTTGATAAAATAATAGATTAGATAAATATTTTAAAAGGCCTTGATTTAAAACTGCGGTTAAATTCAGAACGTTTACCAAGAAAGCATTATAAATTGAATTCCGTAGTTTTTAATTTATTACAGCTCGGTATCTGACTAGATTTTTTTTTGTTTACGTAGAATTGTAAATTTGTCGTTATCCTTTTCTAACGCATTAAAAATCACTTACTATTCTTTCTGTCTCGTTCTATATATTTTACTACCTTTTAAAAAAACAAGAATAAAAAAAAATAAAAAAAAAAACAAAACAAAAAAATATCTTTCTGTGTTTTCGCTTTTGATAATTTTTTTTATATTCGTGTTTATTGCTTGGTCATTTTCATCTTTTCCCTGTCTTTCTTTTTATACGAACGTTTTTTAAAGTGTTTGGGGAAATATTGTTTTAGTTAATATTTCATTCTTTAATGTATCCGTGAAACACTTTAACGTCAGCATTTTTTAATTTATTATTACTAACCATCACGATTATTATTATTATTTTTTTTTTTAGTATTATATTTATAATTAATATTAGAAGTACCGAACAGATTTTTTTTTTAAAAAAAACCCTAAGTAGAGTTTAATAAAACTATTAAAAAACAAAAAAGAAACGTTACAAATGGATTACACACGTATACACAAATAAACAATATTTAAAGCAAATAATAGAAGGAATAAACAGTCAAGCAAAAGTCCCGGTTAGAGTATATAAAACAGATATAAAAAGATTTCAAAACGGAATGACGCTGGATTATAAAGAAAATGGCTCTATTTAGGAACTTTAAACATAGTTTTGTCGTCCACCAGTCTATTTGCTACTTGTAGAGATTCAGGGATTATGACAAACAATTATTGTTATTATTATTATTATTATTACGACTACAAACTATTATCATTAAAATAATATTATTGCAACGTGTCGTTTCTTTATTTTCAATATTTTTTTTCCGTTTTATAATTTTACATCTAGTCGGGTCGATGTTGAAATGGAATAAAACGAGCTATGTTATTAACTAAAATGGTTTTTGTTTTTTAATTATTTGTAAGGCCCGTTGTATGGAATATAACATCGTTGAAATGTCCATGGATTAGGGTTGCCTAATTTTCAATGACTTTGTGGCACATATCCGACTGAATTGTCGACTTTGAAAGCGTTAGTCGATTTCGCGACTTATTCGCACAGATCTACAACTTCAGGTGACTCCACCAGAAGAAAAATCCTATCGTGGTCAAATTGCACAATCTTAATTAATGCCACCTCTGCACAAGAGTTAACCGTACTCTCAAATCTTTCACTCGGAATATCCATCGTCGCGTCGTCGTATGTAGCGCTATAAAACGACGTGGTGATTCAGATTAGATACACGTCACTAAAACAACATGGCTGCTAATCCAACACCTGTTGTAAAATTATCTATTTAAGTGTTGCGTTTGATAATAGTTTATTTTCGTTTGACATTTCTTTTTCCGATTATTTACCATCTAATTCGTTCGTAAAAGTTAAACAATCATTCTTAAATCTATACTAACTATTTATTTATTTACTTTTTTAATATATTTATAACCTAGTTCGGAGTATTATTAAATTTTTTTTTTCGATTTTCGAATCTAACATAACTTCTCGAACGAATATACACCAACGATTCAATAACTTTTTAAAATTATTTATTATTAATTATCTTTTTTTTTTTTAAAGATAATGTTTCGGTCGTTTATTAAACGATAATAATTTTATTTCCCCCTTTTTTTTCTCTCTCTCTACTTAGATCAAAATATTTCGAAGTTTATGCACAGCGTAATGTATGCGTATAAATTAAAACGAAAATCATCTATTTAAATGAAATCTCTTCAGTGTCATAGCGGTCAGTTTTAGATAGGTTGCAGTTTCAAAGTATCTGCTTGTGCTAAGAATATTAATTTTAAAAAAGTTCAATTTTTTTAAAATCAGAGGCACGTAATACATTAAAATGTGCCTATATAGAAACTTAAATCGATGTAAACGTGTGGGATGTGTCTCCGAAGAGTGCAGAGACGTAGTGGTCGCATCCGAGGATAACGTTAATTAACCGAGCACATCTGAACATTGACAATATATTCTTGTAACTATATTGTGTCCTTCTTCCCCTCTACGATACCCCAGAATAAATAGTCGACATTTGCTACTAATTCCACAATTAAAAAAGCACACACATATATATATATATATATATATAATAATAATAATAATAATAATAATAATAACAATAATATAATAGAGCATTACGTCAGGTTAATTCGATTAGTTGTCCCATTTTTCGGTATTCTAATATGATTCATAATATTATTTTCGGTTATTTCTTGGAAGATAATATCCGACGCTATCGTAGTAAATTATGTCTTTTAACGAATTAGCGGGAAACTTTTACACGCCAATTTTGCCATCGATGATTAAGTAAATGAGTATGTATATATATATATATATTTATTTATTTATTTATTTATTTATTCAATTCTGTCGGGATTTTTTCATATTAATTTTTCTTTTTAATACATCTCCTGAAAAGGATAGCTGCTTCATTTCTGCAATTTTAGATCTAAACTAAATAAGCAATATTTATAAAGAGGAATAGCCCGACTGCTAATTATATTAATCGGTAACGAGCAATTGGTGAGGTTTGATACGTTTCAACCTTCTGAGATCGAGATCAGTAGACAAAAGTGCCGATGCCTCCGGATTTGGATAGTAAAAAAGCCGTTTCTGATGCTGTCCAGCATAATCATATATTACTTTATTGACCCATTTGATCTGTAGATATTCACGGACTGCGTCATTTCGTTGAAACCAACGAGCATTAGTGATCAGCTGAAGAAAATTTTTTGAGCTGTTTGAAGTATGTTTGACGTATAACAGTTTTATATATTATGAGCTTGTTCTCTAGCTTCATTTCAGAGCGATGTAAGCCAGCACATTTGACGTATTTTACTTCGTATTTTGGCAGCTTTATGATCGATATGTGTTCTCCATGTCAATTTTGAATCCATATTCATACCTAAGTATTTCGCAGAATTTGCAACTGGAATCTGCTGGTTATTAATGCGGATAACATAACACGGATCCTGCTTGCGTAAAGCAAAAGTGGCACGAACTAATATATTGAATATTGAGTTCAAAATTATTTAAAATATGGCATCTCATCGATGTCTAAAAAGTTGAACTCAGTATATTCCAAAGACTATTGACAACATAGTTAGATGGTAGCATAAATGGAAAATTGTAATCGATGAGCAAAAATGCAATCACATCATCTTTACCAGACGACGTATTGCGAGCGATAAACACAGATAAATTCTAAATCATTAATATAAAGCGAGTCTACGAAATATGTTGGTGTTCATTCGGATAAAGCATTAACTTGGCTCAAACATATAAAATCTAAGAATATCGAGCTAGAATTTAAGATGTAACAATTGTATTGGCCGATAGCCCTCGCTCGCAGTTAAATAGCAATAATAACTTAATATTGTATAAAGTAATATTGAAGCCTATAATGGCTATATGCAGCAGAACTGTTGGAATGTCCTTTGCCCACTAACGTAGAACGAATTTAGCGCAGGCAGAATAAACTACTACGGTTGATAGCCGCTGCTCCATGATAAAGTAATAATAAATTTAAAAATAAAATAATGAATTAGCGGAAAATATAGATTATGATGGTGTAATTGACGAATTCTTCAGAAACGAAAGCAAGAAAATGAAATTTTGAATATACAAGAATTAAATAAAAAAAGTTTATCTGCTTTTCTTTCTTTTGTGTTCTTTTTCGCTTGTTTTTCTGTTCTTTTATTCTTATTTATTATTACTTTTTAATTATTATGCATTGTGTGAAGAATTTTTATTTTTTATAATATTGTCCAAGTTTATATATAATATATATATGTGTGTATAAATTTTATATATATGTATGTATGTATCGAATTCTTTAGTTATAGTATCATATTTTGTATGTTTTAACAAGTAAAAAGTATAAGTATGTGTTAATTCGAAGGACCAAAGTTTAGGATTCTTGAATGCAACGCGTATGCACATTAAATAATAAAAAAGAAATATTGTTGAGCGGATAAAAAATGTATTCATATTTAGGATCTCTGACTGAAAAAGTAAAGACAAAGGAATTTCAGTATTTTATCCTAGTTGTTTCCCCCTTGTGGAAAACCTGTCTATACAACTGATATGCGGAGTCAGTTAATTCATGATTAATTGGTTGCGTATTATTTGAAGGAATTTCGTTAATTGCTATAAAATAATACTGTAGTCATAAATGATCATTTGTTTGTATTTTACTCCGTAAACTTTGGAATTAATCTATCGCTCAAGAATACACCTATAGTGGTCCACCTTTACTCGTTTCACACACGTCAGTTTAATTCGTATCAATGGTTACCGTCTCATGTACATGCTCGATTGTACCAGGATATAAGAAATGTCTCTCTTTTTCATGTAAATGTCCTTGAGGATCTATTATGTATTTTATTAGTTATCTGTAATGTTCATTTTACACTTAAAGAAGTTCGAACTACTCGCATTCGTAAAATTATTAGGTTTTCACCGTTTTTTTTTCAATATTAATATTTGTCATAAAAAATATAAAACGAAAACAATAGAACAACAACCACGTCGGAAATTCCAAAACAGATAGTTAAAGGAGTCACATAAAAAAATGATGAAGGAGAAACAATAATTCATTCACGTTGGTAAAAGAGACTAAGCAAATGGGGCCTAGCGAACGTTCTACGACCAGGAGAGTACAATTCTTTTTTTTAGTAGTTTGCTGCTGTAAAGCAGGAAGCGGTATGAATAACGTATAACAGCGGGATTGATCGTCGTGTATAATATTGCGTCGCAGACAGGCATATATTTTAATGCTCAAATAATGACCGTATAGAATATAAAATTAGTACGTATCAACAAATTATATGTATAATTATGTATCGTACATCGAAATAGATAATAAAAATCATAAAAGGTTCATCGTTACGCCGATGAAATCTGACAAAATTTAATACCATCGATGCAGTTACGCATTAATAATGATGATGGAATGCTTTACGTATCGACTTTGTTCTTATTTCATTTCACTTGATTTACCACTTTGTGGGAAATGTTCGTAAGTTGATTTAATTTCGAGTAATTTTTAAACTAAAGCTAGAAATTTAGCGATAATGATTTCAATAAATGAATAGATCGCAAATCGGTTTTCGTTAAAATTATAATATTTTGACATAAATATGAATAAATAAAACGATCTTAATAAAAGGACTTAAACATTAAAATCCGTAACTAGATGCGTAATAAAAGCGATAAATAAAATGTAATATGGCAGAAATATTTTCTTAAACATCTTAAAAAGTTTTATACGTAAATAAAGTACTAAACTATTTTAATCGCGATACCCACTAACGAATAATTGTAATTTAATTAAACGAAAATCGATATATCATTTTGTAAAATTATTAAGAAATAATGTTTTAATTATTAAATCTCGCGCATATAATAATGTCTATTGCGTCGGGATTTTCTTTTTAGTCACCCTCACTCTAGTTCCAAATGGCGCTTTTGTTACTAACGGAATTTCTGCTAGTGGCTGGTAACTTTCCTGAACGGAGCTAGCAGAAAAAACTGATTCAGCTGGTCTCTCGAAATAATTCAGACTATTGTCTTTACATTGAGGACACTGATACGGTACAACTACGGATGATGGAATTGCAGGGTACACTTGACGTATTTGTTCGTCAGTAACGCCCGAACACAAAGGATAGAATAATATCACCGCGTATGCTATCGGCGAGGCTCCTCCTTGTTGTGGAACAAAAAAGTTTCCTCCGGAAATTGATTCGTTCGTGTTTTTAGATAAATAACAAGGACAGCTAGTTGGTACCGACGATATAGGAAGCGAATATGGTATCACATTTGACGCGTTAATAGCGACTACTTTATTTTGAGGAGTTACTAACTGCAATGTCTTCTCCGGTTCCAACGGTAAGAATGGTTGTTGTTCATTTGGAAAATGTTGTTCGATAGTTGACGGTATAATCGTCGAACTAGGTTCCAGTAAATCTGGATGTTTTGGCTGTAACGTTTGAATCGGGGATAGTGGTAATTCGATGGGAGGTTGTTTCAGAAGAGACGGTTGTTGAAAAACTTGATCAGACGGTGACTGTTTAGTGAAATCCGGCTTAGATGTCACCGGTAATAGTTGTTCATTTGAAGTCTTAACCAGTTCAATAGGAATTTTCGATCCGAATTGATTAAATATAGGTACAGAAGGTGATGCAGTTTGTAATTCGGGAGATGGAGTTGGTGTGAACAGGCCGAATGGAGATGGCCCCGGATGTGAGTAATCAAATCCTTGGTTCGAGAAAATTGTTTGCGGCGGTAATCCGAACGGAATATTTTGTTGGTTAATAGATTCGAAGCTTGGCGTTTTACCGCCTATGGCCGGTTTTACCGTTCGAATACAAGCCGGACCTTCTAAAGGCGTTGAACTACCTGGGGCAAATGTGCAAGGTGTTATGTCTACAGTTTTGTCGTCGGTGGTAGAGATGAATCCGTCACCGATTGTAGATACATCTCCAATTGCATTAAACACTGGGCTTGCGCCATTCTCGTAAGATATTGGCGGCGAAAATGTTGTAATATCGCCAAACCGAACGGGGCTCTGCGTCGTAATAGAAAACTGTGGTATTTCCGGTGTTGATTGGAAGAAAAATTCCGGTTGTTCCAATTCTGGGACTTTAATGCCAGGTGGGTACGACGATGAAGGAGTAGGACCTGAAAACATAAGCTTCCGGTTAATATTTATTTAGTTGATAAGACGCTCGAGTAGGCAATGTTTCTTATTGGAAACTGTAAAAGATGGCATCGCTGACTATTATATGAAAAAACGATATTAATTTTGTAGAATTTATGGTAACTGATAAAAAATGAACTATGGAAATAACGTTTGCACTTTACAGTTATAGGAAGTAAATAGTACGCAAATCGTTTTTAAATATGACTAACAAACATAAAACCAAACATATACAATGAACGAAGTGCACGAAGTTACAGTGCTTAACGAAAACATGCTTATATACACACACGTATAATATTCGTCAAAATTAAGTGTGTAAATATTAAGTAAGCAACATATAACATATAGAATTATTATATATTCGTGCGTAATAACGTGATTATTTACATGAAGATTTAACTTGCAAAATATATATGTATGTATATGTGTGTGTGTACGCGACAAGTAGTCAATTAATTAAAGAATACTACAATTAATTTGATGATCTGGAGTGTATTCTTTTTGTACAACGAAAAAAATGAGACACCATGACGCATAAACATGCTTAGTGCAATGATAAGATATGGACATTACTACAGACCTTTTTCGATAGCGTCAACATTAGTGATTACAGTTGTCGAATCGTTATAATACGAACTTTCGGTAGAAGTGGTACTATAATCGATATTGTACAAACGTTGTTCATATGAGAGATCCGGCATTTGCGGTTCGATTAAAAATTGAGCGCAAAAGTGTTCCACTTTTTTAAATGGAACTGAAAGAAACGCATACATAATCGAATTTAACCGATTATTTATAGGCATGCTGAGAAATATTTCACCGCGCTAAAATTTTAAAGTGCGTCCTGATGCATATATATATATATATATAATCCTTATAATAGTTTACTAGAGAATTGTTAAATGCGCTGATTTCTCTTCGTCTTGCGCTGTAGTTGAGAGTTATCTTTCTTATTTTACACACGTCCATTTAATGGTAGCTGCCGTTTCATCGTTAGACACTTCTTGGATTACTGTCAATCTGATTTCACTGTTTGAACCTGCCTGATGACCTTTTGTTAATTTCGTTATCAACAACAAAACCTATTGCAGGTATCGCAGAAGCGTGCAAAAGTAATTCTTACATGTGAAGGTGGTGCCTTTGAAAGGGATATATATTGTTTAGAAAACACAGAATCATAAAAGATAGGAAGTGCTCCTGTTTGCAGTATTGGAACAGAGTGCGTGTCATAGTTAATTTCAAATTTTTTACAGTCAATTGTACATCTTTAAAAAATTATTATCGGTATGTTCGTTGTTATAATCATTAATCACTGTTATTGCAATTTTATGCTTTATTGCTGTTTACTTAACTGTTATTGATATTCGTTTATTATTTTGTTACCGATATTCGCTTGTAATCATTATTTCCTCACACTACTGTTATTTTCTGCTATTGTTACTAAATGCTGTTTGTTGTCTTTCATTCAAAAATTAAAATTGAAAACTATTGTTTCGATCGACGTAGCTCTATGCCTAGTACTGTTAGTAACAGACAAATTTTTCATATATATATATATATATATATATATATATATATATATACACGACGTGTTTCGTAAGTTAATAAGACTCTTGTTATAGAAGGTGTAAAAAATTGCAATTTTTTAACAAACTTCATTCAAAGTTCTCTACTTACATTATACATATGTTAGCTCATTGTTGCAATTTTTCCATAGACTGGGAAAAGTTACATTTTGCAATTGGGATTAATGCTCATGTCACAACCTTTTCAATCAAAGTAAAACGGTCGGTTTTCAGCTCCATCTGCAGTTTGCTGTGTCAAAAATAGTCGGGTAAAGTTAAATTATGTAGAGAAAGGCGGCTGAGCAACCGAATCATTTTTCTTTTACTGTTGTTCTGTTTCAGAATCTTCATAGGCGAAAAACTATCTTCGGTAGCCAATAATAATCGTGTTTACAAAGTTTGGGTAGTTCAAAAACATGTTATGCTCGTGCACGATGCTTTGTTCAGCAGTCAGAACATGGTTGAACGTAGCGCGTATATAACTTTTTGTTTTGTAAATCGTGTCTAATAATTTGTTGATCTATTTCGACATACCACATTAGCTCTTCCACAAAACCTACACCCGCATTACATTGCTCTACGATGTTCTATCGACACAGTTGCGACACGAGCGATGTCTTTCATCTATTTTCACGTTACCGAGTCTCCTGATTTCTTCCAGCAACTCTCTATACGTCGGAAACGAATTATACTAACGAAACAAACTTGTACAAAACATTACAGGCCCATCATCGTACGGGATTTTTAACATTTCAATTGTTTCCTCAGCACTTTTATCGGCTTTAAAATAAAACCTAATCGCGTGTTTTTTTAATTTCGAAATTATCAACACAATGCTTCGCCAACAGCTACTGAACCGTGACAAATGATCCGATCGATTTGAAACTCGGTACGCACTGAGAGGAAGATTGCACCAAGATACTCCTAAAATTTCATAATGGCTCGACTAGTATTTTTTTTATAGAGACAGCCTCATTACTTGTGGGACGCACCATATATATATATATATATATATATATATATATATATATATACATACACATATATCATCATCATCATCATCAGCAGCAGCAGCAGTTGATTTCGAACCCCCAACCGTATGCCACTACGACAATATATAAGCGCCAGATTGTGCCGTATTAAGAAAAAAAACATATATAAAGAAAATCTAAACAATTCATAATCTTGATCAAATGTGTTCGGTTAGTTAGCTAATTTATTATTTTATTTACTGTATTTAGTTATATTGTGTAATCCGTAAATGTATAAGAGGTGATTTTTTGTTTATAAGTTTTTCTTTAGAGATATTTTCTTGTGCGCACTGTATTCGTTTATTAGCATCGTGTTCAGGTCACTCTGTATTATTATTATATTCTCTCGGTCTAATACTATACCTAAGTACATATTATTTTATTTTTTGTTACTATTGTCCATTTTTTTTTTTTGACGTAATCATTTTCACTCGCTTCTTCTAACAATATAATCTCGATGTACATATAATACACATCTGAATCGTAATTTTGTCATTTTGAAATGTATTTTTCTCGGTACGGCTTTTTTTATTTTAATTTTTTGGTTGTATTTCGATTTTTTTGCGTGAATTTCAATTTTTTTATGAATATCTTAAGCAGAAATTTCCTCTTATATAAAAATACATTAAGAAAAAAGGGAAAAATAATTCAAAATAAGAAAAACGAAACTTAAAATAAGATAATTACTTGAATCAGACGGTTTAGGAGGAGATGGAACATCAATTTTTCCAGACAATTGCGATAAATCGCTCGGTGTCTGAGGTTCTTGGACCGTTACTTCATTCGTTGGTGGCTGAGTTCCAAACGATGAGTGTAGTTCTAAAACAGAAAAAAAAAATTAAAATATAACGACCGATATATTCCTCGGATATTACCATAATAATAATAATCATCTTCATCATAATTTTGATTCAGAAAATGAAAGAATTCCAATGTTCATTAGACCTCTGTTTCTTAAGTTATTCATGGTAAATTATTCCAAATACTCCACACTACTCGTCAAGATGAAGCGGATAAACGCGTAATTAAAAATATTTATTTACACAAGGACGCAGTAATTTCGTTAGAGAATAATAAAGTGTCAGACCCAATTAGTATTGAACAGGGAGTAAGGCAGGGCTGTATACTGTCTCCTATGTTGTATAATATATACGCGCAATAGGCCTTTAAAGAAGCTCTCGACGACAGAAAATAAGGTGTTAAAATTGATGGTGAAACTATCAATAACATTAGATATGCAGATGGCACAGTTCTGACGGCGGAAAGTACAGAATACTTGGCTATGTAAGGACAAGCGGTAGAGAATGTATGCAATAAATATGGATTATGGATTAACGTGAAGAAAACTAAAGTAAAAGTAATCTCAAATTATCCGCATCTCGTAAATATAATGATAAACAATCGCCAACCAGAACACGTTGATAAATTCAAATATCTCGGTGCTTGGATTAATAAGGATGGAAATCCGGACGGTGAATTAGATGTCGCATTGAGCATGCGCGGGCACTGACTTCGTAAAAATGAAGAAGATGCTCTCAGCTCACGACCTACATCTTGACTTAAGATTCAAAACTATGAAATGCCATATCGGGTCAGTGTTGCCTATATGGTGTGGAGATGTGGGTACTGACGTCCAGAGTACTCAACAAACTACAAGCCTTCGAGTTTTGATGCTATCGCCATTTACTTAAGGTCCTGTGGACTAAAAAAATGACAAATGTTGAAGTGCTACGAATAATGAGAAAGGAAAAACAATTGCTTGATATTGTTAAAAGAAGAAAAATGGAACATTTCGGTCATGTAATGCGTGATACACACTTTTCCATGATATAATAATGGGAAGGTAGAAGGAAAAGGGAGAGTTGGACGAAGAAGAATGTCTTGGTTCCAAAACTTACGACCATGGACAAACTGCAGCGTTGAAGAATTGTTTCACACAGCTCGAGATCGGAACGCTATATAAGGAATTAATGGAGTCTGCCAATGGATGAGCCTGAGATCGAGATCGGTCATGACACTGAATAATAATAATAACTGTAATATTTTCACCAAGTCACAGTGCTTGTACGCATCAGCGGAATGCTTAAACCTGACCTTATCAACTGGAAATTAAAAGGAGGCGGAAATAATTTGAAAACAATTAAATCATGGTGAGGGTGAAGAATATTGTAAATTTAAAAATAATCGGGATATGTACGAAAACTGAATAACGACCATTTTATCAAACGAATTTTCGACTTGTTCGACAGCAATTCGAAAAGCACAGTTTCATCAATAGTGAAAGTCGGAAGGGAAGTATACAGTTAAAGATAGGAATGAATTTTATTTTCTCAAATGATTCCACGAAACTGCAGTAAGGAATGGAGACAATGAATGGAAAAAAAGAGACGCACTCGGTAAGGATATGAAAAAATATTTGACAAAGAAAAGGAGACGAAAGTAAGGAGTAATTTCTAATTAGTATTATGTGAATAACATTTTCGTGTTTCGTAGATGGAAACATTTTTTAACTAAAAATAAATAATCAAATCGAGTTTATTTCAATTTCTATACAAAACTGGTGTTTTTTTCGCGATGAAGGGAGAAAGTATATAATGAAAATTATTACAAATCCAAAAATAATTAAATAAAAAAATAAAAAAAAGTGTCGAATGTAATCCTTGTTTAATTATGTATACGAAATTAGAATTAAATGAATAATAATAGTAGTTTAACCACTACAGAGGAATATGGCTACTACCAGGTACTTGCAAGATGTTTTCAAAAAGCAATTCAGAAGACATTAAAAGAACAACCTAGGTGAATATCAAGTCATTTTTGAAAAAGAAAGATTGTTTGTGGAACAAGTTTTGAACATTAAGCTAATAATAAATTACCATAAACTAAAATCGTGGTTATCACCTTTTTTGACTTTGAAAAAGCATGTTACTCGGTAGACTGATAAGCTTTGTTCAGTATTTTAGAAGAATTCGGAGTTGATGATAAATTGTTCTCGTTAATAAAAGAAACATTAACAAATACATGGTCAAAAATAAAATTCCAAGACCTAATCTGGGAACTATTTGAAATAAAAACTGGACTCCGACGGCATAATGGGTTATCACCTCTTCTGCTCAATTGTATTTTGAGAAAATTAATACAAAAATGGAGAAAATACACGGAATAAGAGGAAATCAAAAAGTGGTCCTTGGTTGGGAAAAGAACAATTTGGAGATAGTATGTCTCGCTTTTGCAGACGATTTAGCATCACTGTCAGAAAGTATAGACGGTGCAAACCGGAAACTAGAAATACTAAACGACATGGTAAGAAAAGTGGAGCTGAAATTTACAAAAAAAATAAATAAAAAAAAATTTATAAAAATGCCTCAAATATTATAAATGTGTCTGCTGGTAAAAGAGTAGAAAAATTTAAATATCCGGAAGAAGTAATTCAATTTAAATCCACGAATAAGGCGTCCATCACAGAATGATCGGAAAAAATTGAACGGACCTTTAGTTAACTAGAACCATTTGTAACAAGAAATCAATTTCCATTAATGTAAAAATTAGACTTTACAACACGGTTATCAAAACATAGAGTTTATACGCAGCTTGATAATGGATTCCTATGAAGGAATAGGTCATTTGGTTAAAAGGGAAAGAAGAATAATGCAAAAGATATTAAACCAAGAAAATATGGAGATAAATGGAAACTGAGGAGCAATATAGACATACGAAAAAACGACGATACTATGAGAAAAAGACGAATCACATTTTATTGTCATCTCAAACGAATGGATAAGCGTCGCCTTACGAAAAGAATTTTTGATTTCTTCAATAGGAACCTGAAAACGCGGACCGTGTTGATTATTACGCGTGAAGAAAGATACGAAGCGCATGAACATATCTGTGAACAAGAAATAAAGGACAGTGATAAATTTAATCAAGAGATCAGTTCGTTTGAAGAGTTTGTGGAAAACGTAGCGAAGAAGACTGGTGAAATATGGATGGATGAAATAAGAAAAGAAAAACATTAGGAAAGAATGAAAGCGTATTGGTCAATGAAGAAAATGAAAGTATCACAATTTGAAGTTATAAATGTAATGTTTCTGCGGTCTGACGGTTGAATTTAATGAAGAATAATAATATACTAAATAATAATGCAAGAAATTTTGCTAGCCGTGCCTCATGTTACAGCATCTTACATCCATATATGTTTTATGATTACACCACACGGCAAGAGTCTATTATCTAATGTTTAAATCATCTTATACTTGCTTTTTTTTTTTTAATTTGAGGTTCATTTCTGTATGTTTAATTTCTACACGATCTTTCCATATTAGAGTTGTATGGAAATTTAATACTAGGTAGTTTTCACACATGACCTTATTTTCTAAGAAATTACTTATTTTCCAGAAAATGACCTTATTGATGAACACCACCGAAGGACAGCTTGAACGTTTGAAGTAATTTACAACTTGCCATAAAATTTTTGTTCATAATTTATGTGTGACTTTACTGTTATGAAACATTGTATGTTTCCTGGCTGACAGGTTAAATGAAGATTGGTACCAGTATGCTACCTTAAGGTACTTGTATCGAATATTAAATGCTACAAACAAATTATAAATCGATCACACCTAAACATTATTTATTTGTGTTGACCAAATTCAATGAAGGTGAAGGAGAATAAATAAAAGTAATAGACGCAGTTTTACTATTTCTATTTATATATATATTTTTTTTAATGTATACCTGAATCAGATGAAGATGGTGAGGAAACATCATTGATAGTATCTGGCTCGTATTTAGATGTGGTATCGGTTGATGAAGCGAATAGTGAACCAGTAGTTGTAATTTCTTCGGATGGAATATTTTTCTGCGACACTGAATAAAAAATGAAGAATTTTAACAATTTTTGATTAAAAAAATGACTTTAATTTATAAATGTATCCTTTGAAAACTTACTATCGCGCCTATTTCCATCACAAACACAATCTTCACAACTTTACTCTTAACAAGATTGAAAAACCAAATTTTCCAAATTAGTTTATAGGGTGAATTTTGATTTTTCCCTTTCAGAATTTTTATAATAACTGGATTTCGAAACATTATGCGGTAGTCTCTTGACCAAATAGATTACCCGTTTGATTCACATTTTCCCAAAATTCGCTACAGTTTTTTTTTTTTTTTTTATTCTAATATGGTGTAAGGTATAAAAAATAAAATCAATAATCAAATGTATATTTTACTATTATTTTATTAATAAAATTTATTTTTGATTAAATTTTAATTGAATATATTAAACTAAACGTATACATTATTCACAATGAAAAAACACTTATTTAATAAGCTCACGATTTCATAAAAATTTCACAAAGAAAAAGACCGCACATCCCGGTATGTTTAACTTGATGTGGCGATGACTCAAATATTTTCGTTTTCAAATCTATGTCGCACATACGTATTTTGTGCAGTGAAGATTTGAACGAAATAACAGTGTACACAAGATAAAGCATGCTATACTTCTATATGTGCTTACATGCAAAAAATATTATTTCATAATTTCTGTATATGTTTGTTTGTATGTATGTAAACTGAATATACATGTGTATGAGTACAGCATACGGGAATGAGTGGAAGAGCCCGATTACACTGTGAGAATAGGCCTGCTTATGTGTCTGTGTATATAAGCCTTTGGCTCGCTTCCTCGCTCATTTTACAGGTTACCCAATATACAACACATTTCAATATGAAACTTTGCCCATCATTTAGTAAATAATTTAGATAAGTATTGCGTCTTACTGTTATATATATGTGTGTGTGTGTTTGCATATAGTGCTTTTTCAAAAATGTCCCGAGTTCTGTTGGTGTTGAATAAATCTGCATGTAGCTTTAGATTGAATAATTTAAACTATTTGCAGCTTATGGCACCGTGACATGGGTTTGAATCTTGTCACAGTCAAGAATTTTGCATATAAAAATTCTCTGTTTTCACTTGGATTCTCTATCAATTTTTGGGTTAGATTTATAAAAATAGTATCTCTTCCTCTCTCTCTCTCTCTCTCTATATATATATATATATATATATATATATAAAACTTAAAAAGTAGACTGGATTTATCTTTATTATTACAATATATGCTAATGTTGTATGCAGCCAAAATATGTGAAGACACAACTATCTTTAACTTCAAAACTAATTACAAAAGATTCTTATATATTATCTCCAGTAACATATTTTTTATAGTCACCTGAAGTAAGGCAATTTATTAGTTAACCGTCTATATTTTCTACACTCTAGAGGGTAGTTTTTTGTACCCTTACTGGTTCATACTATGCTTAAGTTTACTGTTATGTTTTTCTTAATGTGAATATCAAACTTATAGTCCTATATAGTTCTGATGAATATCATAGCACTGAACTATTTAAACGTTTCAAAATTTCTGATCAACAATAATATTGTTTCTCTATAGACCTATAATTGCATCAACTTGTACTAATTCTAAAGTTACATGACTAAAATTAAAATTCTATATCAATGTTGATCTTACTTTATATGTAAAAACAAAAATAGGAAGATATAGATTATATTTTCTTGTTTATTAAATATATAATTCATTTTTCATGTAGTTTGTAGAATACAATTATATCTCTACTCATCTTTCTGACTACTTTTAATGTTTCATGTTTTTATGTGAAATATTTCCTAGAAGTTTTGTTATTTCTGTGTTGTAATAAATATTGCCAAAAAATACTGCAATCTTACTACTATATCAAAATATTTACCTGTTACTGACGTGGACGATTCTGGAATTTCATTGAATATTGTGTCAGGTAATTCTGTACTTTCTGCCTGAGATGGAAAAACTGATTTCGTCGATGATGGTGGATGAGAAGTGGAAACAGCAAATTTATTTTCTGGTATTTTTGGAGGAATTACTTGTAACAATAAAAACAAAGGTGTTAAGTGGTATATTTAATTTTAATTTTTGCTGTATATGATTACAATTAATTAAAAAATTTATAGCAAAATCCATTGAATATAATAAAATAAGATAATTATAAATTGAGGTTTAAGAAAAATTTATTATTAAAATTTATTGACTATATTTGATAAATTATATTCAGGATTTACAATTTGATGCTCTAGTATGGATACATGTTTAGTTGTTGACACTATTGGCATTGTCAACTTAGGAAGTGAAGAAAATAATTTAAACCAAAAGAAGAAAATTATTGTAATACCTGTTGAATAGTCTCCTAGAATTCCTGGTAAACCTGGTGCACCTGGCAGTCCTGGAGTTCCTGGTATTCCAGGATATCCCTGTGGTGCAAAAGGTGTTAATGGTTTGAAGGAACTAAAAAATGGATTATACTTATCTTGTGGTACACCTGTCAAAATAATTTATCTTTTGAAATACACTAATATTTCATATAAAGCTTGTATTTATACTTTTTTATTTTTAAAATGTTGTATGCTGTAATCATACGTACACAAAAATACATATGCACTTGCAGTTATATATACATACATTGTGTAATACTTATTCAGATTTATTTCATGTTTTATGTAGGTAACTTACTTATTATAAATTAAATAAATTTTACAGCTTTTGAAAAAATAATGAGCTCTGTGGCCCATCTAATATCTATATAATACAAATTACGGTTGTTAATCGTTGTTGATGTGATGGAATTTTCCGTTCTTATAGACCAAATTATACTAATAATTCTTGTGATCCAAGTTTTTTTCTTTAGGTAATAGTTTTCCTCGTGTGTGTTTTTCAAATGTAAATTACTAAATTATAACCTATTTTTTTGAAGTTATTGTTTCATTGTATTTAATAAATAAATAAAAATTGTTACTTATCTTCGATTGAGGGCAATTTATTTATTTTTATTTAGTTGTGGAGGAAAATAAGAATTTATATACTTGGAATTAAATATAATGAAATTAGCTACTGAATTATGAATAAACAAAATATGATTAATTGAAAAATATTTTCATCTGTATGTAATTAATATTTTATAAACATAATCGCTGATAGCACAGAATACAGGTGAAAAATGTGTGAAACGGTACTATTAAATATATTAACTTAATAGGATTCGATTCTCTCGATATTTTAACTATATGTCGTGTTCTCACATTTTATATATTGGAAACCGAATTGTTTCTCTTATCGCTGTGGTATGTATATATTATCAACAGATGGGTGAATTGGAACTAATTTATCTTATCTATCGGTATTGGTATAAATCGCCTGACGCGGCTGTCATCCTTATCATGACGACGACAGACGCGTCTACTTCTATGTTATATACCACTACACAATCAATGCAATCATTACCCAGAACAAGATCAACAATTAATAATAAAACGATAAATACATTAGTATGATAACCAAAATCAACACTAATATATCGGAAACAAATAATTTCTCAAAAAGGCACCAATCAATTATACTGAACGCGTTTGAAGATATAAAATTAAAAGAATATATAACAGCGATTGGGAAACTTGTTAAATCAGAAAACATTCTCATAGCAAACAACAGAATACGCGTATATATCTATCTTCTAAGCTCATTGAAGATAGGTTTGCGCGCAAAAAAAAATGCTGGTATTGAATAAAGAAATCTTCGCGAGGAAACTCATGAACCCATCAAAACGACTTGTTATATCAAATGTTTCACTTTATTTAAAGACGCTTGATTAATGAGATCATTTGCGTCTGTGTATCGTTTATATGTAATGAATTATTTCTGTAACTATGAGGAATTTTAGAAGTTCTCCAATTATTTGGGGATTATCTTGTAATATTACTTGTATTGTGTTATTTGTGAGTTCGTAAATATTTCGTGGATTATTATATTTGAGTATTATTTCTGGAGCAGTTTTTTGGAGGAAATTCATTCAGCAAATGTTATGATGTGTTTTGTGTGTCCTATATGTAATCTGACTAATGCTACTTCTCGTCTAATTTTTTGTACCAATGTTATATAGTGTCCTTATTTGGGTTTAATCTGATAAGGGTGTGTGTGTGAATGCAATAAGTTTCCCAATATTGTTGGTATAGTTTTGTAATTTTTGTGATATGAATGTGTATATAGATTTATCTAGATTTTTTCTATACGTTTTAGCTGCAATATCTATGATCTCGTTTCCTACAATTCGTGAGTATGCCGGAGTCCATATAAACTCCAGTTCGTTGTTTGCTGAAGTTAGTTTATGGATAATATATTTCAGATTGATAGTGTCGGTGTTTGTAATTTGAATTTGGTGCTGCATATGTTGTAATGAGCTAAATGAGTCGGTGCACGTTATATATTTCTTAATGTATTTTAAGATTTTGTACATTGATATAATTTCAGCTGTATAAACAGAAGTTTCTGTAGGAAGATCAAAAATATATGAGGTCCATTAATTTCCAGGTAGCAGAAGTAGTTTTATTTGTAAATTTTGAAGCATCGGTGTATATTTGTATATGTTCAGGATACTTTTCTTTGAGAATATTGGAGAGTTTATGTTTTAAAAATTCCAGTGATATTAATTTTTTTCTGTAGTTAATTAATTCGATATTTATTGTAACTAAAAATTTTGTTCAAGGTTGCTGTTTGTTTTAAATTTTGGTAATGTATATTGAAGTGTTTCCAGTTATTAGTTGTACATTCTGCTAGAGGTTTGGATGATTTCAGTTTATGTTTAAACAAACCGTGAGATTGATTTGTTGTTAAAATGTTATAGACGTGATTAAGAGGACGAGAAAGTAATCAACTGTGATATTTGAGCATTAATATTTGTCTTCTGTACTTAAGAGGTAACGTGTTTGCTTCCACTACAGCCTGTGTGAAAGGATTTTAGGGTTATTTTAAGGGCTGTATTTTGAATTGTATTGAGATTTTTTAATGTGCTATGGGAGGTACTATCGTATAGTATGCTGCCATAATCTAATCTGTTTAATATATAAGATTTATATAATTTTATTAGAATTTCTCTATCCGATCCTCAGATGAATGATTGACATCTTCAACATATTTAGTTTTTGATTGTGGCTTATTTTTAATTTACATATATGTTCTTTCCAATTTAACTTTCCATCTGGCGTCAATCCTAGTATCTGTAAGGTATTATTTCCCTCGCACCTATTGGTAAGTGTTGTGTAATGCGGTTACATTTTGTCCTGAACGAGATATGTTTTGTTTTGAATGGAGAGAATGAGAAACCCTGCGATATGGCCCATTGACTGAGATCATTTATGGTGTTTTCAAGTAAAGATTCTATAAATTTTAGTTCGCGATGTGAATAATATATTGAAAGATCGTCGGCATAGATACAATAATTAACTGGAGATGGTATATATTGTTGAATATTTGTCATGGCTATTATGAATAATGTAGAACTAATTATAGAACCTTGAGGAGTTCTATTTTCTAGAATTTTAGCTATAGATATATTACTCACTAAAATTATACACAATAATATATATGCAGCAAGTGTAAAAACAACAACATCCCCTAATTATAAGAAAATTATACACCATTAATAATATATAAACTAGGAATACCACTAAGTACAGTTATACATACACGATACTTATAAGATTATAATTCTTGAAATTTCTAATATCAACTTTATATTAACGTAGATTCCACCCAATACTACTTTCAATTCATGTATATATTCATATGGAACAAAAACCTGAGTAATTTTATATTGTTAGGAGTTAAACTATAGTAATTTATTATGGGATACAGTGAATAGTTAGAGAGGAAAGGAATTATTGAATATAGTACAAACTTACGATTTAATTATTCTAAATGAAAAAAAACAGTATACCTTTCAAAGAAAAAACCAAAAAATCATAAAAGATCTAACATTGACCACAAGCAAAGCAGTAGATTTAGTTGAGCATTGGAAAGTTAGTTACCAATTAAACGCTAACAATCATTACTGTTTCCTTTAACATAAATAACTACTCATAGAACATAGGGCAATGTTTTCAAAGTTATTAACTACAACAAGTTAACCATAAATTTAAGAAAATACATATACATGATTGACACTACTGTAAACTATAAAAATGTGGAAGAAATTAAAGGATGGCTTTACAAATTCGATATGTCGATGTAGTATTACATAATTCTTATGCTATTATCAGATGCTCAGTATATTGATGGAATACTGTTATACAATGGAAAACATAATTGTCAACAAGTTGTACAAGAAGCATCATGACTGCAAAAACATTGTTAACAAAATCAATCATTACAACAGTTACAAAAAACATTTTAAACAATATAAGTTTATGATTAAAAACTCAAAACTAAAAGCTTGGAAAAAGCTTATGGATGACAAAAACGTTTAGGCCAAAGTATAAAATATTAATGAGCAAATTAAGATCTATTAGTGTACCAATATTACAGAGAAAGATAAGTTGGATTTATTGATGACTAAATTATTCATAAACGTAAACCCTTTTATAGTTCAAACCTACCACCCTGGAGTAAAAATTTGTAATTAGCAATGATGAAATTGACGAAATAATCACACATTTGTAAACTAAAGTGGCCTCGGGTATAGACAAAATATCCAATGGATTTATTAAAAAATTCCAAAAATTATTTTTGTGTTATAGCAAAACTTATTAATGTATTTATTTATTTCTTTCTTTTTATAATTAAATTAAAATTCCAAAAATTATTTCTGTGTTATAGCAAAACTTATTAATGTATTTATTTATTTATTTCTTTTTATAATGTATATTAATGTACTTTTTGAATACAAGTACTACCCTAAGGTATGGAAATTAAGCAAAAACATTATCTTACGGAAACCAAATAAAAGCCAAAATTTGTCTACGTCGTAGCGTTATTATCCAACTTAAGTAAAGTATGTAAGAAATTTATACAGAAACCACTAAAAGAATTCGTAGAAAGCAAAAATATAATTAATTCAAACTAATATGGTGCATTGCCAGGCAGATAGACTGAAAGTGCCTTATATAATATATTACAAACTATTAAACACTTTTATAAATGTAACAAATCGAATGTCTAAACCATATTGAGATAAATTTAACTTTTTATTTTGTAATTTTCTATTGAATAACATATACATTTGACTTTGAAAAGGCTCGTAATCACACTAGACATTACAAAGGCATGCATCAACTTAGATCTAAATTAGCTTATTTCAATATTACAAGATTTAACATTACATTACAGCAGGGTCTATGTTAGGAACGGTTTTGTGGAACATAGTGTTCCCCCATATTTAAAACACCGTTACCTAATAACATAAAAATATTTACTTTCATTGGTGATATAAATTGAAGACAAATGTGAGGACCCACTAGAAAAGAAATTATGCAAAGTATACCACATAATAAATAACTTGTTACATCCATTCATGTTGAGCATTAATGATTCGAAGTCAATGTATATGTTATTCAATAGAAAATTACAAAATAAAAAGTTAAATTTATCTTAATATGGTTTAGACATTCGATTTGTTACATTTAAAAAAGTGTAATTTTACCATATATACTATACGGCAGTATGTATAGTATATATCGACATGATTAATATTAAACGATTTCAAAACAGATTAAAGACTTTTCAGAGAATTATCGCCATCAACTTAAGTCATATAGAACAGTCAGCTATATAGCAAACATTGCCATTGCTGTTATTAATCCACTAAAATATGAAATAGAGAAACATATGAACACCTTCCTGATAAAGAATAACATAAATATAGCGCTACCGAATTAGTAAATAAATTACTATCAATATTTAATAATTTTACAATACCTGAAATAACATGCCGAAAAACTCATCTACATTTATACTAATATAAACTTTATACAAATTTTAATTGTAAAATGGATTCAGTAGAGTATCGCAAACTTAATTAGATGAACATATATGATGGTAATCAAAATTTTAAAATGCATGGTATGAATGTTTTATTACTCCCTTATAATACAAACATATGTATAAAGTTCATGCTGAATTGGCTTAAGAAGAAAGTAGCTTCAGTATTGTAGAATGCCTGCATGAACTGTAGGATATTATGAATGGATTCAGTTGTGATATTTTAATTAGTGGATAAATGAAATATATAATAAATTTTCTGTAGTAAGAGATGTGATAAGTTTAAATAAATATCTTTAAAACAGTTAACTAAAATCAAAAGAATAAAAATATATTGCACCCAGTTATAAAAGCTCATTTTTGTTACCAGTTTGCTTCTAAATATAGTATAAATTTATTTCATAATAAATGTTATTAGTTAAACAATGTAGAACTTGAATACCATTTCACTTGCATTACTAAAAGTTTTATTGCACATGCGAGTGTTTTTTGTTTTAAGAACTGCAGGCATACTGGCCCACATTATATTGATTCTATTATGTTTTGCAGGGCAGTTGATTCATGATATCAAATTGTTATTAACTCCTGGGATTCTAGCAAATTTAATATCACTTCTTGATAAAACTTTTGGAAATATACTAGTTTGAATTAAAAGATAATTAATTGTGAATAATTTTGATAATGTGGTAAAACAAACTAATTACTAATTAAAAATAAAAAACATTGTAACCTGAGTAAGGTGGTGATCCTGGTTGTTCTGAATTTGTTGGTAGTCCAGGTGCTCCTGGGAAACCTAGTATATCAGGTAAACCTGGTAAATATTGCAATTCTGTTCCTGTTGGCCGTTGTGGAGAAGAAAAATCACTTGAGGATATTGTGGGTAGATTTGGCAAGCCTAGTTAATTCAAATAACAACATTAAGTAAATTTCTGTGTGTTCCTTATCAAAGTAGGACATTAACTTCAATAAATATTCTGAATAGATATCTGGTAATGTCTTTGTTTTCCAGGTAGAATCTGTTGTATATACATACACACATATATTATATATATATATATGTATGACACATTTGTCCATCTTACTTGCAGTTACTGATGAAGTAGTTAATATTTTAACACGTTTTGAAATTTTGGGAAATTTTATATACATAAAATTTTTCTTAGGTCTAGTTTTGTAATTCTCATTATTTAAATATCTAATGTATAAATATACATGTAATGCCTCTTTCTAATGTTATATTTTAGTCATTATATTGTGCAAATTCGTTTAATTATTAAGAGTAATCGATGCTAATGATAATATTAGTGATTACAGAATATAATAAGAAATATATAGTGTAGTAAATAAGAATGAGTGGTTTAATTAAAAAAAACAACCACATATATTTAATCAGAAAATAGTACATATTCACATTTATGAAACATAATTTCGTTATCTGTTGACCAAGTTTAGAAAAATATGGACACAATTATTTTGCATAGGATAAAGATATTTGATTTAATGATATTATGTGGAAATTAAAACTGCAGTAAGCTCACTACAGTGATTGTACATAAATTAGACAATTGTTTGTCTTGATTTTATTAATTTAAATTTATCTGAAATACTCTACATATGCATCACTGACAAAATGTATTCATGGTCATTTAAAATAAGCACTATGTTCTTAATAAATAATTCTTACGTATTCAGTTTGTAATTATAAATTTTACTTTACATATTAATGTAATTTTACAGTATGAGAGTAAAAAATTTACCTGAATTGTATATTCCTGGTAAATCTGGTGATCCAGGCAATCCTGGTTGTCCAGGCAATCCTGGTTGTCCAGGCAATCCTGATGTTATTTGAATCCCTGATGTTTCAAAGGGTCTCTTGGATCCTGCTGATCTATTAAGTTCTTGAAGACCTGATTCAGGTTGTTGTGGGGCATAAGAAATTAGTGTGCCCTTTGGTTTACTCAGTTCTGATCTATTTGGGTCTTTACTAAAGCTATTCAGTGTATAATATCCTTGTGTGCTATAACCAAATGGGATTCTAGATCCCGTTGGTTCTTTTGGACTTTCTAATTCTGTTGGAACTAATGCAGTTGGCTTACTTAATATTGAAATTCCTCCTTTAAGATCAAATTCTTGATATGATTCAATTGGTCCTTGTGACCCTTGTGATCCAATGGGAGTTTCATTTTCTTTTTCACCAAATGGTTGTTTTGGTAGACCTGTAATTGGTGAAAAAAATCAGTGTAATTTACTACATAACCTACTGCAGTTGATAGTCAACTATAAAAATGCGAGTCTTTAAAATAAAGCATTTAATTTTCAAATTGATGTAATATTTTTATAATTTAAATTTTGATTATTATGAACACACACATTTGTTACACAGTTTTGATATTGCATCATACACATTTTTTATATAAGTATTACTATTCATTACATGCACATAGCTTATATGCATTATAAATTTGTTAATAGTATTTCTAGTTTCCCAGGCTACCTATATGTGTCATTCCATGGTTGTATTTGAATTCAAGTATTAATAGTAGATAATCACTTAAAGTTAATTATGAAATATATGCAGGAGAAAACATGATCTAAAATGCCAGAAACTTAAAAAAAAAGAAAAAAGTTTAAAAATTTACAAAATAATAATTAAGGTTAAGTGAGCTTATAATAAATTATGCTTAATGCATCTGTGTTTATACTCAGTATACATAAATTCTAGTTGCCTGGAATCATAATTACTGATTGATGAAACAAGTACCTAATTGTTATACAATCATTTATTGAAATCATACTTTTAAAATCAAATTCCTAATATAGGGTAATTTTAAGTAATTGTGCATTTTATTGACTTTGGTTTAATGGAGCACATTTAAAATACATCTTAACCTATTTTGAATGATTTACAGTTTATTAAAAGTAGTTTGTTGATTATTATCTTGTTGTTAATTAGTTTCTTGTCAAGAGTCTTGTAAAGTAATTTTTTATTTTAAAGGAGTATATATGATGTGGGTACTTAACAGACTGAGCATGTGGAAATATTTTTTTAGGAATGTGATAATCAACTGCATTCAAAATTAATTGTGTTATATTGTTAACATGTTGTTCAATGTCAGAAGCATTGTTCCATAAATATAATGGAAGTATTTTACTTATATCCACAAATTGCAACAAAACATTTAGTTAAATGTTTGATTTTGCATAATGTACTATGATTTATGAATTAATGTCTAAAATTATACACCAAATATCAACATACTGAATTATAAGTTATGACAAGTGTAAAAATAACAAATTAAATATATAAATTTGTAGACACACATTAAAAGTTAAAAGCAACTAATCAAAATCATCTTAATGAATATTTGATATTTATGTATTTACCTGCATAAAATTGACCAGATGTTCCTGGTAAATCAAGTACTCCAGGAGTTCCAGGCAGTATTGAATTGACTTGTGAATCAATTGGTCCTTTCTGACCATAACTGACTGAAGGTTTTTGTGGTTCAAAAAGACCAGAAAGTCCTTGTGGTCCAAACAAATCAGATGTCTCTTGTGGTCCAAACAGGGCAGAGGGTCCTTGTGGTATAAATAGACCTGATAGTCCATCAAATCGTGATGGTTCAGGTAATCCTGATGACTCTTGTGGGACATCCTGTCCATAATTATGAAATGGTCCTTTCAGCACTGATTGTTTTGTTGGTTCATTTTTGGGCTCTTTTGCTGGATGTTCTTTATCTGATTGCGATGTTTTTATACTAGAAAATGGTCCATGTATTCCTTGTGGTCCAGGTAGGCCAGGTAATCCTGGAGGTCCTTGTGGGCCTGATAGTTCTATTTTTCCACTAATGAAAGGTGAAGATGATCCTTTTGACACAAAGGATACTGGTGAGCCAGGTAATCCGTGATTACCTTGTGGACCAACTGGTCTTTGCTGTCCATAACTACCAAGAGGTCCTTGTTGGCCCAGTGGTTCTGAAGGGCTTGATATGTCATTGCTATCAATAAATCCTGGTGGACCAAATAGTCCAGGTGATCCTTGAGGACCTACTGGCCCTTTCTGACCATAGCTGCCAAATGGTCCTTTCAAAGATGGTTCTATTTGTACATTACCTGATGGCGCTTTTGGTCCTGGTGATCCAAGGAATCCGTGATGTCCAGATGGTTCTGTTTTTCCACTATAAGAAGGTCCAGTTGGTCCTGATGGACCAAATAATCCTGATGGGCCTTGTGGGCCTAATGACCCAGATGTGCCTTGTGGGCCTAATGACCCAGATGGGCCTTGTGGGCCTACTGGTCCTGACACTCCAGGTAGTCCTGGTGGGCCAGGTGGGCCATGTAGTCCAGATGGTTCTGTTTTTCCATTATAAAATGGTCCTGATGGGCCAAATGGTCCCAATGGTCCTTGTGGTCCTGACAGTCCAGGTAATCCTGGTGGGCCAGGTGGTCCTTGTAGTCCAGATGGTGCTGTTTTTCCACTATAAGAAGGTCCAGTTGGCCCTGATGGGCCAAATGGTCCTGATGGGCCAAATGGTCCTGATGGGCCAAATGGTCCTGATGGGCCAAATGGTCCTGATGGGCCAAATGGTCCTGATGGTCCTTGTGGACCTGACAGTCCAGGTAATCCTGGTGCTCCTGGTGGACCAGGTGGTCCTTGTAGTCCAGATGGTGCTGTTTTTCCACTATAAGAAGGTCCAGTTGGTCCTGATGACCCAAATCGTCCTGATGGTCCTTGTGGTCCTTGTGGACCTGACAGTCCAGGTAATCCTGGTGCTCCTGGTGGACCAGGTGGTCCTTGTAGTCCAGATGGTGCTGTTTTTCCACTATAAGAAGGTCCAGTTGGTCCTGATGACCCAAATCGTCCCAATGGACCAAATGGTCCTGATGGTCCTTGTGGACCAGACAGTCCAGGTAATCCTGGAGGACCGGGTGGTCCTTGTAGTCCAGATGGTGCTGTTTTTCCACTATAAGTAGGTCCAGTTGGTCCTGATGGGCCAAATGGTCCTGATGGTCCTTGTGGACCAGACAGTCCAGGTAATCCTGGTGCTCCTGGTGGACCAGGTGGTCCTTGTAGTCCAGATGGTGTTGTTTTTCCACTATAAGTAGGTCCAGTTGGTCCTGATGGCCCAAATGGTCCTGATGGGCCTAATGGTCCTGATGGGCCTAATGGTCCTGATGGTCCTTTTGGTCCTGGCAGTCCAGGTAATCCTGGTGGGCCAGATGGCCCTTGTAGTCCAGATGGTTCTGTTTTTCCACTATAAGAAGGTCCTGTTGGTCCTGATGGTCCTTGTGGTGTTGACAGTCCAGATAATCCTGGTGGACCAGGTGGTCCTTGTAGTCCAGATGGTGCTGTTTTTCCACTATAAGTTGGTCCTGATGGGCCAAATGGTCCTGATGGGCCAAATGGTCCTGATGGGCCTAATGGTCCTTGTGGCCCTTTTGGTCCTGACAGTCCAGGTAATCCTGGTGCTCCTGGTGGACCAGGTGGTCCTTGTAGTCCAGATGGTTCTGTTTTTCCACTATAAGAAGGTCCAGTTGGTCCTGATGGACCAAATCGTCCCAATGGACCAGATGGTCCTGATGGTCCTTGTGGACCAGACAGTCCAGGTAATCCTGGTGCTCCTGGTGGACCAGGTGGTCCTTGTAATCCAGATGGTGCTGTTTTTCCACTATAAGAAGGTCCTGATGGCCCAAATGGTCCTGATGGTCCTTGTGGACCAGACAGTCCAGGTAATCCTGGTGCTCCTGGTGGACCAGGTGGTCCTTGTAATCCAGATGGTGCTGTTTTTCCACTATAAGAAGGTCCAGTTGGTCCTGATGGCCCAAATGGTCCTGATGGCCCAAATGGTCCTGATGGTCCTTGTGGCCCATTTGGCCCTGACAGACCAGGTAATCCTGGTGCTCCTGGTGGACCAGGTGGTCCTTGTAGTCCAGATGGTGCTGTTTTTCCACTATAAGTAGGTCCAGTTGGTCCTGATGGGCCTAATGGTCCTGATGGGCCAAATGGTCCTGATGGTCCTTGTGGCCCAGATGGTCCTGACAGTCCTGGCAATCCTGGTGCTCCTGGTGGACCAGGTGGTCCTTGTAGTCCAGATGGTTCTGTTTTTCCACTGTAATATGGACCGAATGGTCCTGATGGTCCTTGTGGGCCAAATGGCCCTGAGGATCCTTGTTGTCCTGATGGACCAGGTAATCCTGGTGGTCCAGATGATCCTGGTATACCTTGAGGTCCTTTTAGTCCTAGCAAACAATGTTTGTGTATATATTTACTATGAGTGGACATTGTAAAGTATCATATATAACATAAACTATTATAGTAAGATAAATTTTATTAATCCTAAAGTTTTTGATATAGGTACAAATTGTTTCATATTGTATTTTGTACATTTTGGAAATGGTGTGTTTTAAAATTCCATTAAATCAAAATAATAAGTACAACAATTTGCATTGTGAATAAATTTCTGATTTACAGATTTATACTGAAATGACTGATTTAAATTCATTTTTTGGGCACATTTTCAATGATAATATGCTGATTTTTCATAGATGTTTATAAAATAACTAGAAGTATAGGATGTATACCAAATGAATGAGCACTGATGAAGAATTGGAAACATAATTGTATAAATATATCACTGCTTAAATTACAAAGTTTTGGATATTTATTCAAATGGTAATTATCCCATTGGATTGGAAAGTCCACTTGTATGAAAAATGTACAATAAGTGTAGAAAAATTGATTCTATTGCTTTATAAATACATTGTTGACTCAACTAATGCTAGTGATATATGATATTAAGAGTGATATTTAAAAACAATCTTACACATAATAAAATACATTATTTAAAAGAATTTGTTTATTTTAAGATATCTCAAATTAAGGAATTAAATACAAACTTATTGAAAATAAGAAGCAAAAACAGTTCTACAAATGATTTAATACCTAGAATGAGACTAGCAATCATTAAGCAATAATACCAGACCAAAATGTTGACATTAAATCTCATAATAAAATACATCATTTAAATGGTTTTGTTTATTTTAATGTATATTAAAATTAAAACAACTAAATACAAATTTATTGAAATTATGAAGCAGAAACAGTACCACAAATTATTTAATACCTAAAAAGTGACTAGCAATTGTTGGAAAATTATAGCAGATGATATGTTGGCATCAAATTGGTGCTTGGAGTAATACATTTAAAAAATGTAAAATTAATTTAAGCAGTGAAAGAACAGCAATTTTAAAAAGTTCAGACTTTCAAAGGTGTAGAATTATGTAAATAAGTAATAACTTTTTATTTTTTAAAAAGTAACTAAAAGTAAAGTTGGTGTTTCCATATTCACACTAATTACCAATTTTGTGCATACTGTTATTATTGCAGCACTTATTGAAAAACAAAAATATTTTTATTGATATCAAATATTCTAAAATATTCTTTTTGAAAACAATTATTATATTATTTGTTGAAATCAAAGTGTTGAATTATATTTAAAATTTATGTACCTGATGGGTAAGATGATACTGGTTTTACAGGTGAACTAGAAACTCCAGGAAATCCTGGAAGACCTGGGGTGCCTGGTATTCCTGATGGACCTCGAAATCCTGGTTGATAGGTTGTTATAGGATTGTAGATTATAGGTGTATCAGCAGTCGGTTTTGATGGCTTTTGTGGTATTTTAGTCACAACAACAAAATTGGGTGTTCCAGTTGGTGTCACACTTCCTGGCACCTTCAAAGTATCATTTAGATGAGCATAACCACATCCTTTTGGGAAGTACAATTCACCCCATGGTGTCAATCTTCCATATTGTAGATTAACATGATGGTCACCATCTTCAATATCATTATGATCTCCAGATTCTTCACCTGATTTACCCGCAAATATTTTTACAGACTCTCCTGGTGTTACTACTCGATAACCACTTCCATCAGCAACATAATGAGTTGCCCTTAGATTTCCTTCATCATCAATATAACCATAACATCCATATGTTACTTCATCAGGGCCACGATTTTCATGATGAAATTGACCATCTGGACTTACCTCATATCCAAACACATATTCACCTGAAAAATCAAATGCCTTTAAAAGTTTAAAACATTGGATAATTTTTTTCCTTCATTTACACATTGCTACTTTAATAAAAGTCAATATTAAATACAATTATGATTTAAACATAATAAAATTTTATGGAAGTACATGTTCAAGTAGTTCATAAGTATTTATTACCTTAAACATAAAAACATCAATAATTGGTTTAATGTGTGTGTTGAATGAAATCCTCATACATAATGTATCAAATTTGTAAACATTTTGAAAAATAAAAAAGGTTGGATTATCAAAATATTAAATATTTTAATGTTAAATTAAATTTTGATTCAGAGAAATATCTCTTCAATGATTAAAGAATTAATGCATTGGAAATAAACATGTTTATTACTCAATGAGATGACAAATAAATAAAATAAAAATATACAAATAATTTACTGGGTGGAACAAACATTGCTGTGTATCTATTTTCATATTTCCTATAGAAAATACTGAATTTAATTGTTATTTAATTAATGCATTAAAAATATAAAAATTGCTAAATTGAATTTTATATATATAATAGCAGACCTGGTGAACTTTGTATCGTCCCAGAATCAAGAAATGTATTAAATTATTAGCTGAATTAAATAAAAAATACTGATGGAAGAATTAGGAATTACATAAAAAACTTAAAAAACAAATTTGTAAAGATACTTAAATTATATGGCGATACATTTTAATTTTTGTTGATTTATTAAACTTAATAAAAAAGTATATTTAATTCAGGTAATACATTTATTGATTCTTGGGCGATACAAAGTTTGCCGTGTAAGGGAGGTCTAAATCATATTTTATATACATACATACATATATATATATATATATATATATATATATATATATATATATATATATATATATATATATATATAACCTAACTCCTCACACCCTTGCTAAAAGCATAATCGGCCTATCAAAAATCGGTCGAAAAATTTTTCAAAATCGAAAATCAAATTTAAACTCGTTACAGGTTTATTTAGGTAAAATTTATGTTATTACATAAATGATAGATCTCCATGTCTACTTTCGTCTAACGTTAATTCGAACCTACTATCTACCATAGTAGCCTTAAGAATGACCCAAAACCTCTAAACCATTTAACCCCAATTTTTTGGGTGAGTATTTGGTGTAAAAATACGATTATACTATCGTTAGACACTTACATCAATGCTACATAACTTTTATTTAAACTATTTTCCCTGATTTATCGTTCACGACTTATTGCTGAAAAAATCGCAAGATGTCCTCCCTCCCCTTTATACAAAGTTTGGGTTGTTTGAATTTTGTTTTCACAGTTTTTTGGCTTAATACGATAGATCTTATATAGTAACTTCTATTTCAAGAGGCGGAATCGTTTAAAAATATTTACATCGTACGCTATCCCCTGCCAAAGGTGGCAAGTCGACAATTTTTAAAAATTCCTATGAATAAACAATTTAAATTAGACCGAATTGTAAATCTAAACCATTCTCGAATCCACCTGAAGACAATCAAAAAATTCCATTAAAATCAGTCCAGCCATTCAGAAGAGTTCAATGACATACACATGCACAGAAGAGTTATATATATAAAGATATAATAAAACAAAATCGATCAAAATGTTTTTGGGCTACCACATGATAATGGTGTACGCATATATATATATATATATATATATATATATATATATATATATATGTGTGTGTAATGTATGCATTGATGATTACAAATAAAACAAAAAAAGGTTTGCCAAAATCCGACCATTTTTGATGGAGTTATCCCTGCCAATGAAATATATATATATATAAAATGACTAATGTATAGTGCTTATTGTATATATATACATGTATATAACAATATATGGATATATAATTAGCATTGCCTATGCTAAAAGCATTGCGTATATAACGATATATAGGTATATAATTAACATTGCCCATGCTAAATGCATTGTAAAATCGACTGGCCAAAAATCAGTCGAAAAATTGTTAAAAATCGAAAATGAAATTTTGAACTCGTGATTTCTCGTTACCGGTTAATTTTCGTAACATTTACCTAATAATGTAAATGAACGATCTTCACATCTACCTTCTTTTGAGACAACCTGAACCCCCTACCTATCATAGGGGCCTCAAGAAGGACCCGAAACCCCAAAACCTTTTAACCCCAATTTTCTTGGCGAGTTGTCGCAATAAAAATACGTGACTACCATAGTTAGACGTGTATTATAATTTTTTCAAATTTCGAATTGTTGCAAATTATTGTGAATTTGAAAAAATTGAAGGCAACCCAATTGAAATGTTTGGTTCAATTTGAATTTTTTTCGCCGTTTTTTCGCCGTTTTTTCGCTTACGATAGATCTTATATAGAAAACACATATTCAACCGTTAGAATCGTTTAAAGTTTTTACTACCCACGCTATGCCCTGCCAAAGTTGGCAAGTCAGCAATTTAAAAAATTTGTAACTCAAAATCTATCGATTGTATTTGAAAACGGTTTTTTACTTTGAACTTATCATACCGTTATCTATGAAAACGGTTCTTACAAAATTTTACAAAAATCTAAATTTGAAAATGTGACCCCCCCAAACCCTCATTGCGGCTATAAATTGAGATGTAAGCTATCCTATCTTTCAAGTTGGATCAAACTGCACACGGTGTGCAAATTTTTTAAAAATCGGTTAAGTAGTTTTAGAGTCCATCGCTAATAAACAATGTGACATGTAATTTATACATATTAAGATATATATATATATATGTGTGTGTGTATGTGTGTGTACATATATATATATGTAGTGAATTTGTATACAGTTACTCTTCATGTAGGAAAAATCATTTCATGCCGTTCATCAGAGTTATGTTTGTGTACTTTGTAATGCATTTTACTTTTGAAGAGTTGAGTGAACTTTTTGTTTGTTTCTCTAATTTGATAATTTTCTCTTGGTTTTTGTACATATGAGGCAAATAAAGTTTCATAATCTAGTTTGGCGGGCACGAAGTATATGACTATACAATGGGTGTTTATTTTTGGTCGTTTATCATACAGCAATCATCTCTGATTTATTTATTTTTTATTATGTGATGTATGTAATAAATGTGCGCACTTTTGTGATGTGTACAATCAGAGTGTTTTGTTGTATGCTGCAGTACTTTCAAAGGATCTAGAACTTAATTGAAATTCAGTTATCAGTAAGTATGTAGGTTAATGTCCAATGAAGCATCAGGAAAACACTTTTTGAGCAACTGCTGGTCAGGTAGATTATTTTAATGACGACATGTAGTAGGCACAAGAATATAACAGGTCTGGTTAGGAATGAAGTGCAAAGCATTACAATTCTCTGATTATGACCTTCAAGTAAATCATAAATACACCTCACAAGCTATATTGAATTTCAAATTAGTACTTTGTGGTCATAGTTTTCATTCCACTAATAATCAAACAAACTAATGACAGGCCTGTAGATCAGTAAAACTGGTCGATCCATCTTCTTCTTGTATTATTTTCAATGATTTTTGAGTACATTTAGTTGGGTTGTATTATTTATCATCTGCTCATATACAATCTTGCATGTCATCCTTTAATTATTTATTTGCGCAAATGTTACTATAGTTTCATGTCTTATTTCTGCATAAAATAGTAAAACAGTCCAAACTGCATGAGTTATGTTTATTTATGTAAGTAGGATATTTTAATTATTTCCAAATTATGTCGATTCAACTTATTACTAGTGATTTTAATACACACACACACACATATATATATATATATATACAAAATGTTACATTTTGATTATAGTTGTATTTTTTTTTAATGGAACCATTACTTGTATCAAAATCTTGATTGTGATATTGTGTTTTATTTGAGTCTTCAATGTCCACAATCACTTCTTTACCATAAAGAATCGGTCTTCCATCGGGACTAATTTCTTCCCCGCTGTAATGTTGTGTATGTATCGATATCAGCAGAAAAGCAAATACCTAAAACAGAAACCAAAAACTTAATAAATGTATATAAGTAAAATTGAAAAATAAGCTGACCGTCAACACTTTGTACTTTCATTTAATATTCTGAAAGAAAGTGAATGAAAATAAAGGATATTGATGACGATAAACACATTATAGTACCATGTGTCTTTATTAATGTGATCATATCAGCTGACCCAGAAATGTAATTACACATTTTTTTTTTTCACCATTTCCAAATTTGTAACTAGCCAGTATTGCTATCTAACAAATTGTATCTAAGATTCAATCACCTGTATGAAGGACACACCCCTTGGTGAGTCCTCCTATTTGTCAATGGGCTAAATCCGTAATCTTCGTCCTTTTTAGTCTTCTGAGATCTTGCTGCGTGTGTAGTAGTTGAGCCGCCAGCTCGTTTGGATGATGACGTAGCCGTTGAAGGTGTCTATTAGCAATTTTACGTATTTCTTCTTGTACTGGATGTACGCCTAGATCTAAGTGGATTATATAATTCGTCATATACCATGGAGCTCGGTATATTAGGCGTAAGATTTTATTTTGCAAACGATGGATTTTATTCGTATTTGTCTTTTTTGCACAACCCCATAATTGCGCACTATACATCCATATGGGTTTCAGCATGGTTTTGTACAAAAGTACGCGATTACTTAAAGCAACTTCTGATCTGGGTCCTAGCAGCCAGTGCATTTTTCTAAATTTTAATTCTATCTCCCTTTTTTTTTTATCTATATGAGTTTTCCACGATAGCCGGCTGTCTAAATAAACTCCCAAATATTTAACTTCATCGAGCTTTGGTATTACTTGTTTATCGAGAGATACTCTGTGGCTATGTTGAAGCCGATTGCTGAATGTAATATGTGCTGATTTTTCTGGATTTATTTCTATCAGCCATTGTTTGGTCCAGTCACTGAATTTATTTATATAGCTTTGCAATTTGTTAATAGCTACACTTGGATCTTTATCAGATGAGAGTATCATAGTATCATCTGCAAACATGGCTATATCTACCGTACTGTCTTAATATAAAAATTATCCTTTGTTTTATGATTGTGTTTATTTTAACTTAATGCGTTTAAATAATACATTTATATGCCAGTGATATCTCTGTACAGGTGAAAAAACCTGGAAAAATATCTTGGAAGAGCAATAAGCACTCTATCTTCTATATTTTTCTGGGTTTTTCATGTAAAAAAATATTAGTTGTATTTTTTTCTACTTCGCTAAAATTTGCAACTGGACTACACAGTATACATTCTAAGAAGTCATTAAGAACATGATGTCTAGATAAAAATAGCAATTGTTAACGATGCTAATATATGATAAAGGGAAATTTCAAAACCCTGATATTTATACCAATACCTAAGAAAACATTGTCATAAACATGCAGCCAATATTGACTAATTACATTAATAAATACTCATATGTTAAAGATACTTCTCTAAATAATTAACACAAGAGTTGAGCGGAAGTTGGACATTCAGCTCAGTATTGCTAAGAAAAGGCGCAATAGACGCAATCGACTCAGGTGTGATTGCATGTTTTGTCGATTACGAAAAGGGTTTTATCGGTTAAAGCACAGAGAACTGATATAGATACTGCAAATTTACGATATTGATAATAAATACCTGCAGATAATTAAAGCAGTATATTTGAAACACACCATGAACATCAGGGTACAAGATGAACTTTCAGTAAAAAGATGTCCGTTAACAAGAAGAGTGAGGCAGTGATGACCGCTCTCGCCGAGATTATTTCATATAATTGGGAAAATCATGAAAAATACGCTGATAAGAAAATTCTGGCGTTAGGATTAATGGATACTCGACAGGATGCATAAGTTATGTATTGCTTATATGATAGCTGCAAAGTATATAAACCCTGTAGTGGTCGTGCGGTCTACAAATATAGACAATGTGAGCTAATTTTGTTGTGAGTGGCATGTGGTTGCACCGATCGATGTATGCGACTGTGTACCTTTTTTGATCGTTTAAGCCTTTGTTACTTGAGTTTAGTATATGTAGTTACTAGCGTTCGATTGTAATATTTATTTTTATGTGTGTAGTCTACATATGTGGTCCAAGCGATCAGTGGCGTTATATTTTACGTTTATTATTTTGGTTTTGTTGTTTATTTGTTTGTGTAATTTATTGTTCGGGAGTATAGTTGGGTTGTTTTATTACATATTAAATAGTAGTGTTATAGCTACATTTTGTGAGTTTTTTTTACTCTATGATTACGATGTTGGATAGTCAAATAATGGAATGGCTGTCCGGGAATGCATACAACGATATCCTAGGTGATGAATCTGATAATGAAGAAATCGATCACGTCTCAGATAATTTAGAGGATTCCTGTTCAGAGGATTATGGAGAGGAAAATGATTCAACAAGATCATACATAACAACTGGCCTTTTTTTATTTAAGTAAGGATAACAATACTTAATGTAATATGTTTTCTCTGCCACAGAATAACAGAACATAGGGACCAAATATTATATTACATATATCTGGAGTAAAAGGACTTGCTTGAGAGAAACTAACCTCAAATTTACGTTTTTCTACGTTTTTTGGTGAAACAGTGATCAATTTATTAGTGAAGTACACCAACATAAAAATACACGAGACCTCAAGATGCATGAGAACCTGATTCTAATGGAGTGAAAGCACTTCCAGGTGTTATATGCATAACTGGAGTGCTGAAATCAGGACGATTCCAAATCTCAGAAATATTTGACAATTCAAAAGGGACAGGGGTCAAACTTGTATATTTAGCAATGTGGCTTCGGTGATTTCAGTTCATTTTGCAAATCTTGCAGTTTGATGACATTAGAACTCGAAAAGAACTTCAAGCATTTGTAACAAAAAAAAAGAATAGAGTAGTTTTGGCTTTGTCAACAATGCATGACGATGATGCCATTGACCCACAGACAGAAAAGCCCGGGATAATAACAACATGTAACAACACAAAATGTAGGGTATATCCACTGAATTAAATGTGACACCAATATTCCGTTTGTTGGAATTCATGTCGATGGCCACTAACTATATATTGAATGTTCCGTGTATAATGCTTGTTACTCGCGTTCATTGTTATCTTACGATATATACGGTATTATTATTCTCGCTATCGTCGTATTGATTACCCTCTCGTTTATCGGCAGTTGCGGCTAGCCGCTCGTTCTTTCGTTACGTGAAGTTATGATAACGCGCTCGCCTCGTAAGTCCGCTGTTGTCACCACAGGTGGTTGTACTACAACTGCTAACTTCGATGATAGTGTAAATAATATGTTGATTGATGGTAGTGAGCCGTCAACTTCAACTGGTATACATCATACAGCAAAATCGAGTATTCGTAGAAATATCTACGCAATGGTGGGAAATTCCGACGGTGATGTTAGCTCAGAAGATGATACTTCTGAATGGCATGCCTCCACAGGGCATAATGGACGAAGCAAGACAAAAAGATCGAAACAAGAACCGGCTACTTTATCTTGTAATAAAAATCGTTTTGAACCTTTATATATCGATGAAACTATTATTCGTCAAACGCTGCATGACAATGTAAGTGATAATAATAACGATAGAATTAACGTAAAATCGACTATACGTAACAATTATAATAATAAAGCTTCTTACCCTCCTATCACAATTGTAAATATTGATAATAAAATAAACCTTAAGAATTTGTTTAAGAACATAAGAGAAATAATCAAAAATAATTTTAAAATACGTAATTATAATAGAACTAATACGTCTATTTTTGTACAAACAAATGATGACTTCAATAATTTAATTTCATTTCTTAAAAACGCTAGCATTCCTTTTTATACGCATTTACCAAAAGAACATAAACCGATTAAAATGGTTCTCAAGGGTTTGCCCTCTTCATTTACGAGTAGTGAGATTGAAGCAGAATTAAAAACATCTGTTGATGTCGTTTCAGTTACTCAATTTAATAAAAAAAATGATACTACTGTTATAACACCATTACCGGTGTTTTTAATAACTTTTCCGCCCAATACAATTATGCAAAGCATTCTAGATATTAGGACGCTTTTTTCATGTGTTATAAGATGGGAAAAATACGTAAGAAAAACGTTATATTTACAATGTTTTCGTTGTCTTAGGTTTGGTCATGTAGCACCAAACTGTCAGCTTCCCGAACGTTGCTCTAAATGTAGTAAGTCCCACTCAACTTCTTCTTGTACCACTAATATTATAAAATGTGCCAATTGTCATGGGGAACATTCTGCTAATTCTGAACAATGTAGTGTTATACAAAAAATTGTAAATGCGAAGTATAAAAAACATATTTCTATTACGAAGACAGGTTTCTCCAACACACAGCGTCAAACAGGTTTAAATACTAATGTAAATTTACCTAATAGCATTATAAATAGACATAATAAGTCTTATTCCTCTGCAGTTAAGACTCGTAGCAACGATGTGCGTACTGATGATGAGAATAATAATTTTTCAATAACCGATCTATTATCATTATTTCGTGAATTTAATATTAAGTTAATTTTTAATATCGTTAAATCTGTTATAACCAAATTGAAATCTTTGACACATGCAGACATTTTCACTAAGTTACAAAGCGTTATAGAAACTATTATTGAATTTATTTAAACTAAATGTCATTAATACATGAAATTCGTATAGTTGCTTGGAATTGTAATTCCATTCTACGCAAGTACGATGAATTGCATCACTTTGCTATACAAAATAAAATTAATATTATCGCATTGTCTGAAACTAAACTGGATAGTTCTTGCAGATTACATTTTCCCGGTTATAACATTTGTAGGAAGGACGTGTGCCGTAGAAATGGTGGGGTTGCTTTATTTATACACAAGCATTTACGGTTTGAAGAGATCATCACACCACAACTAAACTGTATACAAGCTATTGGTGTAAAACTTTATCTCGATCATACTAACAATAATAGATATAACAACACTACTAGTAATAATGTTAATTACAGCAGGAAAACTCGTAGCATTTCTATTTTCGCTGTTTATAAGCCTCCTAATTGCATGCGCAAATTTTCTGACGATATTCACACTCTGATGAAAGTTGATAATAAAGTTATTTTAATAGGCGACTTCAATGCCAAAAATAAGTTATGGAATTGTTTTGCTAACAACGCAGCTGGTAATATACTTCATGATATAAGTACACGAGCAAATTTCAATATTTGCGCTCCTGCTTACCCTACTTTTTTCCCTGATGCTGCGGGACTTCGACCTAGTATCATCGATCTTGCTGTTGTTAAAAATGTTTCAATTACCACTCCTATCTCAATGACTCAGCTGTCCTCTAATCACAACCCGATATTCACAATTGTTACTAATAACATGGTTGAAAGAGATAAATGCGTTCTACCCGATTATAAAAATGCGGACTGGTCTGGATTTAAGCAGTTTATATCTAACAGTATTAATTTAAACATGCGCATTCATAGTATCGCTGACATTAATAAGCATTTAGACGATTTAACTCAACTAATTCTTACTTCCACTGAATACTTTGTACCTAAAAAAATAATAAATCACACACCATATAACAGTTTACCTATGTACATCGTGGTGATAATTAAATTTAAAAATCATATCCGAAGGCTTTATGTCAAAAACCGTTTCCACTTTCAGTACCGAAATTTAAAATATATATTAAACCTTCTACATAAACTAGTTAGTTTTCTGCTGAATAAATATAAAAATGATCAATTTCATAACTTTCTGTCTAAACTATCACCTAATGACAACAGTCTGTGGAAAGTTTGTAAGCAATATAATAAACGACATACATGTCTCCCACCTCTCTATGATACGCATGATCAACGCCACGTTTATAAAAATCGTGATAAAGCTGAACTGCTCGCTTCAGAATACTTTAAAGCTCACATGCGTAATTTCAACTTAGCCTCTTCCTATCAGGTTAATAAAATTCAATCATCTGTCAAAAATTACTTAAAAAATATTAGCACACTCAATAATATTCATTATGCCTCACCGAGAGAAGTTTTTGCTAACATTAAATCTATTAAGCTCAAAACATCTGTGGGAAATGATAACGTCTCAACTAGAGCTATAAAAAATTTACCTAAAAAAGCGATTGTTGAGTTTACAAATATCATAAATGCAATGTTTAAATGTGGTTATTTTCCTTCTAATTGGAAAGTGGGTAAAATCATTGCATTACCCAAGCCAGGTAAGGACGCTACTCAAATTTGTAATATTCGTCCAATCAGCTTGTTAAGCAATCTGAGTAAAATTGCAGAAAAAATAATTCTCTCTCGGCTAATAAGTCATTCTGATAATCATACGATTGTTCCCAAAGTACAATTTGGTTTTCGTCATAATTATTCAACTACTCACCAGATCGCTAGAATAACTGAATTCATTACACATAATTTCAACTGTAACAAACATACGGGGATGATTTTATTCGACGTAGCGAAAGCTTTTGATACGACGTGGCATAAAGGAATTATCTATAAAATGATTCGATTCCATTTTCCCCCATACTTAATCAAATTAATTTCGAATTATTTAAGCAGCAGATTATTTTATGTAATAGTTAATAATGACAAATCCACTATGAAGACGTGTTCAGCAGGAGTACCACAAGGAAGTGTATTGGGGCCCTTTTTATTTATCTTATATCTTTCCGATTTTCCCACCTTTGCAAATGTTCAGGTTGCTCTTTATGCCGATGATACAGCACTTTTCTGTAGCTCATACAGGCCTACTGCAATACGTAACAAGCTGCAAATAGCAATAAATCGTACTGTACGTTACTTTCACAAATGGCAAATTGATATAAATCCGGAAAAAACAGAATCCATATTTTTCACTCGTAGAAGGCCTTTACTTCCCGCGATGCTCGAAGTAAATTCTGCATCAGTTCGATGGTCAAACTATGTTCGCTATTTAGGTGTTACTTTAGACATGAGGTTAACTTTCTCAGAACACATAAATCGAGTCATGGTTAAAGCTAACAAAACTATATGTACGATTTATCCCTTGTTTAACCGCAAGTCGCGTGTTAACATTAATAATAAATTAATGCTATACAAAACACTTGTTCGCCCGGTGATTACATACTCCTGCCCAGTTTGGAGCTCAATTTCTGTTGCTACTTACAATAAGTTGCAGCTTCTGCAAAATAGATGTCTACGATGTATTCTAGATGCACCCAGGTACAGAAAAATTGTTGACATGCATGCTGATCTTCGAATTCCCTATATTAGAGATTTTGTACTTTATTTAGCAAATCATTTTTGTGATAAATGCTTAATACACACTAATGAATTAATTGCGTCGATCGGAAATTACGATTCCAAGCAACTTGATTTCATGTATACCAGATATAAACATAGGCGACTTAAACATAATTTGCTTTAAATTTAATGCAATAACTAGATTTATAATAAATATTTGTATACCTAGTTCTTACTTTCTCCAATTTAAATATGTTTAGGTTCACTTATTAATGTAACCCATATAATTTGTAATTCTTATTAATTATGTGTAATTTCCTTAATCGTAATAATACTTGAAGAAGTGCTTGGTTTTTATTTGACAGGTTTTTTGTATTTTCCTGTTAGTATGTAATTATCATTATGCTTAAGTAATTAAAATTATTTTTCTGTTTACGTAGATGTGTGGTAAGCTTATAGCGGTACACATTTTTTCTTTTTACTGTTTGTCATAATTGTAAATTATTCAATAAACTGTTCTGTTCTGATGGCCACTAACAATATTTTTCAAACCAATTCGATGTATCCACAATAAATGCCTGGTAATCTACACCAACAATAGACGAAGAAGAGGTGTTAGCTCAAAAATATGCAGACGTGATTTTCTTCATGAACAAGCTTTCAAACTCATGAAGCCAAAAATTTTACAACGTATAGCCGATGATAATGTTCCTTGAAGTATCTATGCAAGAGGGGCAAAATTACTCGGATGAAATCTAATAGAAAATAATCCTCCATTCTGGTTTCTGGGTTTCATAAAACTCAATTGGAAGGTGTCATATCTGTCTAAGGTCAAAAAATAAATCAGCCAGACAAGTCTGTGATGTGTGTCAAAGTAAAACCTACACAGAACATTTGCACATTATAAGAATCTGTTTAGAGTGTTGTACTGAAGATGCATCATCCCCTGAATGTGATTAATATTTGTTTTATTTTTTATTCTTTTGTTTACAAGTTAATAGCAAGTAGTCACCCCATCAAACACTTCGATTTCATGCTGTCCGATAATATTTTACTAATAACTTGTGTTTTATTTTCGTTTATAAAGATGTATCAGGCTACTATTAAATATTTTATATAATTTTTTTAATATTAAAAATTAGGTTACGAAAATGTAATTATTAATACACGTTGTTATTATTGGTAAGCATTTACTAATCTGCAAGTGATACTGAAATATTGAAAATTACAAATAGATAGAACAATGAGAATTAATCAATGCTTTCTAACGTCTGTAGCAAAATATGTCTTAGAGACATCGACTTTAAACATAGAATGTATAAAATGATTAAAAGAATTTGAAATATGGATGCTCAGACGCATGTGTCGAATCCCACGGAAAGAGAAGAGAATAAATAAAGAAGTGCTCCAGAAAAACAGAATGGAAAGGATGATCCTGGTAGATGACATCTTGAAAAGGGAAAGAAAATACATAGCACACAACATCAGAAAGGAATGATTATTCAAGCTATACATGGGAAAATCAAAGGGAAGACCCCGCCGAAAAGAAGTAGACTCAAAAATGGAGCCAAAAAATTGTTAAAGTCATCGTGGATACCGCGAGGAGCAGACAATTATAAGGACAGATATTCGACTTAAGCGCATATAGATGTTGGTGTATGTAATCTTTTGAAATCAAAGACACAATGTGATGATAGTGATGAATTGCAGTTATACAATAAGGTAATTAAAATTATATAAATTTCGATAAACTTGATATTTAAAAATAAGTAAATAAATTCCGTTTTATCTTTCCTGCAACAATTCAGTCCTTTCATTTCGGACATTGATGCTCCTTTTCTCGGGTGTTCGAATTTTTGACATACATGACGATGTGTTTTATCTTTAGATCTGGGAGTAGTTAGAATGGCATAGCTCCTCATTCATAAATGGACCATGCATGAATCCCGTGCGGTCAATTGGTCTTCTAACTCACAATCTAAATAATATATTTTTGTAATTTAGACTTAAGTTTCTATATTAACATGTATTATTTCTAATTAGAAAACGCGCTTATTTTGTAGCCGCAGGTTTTCATTTGCTGTTTTCCTGCAGCATTTAACGTTTTTTTTTCTTTATTTTCTTATTGTGTTATTGTGGCAATCCCCGGTACACAATGTTTGTTACCCCGTGTGTTATATTTTCTTTTATGTTTATAACTTATGCAAATATATTTTTGTTGTTGTTATTGTTGTAAACCTATGGGTACTTCTTTGAGTCGATGTTTACAGTAAGTACGACATTATTCAGCTTGCTGCGTGGTTTAATTTGTTGTAATTTATTATTCATTAAATTTGACTAGCGCTTCTACGAATGAGCAACTTTTAACAAATTTTAAAACTGTTTAATTATAAGTTTTAATTGCATTTTTCTGTGACTTAGTGGATTCGTTGTTTTTGCGGAATTTAAGGTTGTTGGTATTATGAACAGTAAAATGACAACATTTTTGCATCGTAAACTAAATGATTTATTACATATATATATATATATATATATATATATATATATATATATATATATATATATTTAATGCCGTGTTGTGAACATCATACTTCCCAAATCAATGGAAACTACCACAAATACTAATGATATTAAAACCGGAACATAAAGGCACAAACCTAGGATTATACAAGCCGATCTCGTTACTACCTATGATAGCAAAGTTATTTGAAAAATTATTTATTTTACGACTTCCTCAACGTCAATCTGGGTTCAGAAACAGGTACTCTACTGAGCAACAAGTACACAGAGTAGTAAAAATTATTGAAGATGGCTTCGAGGGTAAAAAATATAATGAAGCAGTATTCATCGATATTACTAAAGCATTTGACAAAACTTGGTACCAGGATCCACTATATAAAATCAAACCAATGGTACCTATAGAATACTACTTACTAATCAAATTATACCTAAGTAATAGACAATTTCAGGTCAAGTACGACATCGATCGATCGTAGGTATGGGTATACCGTAATAATTGCTGGTGTTGCACAAGGAAGCGTTTTAGCACCTCTGCTACACACATTGTATACGGCAGATCTGCCGACAGATGATACAGTACACCATAGCAACGTTTGCAGATGATACATTACAGGTTGCATCAGACTCGAATGCTAAAGTTGCTATCACTGCTCTATAAATTAGGATTTAAACGTAGATAGCGCCGAAGAAATTATTCGTAAGCAAGCTCGGAAGCACTTTTTAGGTGATTACGCATTCATCCAAATCAGATAGCAGCATCACTTGCACATACATGCGACGACTATGCGACTAAAAATAAATGATCTAGTTTCTTAGTTTCATAATTTGTAAGGTTAAAGCATCGCAGGATGCATCTTCTACGCGTGATTATTAATAGATACTAAGGTACCGAGTGCGATCGATGACGCAAAAATTATCATCAGAAAATAAAAATATAAATAATCTTAATATTCTAGCGTGGAAGTCAATTGCAAATCACCACGCACAACACCATATGCGCGCTAGTAACAATATAGTACACTACAAGAACACGCGTGGCTGCATTGTGTCGTGACAACAAAACCATTACAGTCAGTTCTCCCGTGTGTGTGTGTGTGTGTGTTTAACTGCGCTATCGCCATATTATGATTGCTTTGTACACTACTTACACTATACAACAAAATATGCATCGCATAAGTTCCCCGAAAAACCTAGCCGTTGAGGATAAATGATGTGAGCTTTTCTGAATAAAACGTTCTATAATAATTTTCGTACAATTTGTTCGTACTACGTTTGTAACATATTTTCTTCGTGGCATCTTTAGGAAAATAATATCAGCGACTTAGAAAGTAGCCCATTTTACATAGACATAGATTAGTTTAATTCGTGTCATTTTATAAAAATATAGTATATACGTAGTTATAGATGGGCGAATGGTAGTTGATATTACCGTAAATAAAAAAAATTAATGCTTACGATAAAATCATGTCTAAATATATAGAATGTATAGAAATAATTACGTAAATTCGTATTTAGATATAATAATAACGATAATTTTCATAAATAATATACAATAACAGGGTAAGGTGATAGGATTTGGCGGATTATTCCCGAAACGTTAGACGGGTTATAATAAAAGTTTACTATTTTTACATTGGCGTAGGTGAAAGTGAACCTTAATAAGGCAGGTTTTCCCGGCTGTAAAATTTTATTGTTTTTTCACGTATTTTTGATGGGTTACATATTGCACTTACACGTTAAACGTCTTTCATGTGTAAGCGTTTGTTTGCCAAATACATCGGTAACGAGTCGCTCGTTCAATTATTCGCAATGTATATTTTTATGTCAGATATTATCGTCATTTACTTTCGCGAATGTACCAGCAACAGCGGCACCTCACGATGAAATTCGGCAATAAAATAGTTATCGGTCCGCTCTTTACGATCTTTATTATTTCGTTAAATTATGTCACATGTATATATTTTATATATATATATAATATCTATGTATATATATGTGTGTGTATGTGTGAAGGTAAATTATAAGAACCAGTTATTAGGATTAAATAATAAATAACCATTTTAAAATACGTCATATGACGTGATTAGTTATTTTGCTCATTTTTTGCCCAGCAGTCTTATTATAACTACCTGAAAGTGAGTAATGATTGCGGTTAACAGCGTTACATATCACGAAGCAGTTATATATTATTTTTATATATATATATATATCTATTATGTATGTACGTATGTATATTTATATATGTACATTACGAAATTTAATGTAATTTATCGAGAGAATAATTTTCATAACCGGCCTATAACGATGACGCTAGACTGCGTAAAATTTCAAGTCCTATTTCAACCGTCGAAATATCTAAATTTTGATTTTAATATTACCGTTTCCTCTGCGCTCGCGATTGCTAATGACGGAATCTAAATTTCGCACAGATGGTAATAACTTTTTCTATAGAATGTTTTTGAAAATTTATTAATAGCTTTTGATCATCGTGTATTACCAAGTGTAAACTTTCGCATTATATGTTACAAGGACGGAGAATCGATGGCGTATTTTTGTATACACAGAAAATATCGATAATCGTGTCTATAATATTTTACGCGTGCCGCTAGAATCCTGTACCTCGGCGAGGGGAGGATAAAGTATAAAGTGCGACCCGAACATTACGCATATGACGACGTACAAAAGTTGAACTTTAGTTAGGTAAAGAAAAAAAAAGATAGTAAAGAAAATATGGAGACGCGTCAGTTGAAAGAACGATGATAGATTATATTTAACCGAAAGACGCGTTACTTTAAAATCGTTTCTCTCTCTCTATCTACCTATATATATATATATAATATATATATATATATTATATATATATTATATATATATATATATATATATATATATATATATAAAACGAAACAGTTTGCTAGACTGCGAAAGTTTAATAAAACCCTTAATATTACGCCTACTAACGCGAGAAATTATTTATAATAATATTAATAATAATAATAATAATAATAATAATGATTATTATTGGACCATAATAAACAGAAATATGATATAATTATAATGTCAATACTCGTAATAATGATATTATAATAATTAAATCAGAAATCAAATACATTTGTGCAAATTGAAATATTATTAGTGTGAAATATATCAAATGCCGTATCCGTAAATGCGCCTATGTGCTTATGTAACGGATAAATTAACATGATACGTGGGTCGTTGTTGTTTACTATTGTATCATTATTATTATTATTAATATTATATATATATATATATATATATATATATATATATATATATATATATATATATATATATATATATATATATAATATTGGGACCGAATAAATAAACTAATAACAAATTTTACAAAGTAAATTAGACACTTTTTGAATAAATTCTAAGATTATAAAGAGTTTTAAAATGAAATTCACCCTAATTAAAAGTTTACATACTAATCGGTAAGAGATCGCAGATGAATCGTAATGGAAGAATAAAAATCTTCTGCTAATAATTAGAAACGCGGAATTTAGCTCAATACAACCGATAGAGATAAATTGAGCTGATATCGTATACAAACGAAGTGGGGAAAAAAAGGAAAATATTCGCGTATCAGTAGTTTGGTGTACAAACGGAGCTCACGTTAAGGAAATTAATGTGAAACTGAACAAAGTTATGAGAGAAATAACCTGTACTGTAAAATCCGCTCCAGTTGCGTGGTTACCGGTTCTAAGCAATATAGCGCCTCTTGATGTCCGAAGAAAGAAAAAGGCTGCGGCAAAAGAACGGGAAAAGTACGTCAACAACAAAATTCTCGCGACACACCGGAATATAAACGCAGTAGATCTCCTCAAAGTTCGGCAGAATTAATCGAAGATAAATTCGACATGAGGTTTGGAAACATAGATGGGCAACCGAAAATCTAGATAAACGTAATCTTATTTGCAACGAACCACCCGGTTTTGATCTATCCAGAAAATTATGGTCCAGACTTATCGCATCAAAACGGAATGTGGAAGATGCTGAAAGTTGTTGAATGAATGGTGTATCAAGGATGACGCAACATACCACCGCGGGAAGAAGATCAAATTATATCGATTACGCGCGCGCTTAAAACAATGTCTGATAACAGATTGCGGAGCTAACTGATCAAGCAAAAGATTTGGATCGAGAAGCTAAATTTTAGTTTATAACATTTGTAATGTAGTCAATAATTGTTGTTTGTACCAGCAAACGTACGAAATAATTATATATATATATATATATATATATATATATATATATATATGTGTGTGTGTGTGTGTGTGTGTAAACATATAAATATATAAATATCGTACAGCAGATCATATCAAAACTTTAACTTTACTAATACAGAAATGTAAAGAATATAACTTGCCGTTATATCTTGGATTTGTTGACCTAAAAAAGGCATTCGATTCCATTTATATACGTTCGATTATGACATCTCTTAAAGTTAGTGGTATAGAAAATACATGTACAGACGTACTCGCAAACATATATAACTCAGTAACAGCCAGTGTGCAATTACACAATACAACACCCACATTCCAAATTCTAAAAGGAGTTAGGCAAGGAGATACAATCTCACCACGATTGTTTACAACAGCATTGGAATGTGCAATAAAATGGTTAGCGTGCAATAAAAGAGGAATAAATATAAATGGCAGATACCTACACCATCTGTGTTTCGCTGATGACATTGTGATCATAGCACAAGCTAAAGATGAATTGGAAAATATTACGATAGAACTGGAGAGTGCAGTTAACAATATTGGTTTACAAACAAACCGGAATAAAACAAAATATATGAAAATTATTCGAAATCAGGACAATGATCACACGCGCGGTGATATACAATATAGAAGAAACAGACTAATTTACATATTTGGGTAAAGTTTTTACGACCGGAAAACAAGGAAACAAATTAGAAATTGAGAAAAAAATGGTAAATGGCTGGATCGCATAACAGAGGATAAAACGTATACTCAACACTAAAATTAGTCCAGAAAACAAAGCCAAAATATTTAACCAACGCGTGATTCTAGTACTAACGTACGCTACAGAAACTTGGCCCTTAACGAAAGAAGTCATAGGAACATTAAGAAAAACAGAAAGACGGATGGAACGAGCTTTGCTTCGCATAAAATTACGAGACAGAATTAAATCAGAATATATCCGAAATAAAACAAAATTCGAAGTTGTCAAATAAGGATAGCATTGAACATATGGGCCTGGGCTGGTCACGTCAGTAGGCAAGAAGATGGAAGATGGACAAAAGAACTGATTCAATGGAGACCATATACTGGAAAGCGCGCACAAGGGAGACCATTTAGAAGGTGAACGGATGGTATTGTGGCAGTCGCAGGCAAACAATGGCTTCCTGAAACACAGGATAGGCATCGATGGAGATGATTAGGGGGAGGGTTACATCGAATCAATGATGTAACACAGGTTTTAAGATAAGATATATATAAATCTTGTGTAGAATTTATCGAAATTAGACACTCTAGCGTGCTGAGTAAGCGAATCTTTTGGTCTACTACTTTTAACACTTTTTTTTATTTTCTTCCTTTATTTACAATCTGCATATAGTGCAATAAGTAAATGTGATGAAAGAACAGGTGGATCAGATACTGCTGATGGTCCATTGACCACAACTTAGGACTTATTTAGGAGGAATGAGAGGATGAGGAGGAGGAGGAAGAAGTTGTGTTAAGATTGCCGCTTGTCAGTTTCTCTTCAATCGACGTGATGAAGCAAGTGGCGCATCACGATTTGTCAGTTGTCGAATAGTTGGATTAGCGGTATTTCCTAGCCCGCTGAAAAAGAACTTGTATCTTTTTTTGGCAACTTCTGAAATAGTTGGTATCCGCAAGTCGGAACATATAGACTGGTTTGACACGAATCAAGGAGCGTCTATAATTTTACGTAAGATTTTTGATTCCATCGACTGTAAGCGCCGGATGTTAGTTGGCTAAGCAGTGCCATATAATTCAATGTCATAAGTCCAAATCGGTTTTATGGCTGAATTGTACAATAATAGTTTGTTCTCAACCGATAGCTTCGACTGTTTTCCAAAAAGGCAATTGAGCAGACCATATCGCCTACGCACATCCTTAATTTTATTACTAATGTATTGACTCCAGGTAAGTTTTTTATCAACACACATACCAAGGTATTTAACATGGTTAACTTGAGGGATGGATGTCCCATCTAGATGAACCGATGGCGGCAGCCCTTTACGCAGAGTAAAAGTAATGTGGCTGTTTTTAGTTTGATTGATCTTGATTCTCCATCTAGTTAACTAAATGGTTCTGAAGTTTATTAGACACCATGACCGATCGGAATCAGATGAAAGAATGCACGTGTCATCAACAAAAGTGCATAACACTGTATTTTTATTAACCGGTATATCTGCGGTATAAACGCGATACAAGGAAGGACCCATAACACTTCCTTGTGGAACTCCTGCTTGAATAGCGTAGATTTGCGAGCTGGTTTCGCCATATTTGACACAGAAAAATCTGTCTTGTAGATACGATTTTATAGTTAAATAGTATGAAGGATGAATGATATCTCTCAATTTGAAGAGGAGGCCAGGATGCCAGACATGATCGAAGGCCTGTGAAACATCAAGAAAAACAGCTGAACAATATTGTTTCCGTTCTAGCGCTATAGAGATATTGTCAATAACACGAATTTAAAATTTAGACCTATTTTTAGCGATTCTATTCCATGTAATAGTTGAATGGTTAAAATTTTCAAATTAACAGATTTTGAAGAATTTTGATAGGTCCACCGCAATATGCGATTTAAAAGCTCAAACACAAATACCGTACAATAGTACAGATTAATTAAGTGCAAGGTATGAGCGAATATGTTTTTTTTTTAGCGAAATAATAGAAAATGCAGTTTTAACTTTACTTGTTCACAGTACACATGCGATCTGTCACGTTAATTTACTGACTAGAATAACGCCCGAGTAATTTATTTCGCTAACCCTAGCCGAATGTTATTACTAATTATTGATTTCCCGTTACAATCGAAATAATATTACTAACACGCCGAGTTTGAAAACTCCAAATTAAAAATTTAATATTATCAGTATTAATAATCAACCGATTGCTATATAGGCATTCGTACATAACGTTCACATGTTCTTGCACCGATGTTTGTAAAGTAACCGTATATTGAGAACTCATTACCAGAACATTAACATTTGCTTTACGATAAGTTTTACCGCTCACTTTAACAGGTCGTTTGTAAATTAAAAATAACTAGGGCCATAAAATATTACCCTGCGGCACACCGTAATGCGTAGTTATTGGAATACGCGGCTACAAATACGATGTAACGTAATCGTATATTTCTTATTTGTTAGATACGATTTGAGCGTCTCAAACACGAATGTCACACGCGTAATATTTGATTATTTTCGCGTTTATAATTTTATTTTATGCAATTACGTTAAGAATGCGTGTATCAACATACAATTAAGAACGGTACAGTGCAATATCATCCTAATAGTCGTGTGCTCGTTTCGAGCATTTTAAAAATTATAAATCACGTTTGCACGTATAAGCATACTTTAAAATATTTCTTCTATGTATGTATAGATATAAATTCACGTATAGACAGGTTTTATATATATATATATTTGAAAGCACGAGCCTCGTGACGTAACGACAACTTCGTCATATTCTCCTTTCGCAACTCTAGTTCGAATCCTATCGGGAATGAAAAATTTTGTACTGTAACGTATGAAAAGGCTTCTTGCCAAATCATTTATTTATCCAGCTAGTCGGTAAATGAGTTTCATCTAGCTGCGAAGTAAAGAACTGCCGAAGTTACAAACCAACCTTATCGACTTTTACTAACTCGATTGGCTTTTGATTTTCCGGACGACATACCCTTACCAATTATCTGCTTTATATAACAGTATTTAAGTGTGTAAATATATATATATATATATATATATATATATATATATATATTATAATAATAATCTTTATCATAACTAAATTAACAATTTATAAATATATGTTACAACTAAAATCAATTTCTGAAATTAATTTCGAATGTGGTCATACTAGGCCCTTTCGAGCGAAGATCTCTCCCAGTTTTTTCCAATTGCGTTTGTTGCGTGCCAATCTATACAGAGCGCTCTGGAACCCAGGAATTTTTTGAAGTCGTCATTCTAACGTGTAAACAGTCGCGACTTTTTTCTCTTGCGGTACGCCAGGAACCATTCCGTTACTTTCTTCGTCCACCGCTGATCTCGGTATCTCATGACATGTACTCCCCACTTCCATTTCAGCGTGCGGATTGAAGTTAATATATATTTATTTGGTATTTTGATCGATTTGTTGTATGGAAAATGCGTTTCATGCATTAATCGCCCTATAATGCCAGTCGAATATAATAAGTGATTAACTTTAAAACGTTATTATTTTTATTATTATTATTATTGTATAAAAGCTTTTAGCACTTAAAAGCAAATTTTTTATACTTTTTCCTAGTTTTTATATAACCCAACGATATTTGCGAATATCAGTCGATTTCCTCATTTATTGTTAGAATGAACCGGTTCATGTATATTCCAGTGTAAATGCAAATCTTAATCATTCAGTTAGTCTGCTTTTACATCGTCTGTGCATATTGTTCACACTATTAGTTACATCGACTGGTCGAACTTAACCCAGTTCGTGTACGTTCGCGTTTATGCCTATCTACGAAATATTTATCATCGCGATGAAATAAGGGTAGGTTTTTTTTTTTTAAATTTTTTGGGGTTTCACATTAATAACATTACCGGTTCGTAACGTATTGCGTATTACCGATTCGATGAAGGTAAACGGTTGCTATAATAAAATGCGTTGAATATTAGAAGATACAGCTATAAACACACATATACCTATATATATATATATATATATATATATATATATATATATATATATATATATATATATATATATATATATATATTGATTGGTGTACGTGTGTATAGGATATATTTTCTATTTTATAATATTCACCGAATGCGAAGGTGTTCTTCTTTTGAATTGAATTCGAATATAAATAATCGATAAAGAACGAACGTATGACTAAAAC